>JADKYC010000141.1:0-86326 GCA_019843955.1 Xylaria sp. 218_066 | reverse complement strand
TAGCTTTTAAAAATTATTTATAGCTATATAGCAAAAGTAAAAGTTTTTATATATTTTTTAATTTATTAATTAAACAGTTATAGTTAAAAGCTTTTTTAAATAATATTTAATTAATGTTTTTTTTATAATATATATTATTTTATTTAAAACTTTTTAACTTTTTTAAAATTTTAATATAATTGCTATAATTTATTAAACTTATATTAATAAATATTTTATTAGCTATAGTTTTTTTTATAATATAAAAACTATATTTTTATATTAAATTTTGTTTGCTATATAGTTAAAATATTTTAATATATTATTTATAAAGTTTATAACTTTTAGCTAATAATATATTTTAAAAATAAACTATATTAGTTAATAAATTTTTTATATTAATTTGCTATAAAAATTATATATAAAAAATTAATTAAATTTTAAAGCGCTATATAGTTTATTTATATAATAAAAATATAAATTATATTTTTTAAATATTATTTTTAATATTTATAACTTTTTATAATTATAAATAATGTTTGCTAGTTTATAGCTTATTTTATTTTAATATTTATCAGTTTTTATAACTAATATATAATTAGCTGCTATTTTAACCTATAAAGTTAAAATAAAATTTTAAATATTGTTTTTATAAAAATATTTATTTTAATTTAAGTTGTTAATTAATTGTTTTAATATTTAAAAATAGTTACCGATATAAACGGTTTTTTAATTTATTAAAATACTTAATTAGCTACTATAATTTAAACAAAAATTAATTATATATTATTTAAATGTTTTTTTAATAAATTTATAATAAATAAAGTTATATATAAATATTTTATAATAAATTTTTAATAAAAATTTATAAATTTTAAAAATACTTAAATTTTATATATTAACTAAAGTACTTTTTATTTATATATTATATTTATTTTGCAAATTTTTATTTTAACTTTTTAAATATTAATAATAAAGCTTAAAAACTTTATTTTTTTTTAAAAAAATTTATATTTTAATAGTTTTATAAATAGTTAGTATTATTTTAATTATTTATAAATTAGTTATAAATATTTTTTATATTTTTTTTTTATATTTAAAAATATAACTATATTATTTAAATAAACTATATATATATAGTTTATTAAGTTTATTAATATTTTATATATATAAGCTTAAAAAGTAGTAAATATATTAATAAATTTAAAAAATATTATTATATATTTAAAATATTTATAATATATTTAAAAAACAGTTTTTTATTTATTCTTTAGTTTTATATAAATATAATAGTATATATTTTTTAAGTTTAAATTAAAAAATATATATATAAATTTTAATTAGTTAATAATTTTTAATATTAGTAATAATAAATATTAGTTTTTAATAGTTATTTTGTTTAATTTTTTATAATTTATATATAACTATATTATATTATCTTTTTAAATATAAATAAAATTAATATTTTTATATTTATTTTTAAATAGCATATTTAATTTAAGTATTAATTTTTAATTAAATATTTTTTAAACATTTTTTATTAGCTTTTTATAGTTAAATATATTAAGCTAAAAAATATTTTACTATTTTTAATTAAGTTAATTATATATTTTATTTTTTATAGTATTAAAAGTTTTTTTATAGCTTATTTAAAATATATTTATTTAAATTTTTTTAAACATTTTAAAAAGTTAATTTATATATTTTTAAGTTTAAGTTTATTATCGATTTTTTTAAATAATAACTTTTTATTTAAATTAATATTAGTTAAGTTTGTTATAAATATTAACTTTTTTATAACTATTATATTAACAAATTTTTTAAAGTTTAATTTTTCGAACTTTTTAAAATACTATTTTTTTAATATTATATTAAAAATAATATTTAGCTAATTTATTTTTAGTTTTAATAATAAAGTTTAAACGTTAAATAATTTTATTTAATTATAAAAAATATTTATATAAAAGTTTTTTAAATATTTTTAACGTTTATTATATTTAGTTTTGTTTTATATATTTTTTATATTTTAAGCTTTTTTTATTAAATTAAAATAAAAATAATATTTAAACGTTAACTAATTAAAGGTTTTTTTATATTAAACTTTTATAAACTATATTTATTTATATATTTATATTTATATTTATTATAATTTTTTTTAGTTTATAATTATAATTTAGCTATAATATTATAGCTATTTTAAACGGATTATTAAAACTAAACGTTTTAAAACTTTTTATTAAAATTAATTAAATATAGTTTTTTATTTTAGCTTGCTTTTTAGCTTTTTTTTAACGTTTAACTAAATTATTTTTATATTTTAAATTTATTTTAGTTACTTTAAAATAAATAGTTATATTTTATATATTTTATAATTAAATATTAAAAGCTAGTTTTTTTTTTATAAAAATATTTTTTTATAAAATATTTTAGCTTATTATAATTATAACATATTATTAGCTTTAATTATTAAATTTATAATAACTTACTATAATTAAAGTTTATTTATTAATTATTTTATTTTTTTATATAACTTTTAAATAACTTTAACTTATTAGCTTTAAAATTATTTATTATAATATATTTTTTTAATAAACTATTAATATATAGTTGTTTAAATATAGTTTTTATTAGCTTATTTTATTATTAAATATTTTATTATTATTTTATTTTATAAAATATTGTTATAGCATTTTTTAATAAAACCTATTAATAAATAAACAACTTTTTAATATTTTTTTATAGCTTATATTAGTAATTAAAAGCTAACTTAAGGTTATTTTTAAATTAATAATAATTTTTTAATTTGCGTACTAAGACTTGTTACTTCGAAAAAAAGTCCTTTAATAATTTATTTTCTTTTTATTATAACTTTATTAATTATTTTTAAAAAATACGTTTAAATAGCTTAAAATTAACATTTTTTTTTAATAAACTTTTAAAAGTTAACTAGTATAGCTTATAACTTTAATTTTAAATAGTTTAAAGTTTTATAATATAATCGCTAATTAGTTTAAATATTTTAAGTTATTTAATTTAACGTTTAAATAATTTAAATAGCGATATTTTTGTTTAGTTTTTATTTATTGCTTTTTTTAATTATAGCAATTTAGTTTTCTATTTTAGCTGCTATAGCTTTTTAATTTAGCTTTTTATAATTATAAATAAACGTTTTTATATTATTTTTAACTAATATATAACTTATTTTTAAATTTAATAAGCTTACTAATTATATATTTAGCTATATATTCTACTTTATTAATTAAACTATTTATAATAATATATTGTTATTTATAGTTAAGTTTTAATTATTTTGTAATTATAATATAAATAACTTATTTTTCGATAATAAGGTTTAAAATATTTTCTCTTTATATAAATATTTTTTAAAGTTTCGATAATTTTTTAAAGTTTAATCTTTATTGCTAAAAAAAAGTTTTTTTTATAGTTTTTTTTTATAACTATATTTTAACCGTAATATAGTTTATAACTATATAGTTATTTTATTTTTTTATTATTTTAATATTATATTATAATTATTAAATATAAAAATAAAAAAGTATTAAAAAGTGTTATTTAAATACTAATTATAATAACGTTATAAAGTAATCTTAAGATTTTAAAAAGTAGTAGTATTAAGTTATCTTTATTTAGGTTATAATAAATGTTAGGTTTTAGCGGTTTAGTGTATGCTGTGCCTATTTAGCTAATGTTTAGTAGCTACGCTATATATAATTAGCGGTTGTATAGCTGCGTGGCCGCTGCCCCTTTACAATTTACTAGTTATTTTATAGGTTATTAAATATAAAATAATCACTAGTACTACGTTTGTTTACTAATATATTTTAAAAGTTAAGCAAAAATAAATTATAATAACAATTAAAAATAATATAATTACTTTTAAAATATAGTTAGCTTGCTATAAAATTTAGCAGTTTTTATTAAAAATAAATAAAACTTAAATTATATTTAATTAAAGCTATTAAAACTAGCAAGATATATAGTTAGCTTATTTAAACTACGTTAACTATATTTATTTTTCTTTAATTTTATTTTTTATAACTTTTATAAAAAAATTTTAACGTTAACGTTAGCTTTTTTTTACTTTACTTTGTAAGCAAAAAACTTCCGGCTATAACCTTTGTATAAAAAATATTAGTTTATTTAATTTAACACCTGTAGGTTTCAAACTAAAATAGTGTTTTTAAACTTTACGGCTGAGGGATACACCACCTTACCTATTGTACCTTTTTGTTTATCGAACAATACAGCCAAGTTCTCATTAACTACCTTACGGCATGTCACAGTACAACTTTTATCACGCACGATACTGGCTGAAATGATCTATCATCTGTGGTTGGGCTTGCCCAAGTTCCATCCAATATAGTGTTGGCTTTGGAGCCGGTGAGCGCTTACGTTTTAGCTTTGCGCAGCTGTTCTGGACTGACCTTTTCATTTGTCTCAGGCTTCGTCCAACTAATCATTGATTACCGCCATCGACAAGACTACGAGCCAGCTTTTCGAAACCAAGTACCTAGATAACGTGATGCGTCAGTCGTGCTGTGATCCGAACGTGAGAGCTGGAAAATATGGCCGTCCCGACAACCCAAACTCCCTCGGGCGTGCCGCATTCACGACATCAAATCATTCACCCGCCATCCCCCCAGCCGACAGCATATTCCCGCTTGCGTCAGATTCCAAAACCAGTGACACGGACGACGAATTGTTATTTCCGCGCCGAATATAGATCTCGTTTATTCATCCCATTATGGGGAAAGATGGCATGCCTTGCCTAACCGTGTCAAGCATGGATGTGTCGGAGGTTTGGGTTGGTTTGCGGACAAGCTTATCTACTCCCGCTCAGCTTCTAGTTGAGTGCGAGGTGTTTGGGACAATACCGCCGCAGACGATACGAGGACGGTCGCCGAAAGATTTAAGAACGTCGTATCATATTGTTGGAACCGCTAATTGCAGAGTGCAATCGAACTACTATAGTTCTAGATCACGGCATAGTCCTGGACGTTTTACAGCGATAGGTAAGCACACATAATCTGCGTATCCTCTTTCCCCCAGGGCCTTCAACAAAAATACTGAAAAAACCAGAAGCTCGCTGTTACTTTCAAGCAGAGTCTCTCAAGACCGACTCTACACGTACACTTTCTTCAATATTAGGACGCTCCAAGCCCTCCTTCCTCTCTATCTTCACAACTACTTTCGCTAGGCTACCGAAGCACTTGCTTTCTTTGTAAACCTGACTCCTTCTTCAACTTAGCAGCGACCGAGATGGCAGTACAACAATCGAAAGAAGCTCGCCACGAGCAAGGCCCAGATACTGCACATCCAGTAAACCTGGCTCCTTCTCCAACTTGAGGCAGGACATGGGAGCACAGCAAGGCCCAGATACTGCACATCCAGTAAACCTGACTCCTTCAACTTGGGGCAGCGACCGAGATGGGAATACAACAATCACAAGAAGCTCGCCACGAGCAAGGCTCAGATACTCCACACCCAGACGTGTCGGGGGCCTTCTTCGTAAGCCCGGCTCCTTCTCCAACTTGCTTCCCTCTTCAACTTCATCACAGAACGGAACTATACCACAACACTATCGAAAGATAGAACGTTGTCAAGTCGACTGACCTAACCGCCTGCAGCTATTATATACGTATCGTGACAAATTCGGGTTCTTCTTTAACTCGAGGCGACGACAGCTCCCACGAGCAAGACCCAGAAACGGCGCACCCAGGTGTGTCAGAGAATGGTAACTCTGCGTCATCCCCCATGTATCCGGAAGAGGAGAACAAGAGCCCCCACACCAGCTACTCGGCCGCTTACAGTTAACGGCAGACTCATCTGCGGCACAGAAAGCTCTTTTAACACCAGATCCTACTTCGTCCTGCTATCCCTGAACACTGATGTGGAATTCGTCCCATTCCAATTGGCTAAACGAAACAGAGATGGCGATTTCGATCCCAAAATCATATCATATATGAGAATAGCTGAGACAGGTTTGGGGTAACCTATAAACTGTATTACAGAAAGAGACCTATCTATCTTCGTGCTAATCATAGCTACATACGTTCACACCCTCTGTTCTAAGTGATCGTAGCAGTCACCTACATCTGAAATAGCCCGTCTTGCCGTTGCCCTTGTTCCTCTTGGCTCCTTTGATCTCGACGTGAATTAAATCTGTGTCGAGAGGCTAAAGGTAGGGTCTCATACGCCTCCAATAATGGCCTTGTCTTGAACGCGTGGCATGGAATACACTGGGA
Organism: Xylaria sp. 218_066; assembly: GCA_019843955.1. Taxonomy (NCBI): domain Eukaryota; kingdom Fungi; phylum Ascomycota; class Sordariomycetes; order Xylariales; family Xylariaceae; genus Xylaria; species Xylaria sp. 218_066. The sequence continues at coordinate 80,081 of JADKYC010000141.1, read as the reverse complement.
TAAGTGGCTGTTCGTCAACCGTCAATCCAGCCGCAACCGTATTGTTTGTGTAGTGTGGTGTATTGCGTAAGTACCACCTTACCTCCTTAGCTACGACCCAGGCAGCAGGCAAGTTACCGAGGCCACTTCACCATCCATACCATCTTCATTGACGGTAACTGGGTACTCTCCTCAAGCATATGTACATGTCCTTCTCGACAACTATATAGGGATCCTAGGTGACGTCGACAATTACATCGCGAAAGATGTCGGATCCTCGATTCGTCCTCACATCCCATTCGCCTACCTACTTCTCACATGGATATAGTGATATAGAATATACTCGACTACGTCAATTGTGTCTTCCTCTTGTGATACGTGCCTGGGTATCTAGTAGTGCCTACAGCCCGTCCCTAGGAGGGCACCTAGGTGAGGTTGTCTAGCTTGCGACTGCCTTAGATAGGTAGGTAGGTGGGCACCTAGTAGGTTTAGGTATACATGTATGCAGCCCGCGGCGAGAGGTTGCAGACCAACTACATGTACGTCGGGGACGTCCACTACTACCAGTACCTATACCGTGTGCACCTACCTACTATGTACCTAGGTAGGTAAGGTGGGTACTGATTCGGCTGCTCGGTCGATAGACAGAGAAGGAATTGCCGTTGTCTTATCGTTCGAAATGATGCACCTGCCTTTAATTAACTGTCATCTTCATCTCTCTCGAAACATCTCCCACCAAGTTCCCTCCTCACTCCTCGTTTTGTTTACGATTCATTTCCCGAGTTCCTTCATCAGCTGCTATCTCCCCTGCTTTCATATGATGGGTTGAGGGACACCGTTGAATCCTCGCGTGTCGACTCCAGAACGCTTAACTCACCTTGTGCCAGTGCGGCGAGGAACATGGCATCAGCCATCGGAGGAGAACATACCGATAAGTATGTTCACCTCTCTCGAACAACTTCTTAGACCCTTTACTTATCGTGCTAGCACTGCCGAATTCTTGGACGTCGTTGCCGCCGAATGGAATCGTCTCAAAGAAAAGTTCAACTATTTCCTGTTAAATCATCAAAGAGTCGCCGATTCACTTCAGGAATCTGATCCCAGGGACCCAGAATATACACTTGATGGCCGTGAGGCAAACCAAGCAGTCCCGGGCTTCCTTACCAGTTTCGAGCAGGTTATTGAACAATCCCTCGCCTTCAGAGCTGCGTGTCTTCAACAAAAGCAAGAAACGGTTCACGAGAGTGGCATCGCTGACGTCAGTCAAGCCGTCACACAAGTCGTGTCGTCGGACCTTTGCTCGATTCGTGCTGAAAACCAAGAACTGCAAAAGCAAATTGCTTTTCTCCAGTCAGCAATCCAGCCGCTCGGGGGAAATATCGCTGAGGTGCTTGAAAAGGTTTCTACGCTTCAATCTTCGGTCCTCCAGCAGCTCCCTGCACATCCTTCTGCCCCTCTCACATCCTCGTCGGTGTCTCAAACGTCTCAAGAGCCTCAACTGTCTCAGCCGTCTGTCCTTCTTGCTCAGCCTTCTGGCATTAATAACAAATCGGGCGGCGCTTGGAAGAGCAGAGCATCAGTAGGTCGGGATAGCGTCGGAACTGTCGACGAAAACCCGGAAAGCGGCCGCGTGCACTATTTAGAGCAGCAGAATGTCCTCGCCATGGTATATGGAACCTCGGACCCAAGCCTTAGGAACCCAGCCCAAATATTCGTTGATTCTATCGCCAAGGCTTCCTCTATCATGAATAATTTGGTCATCGCAGGTTACAATGGTCAGTATGGAGGTCCTTTCCCCGACGTCAAGGACTGTGTTAGGGTATTTTTTGAGCTATTGGGCTCCAATGGACAGGATTCAATCGACAGCTTTTCCCAATTTGCAAAGGGCGACATCTCATCTTATCCGAAAGACACATGGGTTTGCCTCAGCATGATCTGCTATAGATTCCCTTATGATGCAATGAATGGAGAGGAGAACGCTTGCAAGGTTCCCTTGTGCCGGAAGCGGACATTTTGCCTCAAGGTTAAAAAGAGCGAAGGTCAGTTCGTTTATCTCAAATGGATCCCGGCCGGGTATACATGAAGCCAATCTTATCAGTTGCTGGACTACGACATGGCGAAGAAGGAGTAGGTCATACATGCTAGATATCTTGAATTTGGTGAGGTTTAGATTGAGCTAGAAAAGGTATTTATAGTCTGAGATCACTCAATCTATTGAGAATAGCGCTTCTTCCATGTCCATAACTTGAGCTGGTCACCTTAGGCCGCATTTGAATCCTCAACAATGTGCATGTTACCAAACCTAATAGCATGTAGTAATCACTGTGATTGTTATTCCCCATGGGGTTGATTTCTATATAGCTCTTTCAACTGATCTCATCCAGATGTTAGTCGACGCGAATCCTATATATTATGCGACACTGTCGGCCATCGGTACGGTCAAAGCATGGTGTGCTATCTCTGTGCACCACGAATCCCCCGACCCGTCGAAGCTCGACGGGAGGATGGCTATGCCAGTGTACTCCTACCGGTATCAGTACCATGAAGCAAACCGCGGACTCGATGTCTAGCAAGCTGGAGTTACTAGGGGGATTGCCAAAGACCATGGCGGCAGATGCTTCTACTCTTCGCTACTCTGAGATTCCACACCAAATCCGCGGTCTCCGACGGGAGAATTATATCCGAAGAAGTAGTTGCATCTGATACTGCCTCAAAATACGCCATGGTCGTCCCGGTATCATCGTTGCGTCATAATTCATCGCTCTGCAGCCAGACCTATATGGAAATCATTAAGACTTGGCACGGTTGCCATTATTCTGCTGTCCTTCGGGCTCACGCATCCGACAACGTAATGTATATTATGGCAGTTGTTACGATCACCTGGAGCAAAGTACATCTACGTATCTAGGTTGGTAAGTGAGGAGCAGCCCATACAATCAGGCAGGTAGACGTCTTCGCGTAACAATAGAGCTTAGGAACGCGCTCCCCATACCAGAGATCCTGACAGTAGTGTCTGTTTTATTCAAACAAAGACAACAACCTTTGAACTCACGATGCCTGCCTATTTGATCTACCGGGGTACATACAGGTAGGCAGGTACCTCTGTAGATATATCGTGTTTGGCGCCAGGTACTCAGGTGTAGGTATCTACCTAGGTAGGTATATAATTCTTACAAGAGACGGGATACCGCTAAATGGTTCCGCGTACAGGCTGGTCCTCCTGCCTATAATATAGAGGTTCAGGGCGATCGTGCCAGCTCTTTTATGGCACCGGCCGTAGTTGCAATATTGGAAGATCAAGTCCTGCGAGGCAGTCGCAGTCGATGCTCTTCGCCTTAGGTACAACCCATTTGAATCAAACGATCTGTGTGTCCCCCGCATCTTCCCCCCCCATCCTCAATGACTCGACACCATCTCTTTTCGCTCCCCTCATATGGTTCTGTGATCGTCGACTCAACAGCCACCCATCTCTTTACACTCATCTGATCTATTTGTATCATCACCAATTCAACAGCCACCTATCTCTCTCTCCCTTCTCCTGATCTGGTTCTATCGTATCCCCATGCTCTCTAGTTTACCGTAACGTCTATCTCTCTGCCGTTGCTTCTCCCGATTCCTTGATCCGCGGGTCTGTCATTCCATCCGTGACGTCTGCCCTTCCAATACTGAGCCTGACCATAGCTGTGAGTTTCTGGCCAAAATCTGAGGCAAACAATACTAACATCACTAGGTGAAAAGAAGGATATCACATTCCGTCGACTTCATGGCTGCCGCAAGAAGCTCTCGACGCACACGTAGTTCTGTGCGAGCCATGGACTCCGTCGATGATGACCACATCCCCTCCCCGCTCGCCTCAGGAAATCGCAAGAGGGTGGCTGGGAGGGTAACCAGAAACTCTGCCGCCGCGGGTGACTCCAACCTACGAAGCCGCGGTGACGAGGACGAGGACGAGGAGGACTACGAGGACAACGAGGACGACGAGGACGAGGACGACGACCAAGATGACATCACGTCGTATTATGCACGCTCCGTCCCGCGTGGCCGTACCAAAGTCAGCGAGGCCCTGAACAGTAACTCGAACACCTCGGCCATCCGTGATCCTTCCCGACGTCGCCGGCACCATGTCGATGATATTAGCACGTCTGCGGAGACCGGGTTGTCTGACCCAAGTTCCCGAAACCGCCATTCTGACAGGATCAGATCGACTTCAAAGGCTCGGAGCGCAAAAAATAAGCGGCTCGATGATATGAGCATCGCGAACAGTACTGCCGAAGAATCTGACGGCGAAGTCCCCAACGATCCATATGAACTCATGTCGTCACCGAAATCCAAGCCGGACTGCAGGCAAAAACGAAACGGGCCCAAACATGAGCTTCAAGAGAAATCAGAAGAGAACAACATGGCAGGGTGCGAGGCCACGATGGGCGCTATCCAGTCCATCGTCGAACACTACGACAAAAGCTACAAGACGGTATGCTGCAAGTTCCAAATAGCTCATCACAATCCTCAAGCCCTCGTAGAAGTCGAGAGGTATACACTCTGGATGAAGCGAAAAGTCTCGAAGATATCGGAAATCGATGCTGACGTCTCTGGTAATCTTGAACACTGTAATAAGCATTTGCAGAGGTTTATGGAATGGGCCACCCAGAGAGACGAATCACATCTCGCAGCACAAGGAACCAAAACGAAGCTGCCGATGGCTTTGATCATGAAGCTGATAGATGTTTCAATAACTGTGCTGAAGGACACCCAACAATTACCTCCTAACGGTACCGACAAGCTTTTGATCCTTAAGAATATTATTCGCCATCTCCTCGGCCCTCATCGGAAAGCGTCTGATACCAAGAAATCCCGCGAAGTCATCTTGGAAAAAAAATATCATGATTGCCAAGTCGAGCTGAAAAGGTCGAAGAAGGAGGTCGTGGAATTGACTTCGTCTTATGACGCAGAAAGGGAATCTCATGCACGCTCTCTACAAGATTTGCGTAAGGAATATGATGACGCTATAAACGACAAAAATGCTGGCGTCATTTTGTTTGAGGGTCGTATGACCACAGAGCGTGGGATGAGACTTGAGGCGGAGGATCAGGTTTCAAGACTGACACAAGATCTGGCCAAGAACCAATCGACCATGACGAGCCTGGAGCGAGACATGCGAGATCTGGAAGAGAATAACAGGGCGCTACAAGAACGATGCGAAGAGCAACACGAGCTTTGCAAGATACTTAAAGAAGCTAAACACGCTCAAGCTGAAGCCGTCCAGACGAAACAGCTGCATCTGAACAGACTGACACAGGAGCTTAGGGACTACCAACAGGAGGTCAATACGCTATGTCAAACCCTCGAGGATAGAGCGCAAGAGACGAAGGATATCGAGGACGTTGCGTCATTTGACATAGATTCCCTTGAAGCTACACTGGCACAAGAGACGATGCGTGCTGACAAGAACGCAAGTCTGATCTGCGAAGCAAACCACCAGAACATCCATCTCCAAAGCAGGCTCGAGTCAATCATGCATACCATAAAGCGATCGGTGAATATTGAACTTGTCACGAGCCAGAGCACACCAGAGCTGATGGTCCAAGCATTTGTGAGAGCCTGGGAGCAAAGCATCCAGCGTCTCGAGGAGGATGTGGCTAAGGGGCACAATAGGCACAAGGATCTCCAGAGTCAAATAGTGTCATTGGAACACTGCCACAGGTCAGAACTTGAAAACCAGAAGTCTGCCTTGCAAGAAAGTCATCAAGAAGCCCTTGCAAGTCAAAAGGAGTCTCACAAAACAAACCTTCAGAATCAGAAGCTCGCTTTGGAAACATGTCATCAACAAGCCCTTGCAAGTCAAAAGGAGTCTCACGAAACAGACCTTGAAAACCAGAAGTCTGCCTTGCAAGCAAGTCATCAAGAAGCCCAAGAAAGTCAAAAGGAGTCGTTGGAGGCTACTCACAAAACAAACCTTCAGAATCAGAAGCTCGCTTTGGAAACATGTCATCAACAAGCTCTCAAAAATCAGAAGGAATCGTTGGAGGCCACACACAACACAGACCTTGAAAACCAGAAGTCTGCCTTGCATGCAAGTCATCAAGAAGCCCTTGCAAGTCAAAAGGAGTCGTTGGAGGCTACTCACAAAACAGACCTTCAGAACCAGAAGCTCGCTTTAGAAACAAGCCATCAACAAGCCCTTGAAGGTCTAAAGGTCTCGTTGGACGCCAACTGCAAGACAGACCTTGAAAACCGGAAGCTCGCTTTGGAAACATGTCATCAACAAGCCCTTGCAAGTCAAAAGGAGTCGTTGGAGCACTGTCACAGGTTAGACCTTGAAAACCTGAAGTCTGCCTTGCAAGCAAGTCATGAACGGGCCCTCGAAAATCAGAAGGAGTCGTTAGAGCACTATCACGGGTCAGACCTCGAAAACCTGAAGTCTTATTTGCAAGCAAGTCATCAAAAAGCCCTCGAAAATCAGAAGGCATCATTGGATGCTGCTCACGAAGTAGAACTTGAGAATCATGACATCAGTCATCAAGAAGCCCTCGAAAGTCAGAGCGCTTCATTGGAGGCAACTCACAAGGCAGACATTCAGAAACAGGACGCCAGTCATCAGAAAGACCTTGAAAGTCAGAAGGCGTCATTGGAGGCTGCTCACCAGAAAGACCTCGAAAGTCAGAAGGCGTCATTGGAGGCTGCTCACAAGGCAGACCTTCATAAACAGGACGCCAGTCATCAGAAAGACCTCGAAAGTCTAAAGGCGTCATTGGAGGCTGCTCACCAGAAAGACCTCGAAAGTCAGAAGGCGTCATTGGAGGCTGCTCACAAGGTAGACCTTCAGAAACAGGACGCCAGTCATCAGAAAGACCTCGAAAGTCTAAAGGCGTCTTTAGACGCCACTCATAAGAGAGACATTCGGAAACAGGACGCCAGTCATCAGAAAGACCTTGAAAGTCAGAAGGCGTCATTGGAGGCTGCTCACAAGGTAGAAAAGGTCGCTCTAGATACACGTCATCAAAAAGTCCTCGAAAGTCTAAAGGCGTCTTTAGACGCCACTCATAAGAGAGACCTTGACATCCAGAAGTCCTTGTTGAATTCTAATCATGGTTCCCAAATACAGCAGCTAAGGAAAGAGATGAAAGGTTCTTCGGAGCTGCAACTTAAGCTCAAGGACGAAATCTCATCGCTGGAGGACGAGCTTGCTCGGGAGAAATCTCATGCAAAGAGGACGCAAAAAGATCTTGAAGACCAAAACACGGAGATGGATAACGCGAAGCGCCATTTGACGGTACAGAAACACCGTCTCCAGACGGAGAGGGATCTGTGCCAGGGTATTCTCCGGAACCTCAAACATAGTATCGATGCATGGTTCGCGCTCAACGAAGACCAACTCCCTAATCACATGTGGAGCGACTTCCTACTTCGATTTGACGAAGTCGATGGAATCAACACTTCTGCTACTTCGATTAACGTATCGGCCTGGGATGTGATGGCCCCTTGGGTCGAAGAGAAGTTCCAGGGAACGCTAGACCCTGTTGACATGAGCCCATGGGCGAGAGTCGCTCGCTTGCATCATCTGTCACATTCTCTCGAGGGTCGGGGGCACCCCGTAAGCATGTGGGTTCACATATTAGACTCCATCGCTATGATCAGCAGAGATGTGAAGCGCGGTCTCATCACCCACTTCCACGTGTTGCACGATATCATTCAGGAAATGCGTCCGAGAATATTGCATGGCTGGAGCACACGCGCCAGCAGTTTTATTGTATTCGCACTACAGGAGCTGGCATTCCTCATGGGCATGAATGAGGTCGTCGACTCGAGCGGAAAGTCCAGGGACTCAGAACATCTATTTCTCAATAAACTTGACGTCAGTATTCGGGCTCGAGGGCGATGTGCTGTCGAAGGAATATGTGGTGATCTATCCAAGGACTATAATTGTGTTTCCAAAGGCGGTCTAGTGATATTCTCCGAGAAGTGCGATTCCATTAACGCAATCGTCGTCGACGTCATCGAGAGGACTGTTCTCCTTGTGAACTCGTGCTGTGCGGCGCCCATCGAAGACCCATATCAGCTTACACTCCTGTCTCCCAACCCCTCTCGCTGGCCCAACAAGATAATCCATCTAGACCCTCGTGATTCGCGCTTCCGACAGCGCTGGGAACGAATTCATATGGGCAATGCACAGGGGAAAACAGCAGAGTTCCTTGATGAACCACGAGGAGGTACTTTAGAGGGTATAAAACTGGCTTTGGCGAGGCTGCAACCCAGCACTTAGACGTCATCCCAGGCGTCATTCATGTATTGAGATTTCGTCACTGTCATAGGACCATAGACTCATGTAGTGTCATATTTGTACTGTAATCGAAAAGACGAGAAGAAAGTTATTCCCGAAACCCTATGAAGTCCCCCGTACATCACGCTGCTCGTGACCCCAATCCCGGCCACCACTCTCGGGACTCTGGAGGCCAATATGTCTTCGTAAGTGATCCTATGCGCAACTATTCAATATTTGTTTGATTATTCAGCTTGATTTGAACACGCCTTTGTTACCATAGTCCACAAATCTCCACACAACACCCTTGCTCTGCCATTAGGTGGTGATAGTAGTGGGGATGACTTCTCCGCATGGTAAATACGATGAAAAATATAGTTTCCTCGATCTTAATTGAGCATCAGAAGTTTTCAGCTCAGCTTATTGCGTGACAAAATCAACAGTGGCAAGCTAACTTCGAGGGCCCTACGGTGTCGCTCACGAGGTCACGTCAATTAGATGGTAACAAATTACATACATGTAAGCTGAAATCAACCGAAGAAAAGCCTAATTGAACGGCCTGGCTCATCAACCCTGTATATCCGACTCAATCCGACTCAATCCGACTCATCTGGGAAATACTCGCCATCGCTATCGTCGTCGTCATCGTCATCCACTGCTACCACGATACATTCCTCATTCAGACATAACTCATCGGTGCCTTGACTCAGGTCTGCTGATACGACGCCGGCAAGATCTTTCGATAACTCTAAGACTGTACTTACTAACGTAGAAAAGTCCCGAGCCTCGTCCAAGGCAGCTCTGACAAGTTCCTTGGTAGGCTCGGCCTCTTTGTCAAATTCGTCTCTCGTAGTATGGACTTCTTCGGCACGCTTCTCAAGTGTACTCAACTTGGATTGGAGCTGTTGTAAGCCGTCCCCCAATGGCCATGTATGAACGTATTGATACGATGTAATTCTCGACTTCATTGTTTCTAGAGTCTCCTGAAGGTTCTTGGTCAGATGAGGACGATGATGCATTGCAGCGTTCCGGTCGATTGAAGGGTCACGATTCTTATTCTTGTCCGAACCATAGTGTCTGCCGGGTGGTGTGACGTTGAGGCCTTGCTGCTTCACCTGGGAGCCACCCATCCCCAACATGGTACCAATGATCTCTGAAGTCGATAGCTGACTCTGCTCCCAAATCCTGATGACTGGGGTAACGCGGACGTCGGGATCAAGGTTCCGGTTTTTCATCAGACTCATCAACAGCCAATGAGTGTAGTTGCCCTTGTTCTTGTTCCACTCGAGAGGAGGCTTATGACTCTTGCCGCGAGATTCAATGGAGTAGTCCGAGCATCCGTAATAGCTCAACAGCTGTGCGACGGGGATCCTGGCACTTGCGTTGCTCGTCATATCTACAAGCGTTGACCTGAGAGCTTCCACACTGCCACGTTGTGTGTCCGACTCGATGTACTTGGTCCTTTCAGACTTTGCGCTTCCATATATGCCGTCAATCTTGCGTGCAAACGCACAACTCTCGCCGTCTTGTCCATGCGGCTGGTTCTCTCCCCTCTTCTTGACCCTCTCCCAGATCTTGTAGGCATCCAGATATGTCCCCAAGTCCTCGATCAACCATTTCAGCTCATTCCCGGTGCAACCTCTGCCATGGCGACCCTTGACGGCGATGTTGGCGGCATAAGTGCCCGGTCCGTCACACGCGTAGGGTTTTGCCGAGATGCATAGCGGGTCGTTGGGCGGGTACAGATTATCTGTGACGGCAGCCAGCACCCCGAGTATGGCCGCCTTCAGCAACGGCTTAGGCATGCTGTGAATGAGCCACATGCAGTTCCTGGTCGTCTCCTCCTCCTCGAGAAGTCTATAACACGTGAGAGTCAGTCATCATCATCTCAAGTGTGATTGGCAGAGGCCTTAGAAGTTCCCGAGCAACATCAAGGAAGTGGTTCTGGGGAATCGCTTACTTCTCCAAGTAGGTAGACTGTCTGTTCCCATTGTGCTCTTCCTTAGCCATGTGCATCAGATTGGCGTATACATCATACATTACACCCTGGTCGAGGGCCGAGAGGAGACATCTCATAGTAGAGTTCACCATTGGCACGTCAAATGTTGGTTCGTATTCTGGCGATGTTGGAACCTGAATGGGCTTGGTGGTTCCGCAGACGTGGCCATCTATAACAGATTTGAACATGGAAAATATAGATAAGTGAGTATTCTCCCAAAGATGATGGTAGGTAGCTTTGGTGCTGTGGCCGGGGAAAACTTGGGAATCTAGGCAAACAGCTTCTTCGGAAAGACCCCTTTACCACGCTCGGCTCCTACCATTTTCTCAGCCAACACGTTCGCGCACCTACCTTCCTGCTCAATCACGCGATTATGGTAGGTAGGCTCACGCGGAAGGTTGTAAGTACCTAAGGTACCTAGGCAGTTACGAGAAGAGGCAATACAGACAGGTGACAAACCCTGCATTCACCTTGATTTTCCCGCATGCATGATGGAATGTCCTACCTACCTAGGTACCTTTTCTATCTGAATAGTAGGTTCGTCACGAGGTCCTACCTGGGTAGGTATGGAATGTGCCTACCTACCTTACATGTAGTTATGCACTCAGAATACGACATGGATGTGATATAAACGCGTGAATTCGGCCACGAGATCAGCCATTCTACTATGTCATCCATTGTCTGATATTCGACATACGCAACTTCCTAGACGCCAATTACGACGATTCATACCCAACAATTGACCTCCTCAATGAATAGTTCCCAAGCTGAATCACCTGCCAGACCTGCTCATGGATCACAAGCGACTACTGGTGGCATGGCTGGGGGTTGCGGAGTCGATCCTCCTATTGATCTCATCAGAGACCGAGTAGATTTACCTGCAGATTCATACTTAAAGAATCCTAGAAAAGCAATTCAAGTTCATATCCTCCCAGTGACTTCCAAAAACATTGCAAGCTACCCTCACGATTGCTCCGTGCGTACACCAGCCACATGCTTATCTGAGAGAGCGATTGCTGCAATTCATTCCCCAAGTCCCCTCACCGCTTTCATTCTTGCCGCTTCTGAAACATTGTTACTACCTACGTGCCTGCCGCTTCTGAAGCAAATACTAGTGATGGAGGAGGCCGAGGAAAGTACGCGGAGCCTAGTACTGTGGTATATAGGTGCGTCTGTAGCTACGTGGGTTGGATAATGGAAGGCATGCAGTACTTGAGCAGCTTCAAGACTTGGTATGTTAAGGAAGTTTGGGAAGGCACGCAGTACTCTGGCACACTTTCTGTTCTACGGCAAATGTCTGGAGTTTTCTACATAATCCTCTCTTCTCCCACCTTTCTCTCCGTCTCTTCTCCCACCACCTTTCTCTCCGTCTCTTCTCCCACCACCTTTCTCTCCGTCTCTTCCTCAACCACTACAACTCGTCTCTGCTGGTTCTCTCCGTCAACTTATCCAGTCTCTCTCAAGCACATCTACACATGCTACTAGTCATACGGATTGCACAAGCCATTTGCACCTAGACTGTCATCTGTCCTCAAGCACATCCACACAGGCCATTTGCACCTAGATTATCATCTATCTTCAAGCACATCCACGCATGCTACTACTCATACGGATTCCACAGGCCATTTGCACCTAAACTGTCCTCAAGCACATCTACACATCTTACCATTCATACGGATTCCACAGGCCATTTGCACCTAAACTGTCATCTGTCCTCAATTTCGTCGGCACTGCGTACATCATCTGTTCCCCGGAAATACCCCCCAAAAAAGAAAAGTCATCTGATCCGTTGTTTGGAGACACTGTGTTCACCATGGCTGCTCAACCTGAGAACACTCGCTGGGCTGAAGTCATTGTAAACCGACACGAAGGCACGCGTCCCGGACTTCGGGGTACTGATCCGCCCGCATGTCTGAGTGAATGCATCTTCCTCGGTATGGACCCCAGCACAGCGACTAAGCCCATTTTCGCTCGCATGAACACTAGCAGTCGGCAGGCCGCCATCAATTCCCTTAACTCGCCGTCGGCAAACGTTCTAGGTCATGGGTCTCATCTACGATCTGTCTCCTATCAGTCCAATTTGAAGTGCCAATTCATCCCCCCTATCGCTCTGTACCGGCCTGGTGCTCTGAAGGCAGTCAAGAGACGACTATTCAATACCAATCGTGTACCAATTCCCCCAACGTCACCCGACCTCGAGTCCATGTGGCGGAATGCTGGCCCGTTCTACACGAGCGACCTGATCATCAACTGGCCCGGCCATGCTCATGAACCTCTTCCAGAGGTTAGCATCTATGCTCTAAGCTGGAACCTTGAAAACATCCCAAATTCCGTCGGAGGTCTGCCATTCGATAGGATCCCAGCTTTCTCACTTACAATTCCTGGTCCTCATGTCTGTGGGCTCATCCAACGTTGCATGGACTCCCTAACGAAAGACTATATCACATTCAACGAAATGCACTACTATGCACTCCTATGGGCCCATTATAAGCTTCATCCGGAGGAGCACTACTGCTTCGGCGATCGTCTGGAGTCGGATCAAGTCCCTTGCCTGATGTACTTCATTATCCAGATGCCTCCAGTCATCCGAGAGGTCGAGGAATGGTCTTTGGCATTTTATCCTCATCTGGCTCATGCTGCAAGAGAAAGACATGTCTACGAGGGCAGAAGATCGGATCCTGATGTTGAAAACTTCAATCATTTGGAGGCTGCATTGTGTGGCGATTACAGACCGAACTTCGACATAACCGGATACCTAGTACCGGGAGACCTGATCGGTACGCGGAACGCTCGGTTCGGAGACCTCGACAACCATGAACTGTTTGGTGGTGGCCCGCTTCACAACCATGCCGCGAGCGTCCGAAGAACGGTCGAAGCCCTTGGTGACGTTCGAAACATCTTCCGTCAACCCGTTTTCTTCCCGCATGAGTCAACTCGGCCCCCCACCTTCACGCGTCTGATTGAACCACCTGGTGAAATTCCTAGGGGCCTTCAGGTGTTGCGTTGGATTTCCGGGGAGACGGATCTGGCTGCTTTACGACGGGCTCGTCTGAACGAGAATCCACGTGTTGACATGGCCTATCCAGGGATGTCGGATGATATTGACATCAGCACCAGCCCTTACCGCCCCAATCTCCCTACTCGGGATGTCAACGCATGGCGAGCTCGTGTCGCCCAAGACGGGTCATCTGATGCATCAACGCCAGCCTCGACTCCTGCTTCCACGTTGGCGTCGGCCTCAGTATCGACACCTGTCTCGGCGCCAGCATCAGCTCGGGCTCCTTCAACTCGTCCCGGAGATTATCTTCCGCCTCATCTTCGAGGCAGACAATCGTCTGATGCACCACCACGTACCCCTCATCAGCCTCCTGCGTCCGATGCGATACCTTTCCGTCGGGGACCCTATCCTCTTCCAGAAGAATATAACTCTGCACAGTCGAATGTCCCCAACAATGCATTTTCATCTCACGTCACGCGTCCTGGCTACCCTCGTGCTGCGGGCGAGACTCGCTCTGCTCGCCGTCGCCGGAATCTAGACCTACGACAATTCGAGGACTATGAATCCGCCTCCTCTGATGATGACGGCCCAAACATACACAATGTCAGTATCGTGCGTGTGGCTAATGAGGTTGTGGAAGCTACCGTGCCCGGCGTGATGCCCAACCCCCCATCCCTCGATGTTGTCGCAGCATTGCCAAGGGAGCGAATGGGTCAGGGCGTATTAGCACAAGCTTCGGGTACGTGCACGATTTGTATGGAGGGAGTTGAAAGTGGAACTGAAGTTGTTCTCTTGCCTTGCACACACTGGTATCACGAACACTGCATACTCCGGTGGTTTAATGAGAGGAATTCATGTCCGTGTCCGATCTGCCGGGCTCCAGCTGATCAAGCTCCGCTTGGGGTGGGTTCTACCTCGTCTATTCATGTTGATGAACTACGATCACTGCTTTCGGAGCACTCCGCCGGCGTCCGCAATCGCGCCCGTGCGCTCCGTCGCGAGTTGCCCTCATCTTTACATATGACTATTGAGCAGCAGGATATGTTTTACACGACCATTGACAGGTTGTTCGAAGAGCTGCAGGGCTCACTGCAAGTCATGATGGATGATATGGATGCCATCATCAGTATCATTCAATCTGCTACAAGGCCGAGTCAACGGTTGTCTCATCTGGTCGATGACGTGAGATTCCGATTTGAAGAGTACTTTCTGCACGTGCAAAATCGTTGTCGTGCACCGGTTCGGGAACTGGCGCGGTCTTTCAATATAACTGCCGCGCAAGAGGAAGAACTTTACACAATCTTTGATAGGTTTTCTGCACACCTACATCAGTCGCGGAACATCATCTCGGGTGAGATGAATGATGTTATGAGGGATATTGGGTCGGGTTAATGTTGAATGAGCTGACTGACGTGATGTAACGGGTTGAAGTCATGTTGTTGTGATAGCATAATACGCAAGTAGAAAATATTGACTAGTTTGAGATGAAATGACGTAAATTGAGCACTTTCTAGACTATGCTTGTACGTGTCATATCTTAGTGTTCGCAGGCTGCCCAGAACTTCCTACGTAGCCTCGGCTTCCAATAACCAAATCGTCCGTATATTCGACACTGGTTTCACTTACAAGTCAACATATCTCAAAAGGTTTATCATGAAATCAGCACAATCAGACGAGATACCGGTTGCACGCGGACGATTGGCGATGAATCCTGGGCTTCGAGGGTGTGCCCTGGTCCCCAAACCCGGCGTCGAGCGACGCCTATTTTGATACGTGGAATGGTAGGCGAACAGCATGCCACGTCCAAATTCGTCATTATAGAACTGCTGTTTAAAGGAGCCCATACTACGAGATGACTTGACGTCAAGAGTGACAAGGGACGATTGTCGAAGGGGTGAGCGGATAGGTAAAGCGAGGGCTGTATTTTGGGCATGGGAAACCAAGAAAAGTGGGAGGTGGTGGGACAGAGTCTCTCGGCGTTGAGCTCGACAAGCACAATGCGAATCTAGGTAGGTATTGAATGAGGATATTTATTCACCAACTACATATTAACATACCACAATCCTTTGATACCATTCTCATCAGCTACATTAGTACGACCTCCTCTGTTTCTGACTCATTTTTTCTATTCCTCAAAATACTGCAGGGATGATGGAAGGATATACGATATAAGAGATCTCTGCTCATCAGCCCATGTTGATTAAGCTATGCAGCCCTTGAGTGACATAGCACGAAAAGCAAAGATAGCAAAGAAATTCTTGACACCTATTATTTCTTTCTTAAACAGCTCAGATCGGGGGATTGAGGGCTCTCGGACTTGACCAATTTTCGTGAAGGTCTCTCAGGGGACTCGAGATCGTCCTCATCGGTAGTATCGCCTGATCGCTTCACGCCGGTAGACGTCGTAGAGAGCGTTCCTGATGTTAGAACTGGAGACATAGGCGGGCCCTCTCGCGGCTGTGCTCCCTCTGGTTCCTGGGGCATAGATTTGTCAAGACGACCGGACGGTCCGAGCTGCTTCTGGCGATAGACGAACATATACTCAAAACAAGCAATGTTTTTGACAAGGGGATCGGGTAGAGGTCCAGATGGGAAAAAGCACCGCATTGACTGGGGCATCGAGTCCGCCCGGATATTCCGTCCATTTGCGTCCAACAGCCAGAAGCGCTCGGGTTGGTCTCTCATGGGCGGGAACTCAACCGCAGCTACCAGATCGTACAGGGCCTCAATGGAGTGGCATGTAGATTGCGTGCCTTTGAGATGGCGGAGGACGTTGAAATACTCATGACATCTCTTGCTTCGGACACGCCAGAAGAGGCAGAAATGAGAAGGCGTGATAGAGAAGGTAATCGGGCCCTGCAGGAACTGCTCACAGTCGATAAAGCGATCTTCTGCCTCCCATACTTCTTTATTTATGGCACTGAATTCCGCAATCCCGTTACGAAACAACAGGCATTCAAGTGGGAAACACGTCTGATGTGAGAGACGAGAGAGCATAGAATCGAACAACAAAAATTTGCTGGGGAAGTGTCTATGCAAAGTCCTGAGTGGGAAGATGTGGGCGTATAATGCGCGAGCGACCTGGCGGTTGGACTCGACGTCCACGCCGAACTGACCTCGGGCTAGGTCAAACATGAACTCGCATTTCTGAGGTGGGACGAATCCATTCGCCATGATATGTTTCACAAGTGTAAGCATCATTGCCGGGGCGGGAGTTGTAAGCAGTGCGCATGTGTCGTCGTCCGCTTCGGCCGGCAGATGGAAACCGTCGACGTGGAATAACGCTGATGAAGAGCCCGACGAGATGTGAGACGTCGTGATTGCCAACTTCTGATGCTGGTTGCTACCGCCGGCGGCTAGGTTGGGCGGACGTCCCAGCACAGTTGGACTATTCGGACCCGGCGACTCGGAGCTTCCGCCGTTCACTTCTGCCCCGAACATTTCGTGATAGTCGTCGAACAAGGTCTCACGTATACGAGCGTCGCAGTCCGGGCTGTTCCAGTAGCCGATCTTCTGATAAGCGTCCTGTTCGGCGTGGGGGATATCTGGTAGGCCCCTCATGGCATCCATGTGTCTGTTCTGTGTGTACATTTCGTCCCATCGCTTGCGGCATCGGCGATTTGTAGGTGGGAAAGTAGGCAGCTCCGATTCCGTTTGGCGTATGAGCTCGCAACCGTACGTGAATACCCGGTGAGGAAACTCCCTGGCTTCGTGCAGCGAGTCCAGTGCCGATATCACGCTCTCTACATCACATACGTGGAGATAGAAGACGCGTTTGTCGTGCGGCCGCTCCTGTAGATGAGGCGCTCCGGCGACGCCCAGCTCCCTCATCTTCTCAACCATACGACGCATTACGCCATCGGGACGGTCTCTCGTATTCTTCCACCATTGGAATGCGAGAGCCGCGACGGTCGTACGGCTATTATCCGTATAGAGGTCGAGCAGGCTGGCAGTGGTCTTATCAGGCAAGGGACCCAATGGAGGCATATGACCCTTGACGCGAGTACAGATAGCTACCTGGAGGGCGTATCGCAGTCGAGACAGCTGACTTTGCCAGATCGGATGTGGTAACAACATGCACAGACTGCGGCACAGTTGGCCACGCTCGGAGGGGTCGTTGGTAAGTCGCAAACCCCAGGAGAAGAGGTCGCCGGGGCATGACTGGAAGAGGAGGAGGGACCATTTCCACAGACGTTCCCAATCCTCATTCGGGGCTATGTCTTCACAATCCATGTCAGATGAAAGTTTAAACATAGTTTCATCACCGCCTGGTTTGGATATGTCGACGCCTTCTGTCATGGGCGTATGGCTGGTTGCCCAGGCTTTCAGCTGCGTTTCGAAAGCTGTGGCGTCGACGCGCTTGATTCTATCTTTTATGGAATATGACGCCTGTCGTGATTGACCGTTGCCGGTGGACATAGGATGGGCTGTCGCCTTCGTCTGCATCTCGTCCGTTGAATTAACCACGACGCCGGATGGATTGGTCTTAACGGTAGCCGACGCTACCTGGCCGTCGACAAGAGGATCATCAGGCTTGGAACTGGAACTGGCCTCTGGCATGATTTCAGAAGAACGATTCTGTCCGGATGACTCTTCCTTCATTCGAGGACGGTCACTTTGCCGTGAAATCAATGATCCGAATCGATATGGTGCATTGGAAGGCCGGCCACCATTGTACTTCTTTCTTGCCTCGACTAGCGGCATTGCGGGCTCTTTGGCTCTATTTGATGAGAAGAAGGAATTTGACCCACGTTGCCCTGATCGGTTTGACTGGAAACGAATCAGTATTTGCATTGATCCGTTCTGTAAGCCGATATTGTACTGAAGCTCATGACTCTCCTCCGTGAAGCAGAGGGTGAGTAACGGAAGAGATAGGTGAGAGAGAAGTAAGATCAACCTCTGCCGGGTGACCCTCGACGCACCAGATACAACGGATGACTAATGGGTACATGACAATCAAAGATAAGGTACCAGGTAGCCAGATGCTCAAAGATATGAAGATTGCTGGAGATACAAAGGCACGGGACAGCAGTGGTCACGATACAATGAGTGAAGCAAGGGGGAACTGCGTCGACCAACGTAGCGGATTCAGGCCCGATACTCCACGACGTACTGATGGTAAGAGGATGGGCGAGTGAAATGATCGTAACTCACCATGACTATTTAGATACACCTCAACGAGATCTATACACCGAGAAGGGCAGAGTCGGCGATATACCGGCACACCCAAGGCAGGATATAGGAATGCAGAGCGGCGGTAGTAAGATGCCAAGCACGAATGACGAGCCGCTTTTGGGGATTCTGACGAGGAGGGAGGAATATATGAATATGACTAGCGGAATGAAGTACGAGGGATGAAGCACGAGGGACGATGGATGAAGGACGAGGGACGAAGGACGAGGGATGAAGGGCAATGGATGAAGGACGAGGGGTGAAGGACGAGGGGTGAAGGACGAGGGGTGAAGGACGAGGGACAAAGCGTGGCGTGACGGGTTGGGGGGGATTGCAAAGAAAGTGGCAGACGGACGCATGGGGTGGGATTCTGGCGAAGATGGGAAGGAGCACGAGGCAGCTATCGTGCTTACCTCGAGCAGTATCGACTGCGCCTCTCTCCAGTCGACGAGCTAAGGTATCTATGCCTAGATGCCCGATAAGCATCTCTAGGTAGTCTCTTCATTGTACCTAGATTACAAGCACATCAAATAGGGAAGATACCTACCCGGACCCTCCATAGACTCGTGGTGTCGGTACTGACGAAACGCCGAGATCCGTATAACACGAGACACCATGATGACACTAGAGCAGTTGGCAACCGTGTGCCAGCCTCATCGTGCACGGGCTTCCAGCAATTGGGATGCTGGAGAGATGTACGTAACATTTCGAAATGACGGCTGTCCATCGTCACAAAGACTCAAGTGCTTTCTCGGCTACTACTGTATCATTCTTGCTAGATCGCCACCCTAGGTATACGATCCTCTACAGTCAACATATGATGTCGATTTTTCGATGCTTTGAATTGCATTAACGTGGAGAGTACCGCTCAGAGTGCTGGTCACCACATTTCCAAGATAGGGCTCGACAGCCTCTATCAAAGTGACTACGTAGTTGCTAATCATAGCATATATCTCATCAAATGTATCTCTTATTACACTTTCAACGACTCGTCATGTGGGCAGGGTCCAGATCATGCCGATAGCAACGCAGCCAGATGGCTTATTTATATTATGATAGATTATTGGGGGAACCGGGTGTAATTGTTGAGGATATCAGTTATCAGTTAATCATGTTCTGCTACCTTCGCCATGCAATATATCTATCCAATACCCCTTCCGTCGTGTATGCGAACAGAACTCACTTGAAGGTTAGAAGAGCTTTCTATGGACCTGCATTTGTCAATTTCTCTCGCTGGCGCTAGCAATTGAATGTCTATTCGTCTGTTCTAGACCTTACACGTGACGGATATCCCTTGAGCGACACATTTAGCCATGTATGTAAATAGGGGAAAATACGATCCAACAAACATCCAGCTATCATTATTCTCAGCAGACACCATGGGATGGCTTGTATGGCTTCCACTCGGGTTCCCCCGGATCACCAGCGATAACATGGTAATGAGGAAGCAACGTCCTATTCAACTCGTCATCCTAGCCTTCGCGCACATTCTTCCTGTCCATTCCCCCGCGGATCTTGCGGAAAAGCTCTCGACGTGTGTCCCAGGCGTCGTCGAAAAGTAAATCACGGGCGAACGCGGATGGGGCGGCGAGAATACCGGAAGATCGATACAGCTCCAGGGCTTGCTGGCGTAAAATTGGAAACTGTTCTTAGTTTCTAGAAGCTCGGGATAGTTGGCTCCCAGTGAGCCCGGCTCCACAGCAGGGATTGATGCGTCCAGCTCATCCAGATCCAGAAGGTGTCGTTTGATGGTCGGATGTACGACAATTGTGGCTAACTGTGCAATAGATAATTCTGGCACAGCCAACATGTTTCGGTCCCAGTCTTCGTTACTAGGTCGCGTCTTAGACCCGAAGCCTAATGGAAGAACCGGGAGCTCCGTAGTACATCCTCCCGACGGAGGGTAGACGCCCATAATCCGATTCACCTCTGGACGGGGGTCTAGGAAGTCTTTCGCTTCTTGCTTCTCCGGGCGCTTGAGTATAAGAGGCCGCAGTGGAACGAACGAAGGCATGGCTCGCATCATATCGACAAAAGCGTCATGGGAGCCGTCCGGACCGCACCACGGCATATTATGGCCTCCTGTATCAAGAATCCAAAATACGTCATAGTACGTGATGAGCTCCATGGGAGTCAGACAGAATATCTGAAGGCCGTAGAGGTTGATGGCCTTCTTTGGGTCCTTGGTGTATTTAGGCCCTAAACTCGAGCTCAGATGGCGGGTATTCCTCGGCACTGTAGTGAGTTTGGTTAATAGGCTTGAGACGAAAGTGGTGTTTGTGAAGTCAGGGGCAATGACTTACTCATGACATGAAGGAGAGGATCGAGGACTTTGCGCTGAAACCATGTGATGCTTACCCCCGGACCTAATCTCATGGCAACAGCTCTGGTGCTGTGACGCAACATGACTGCCCACTCGGGTAGTCGAAGATGTGCTTTGGCCAAGATTAATAATTTCGTCACGTCATAACTCGTTGTTTCGGGATCTTCGCCGACACTAGCAGCCTCGCCGGATCTATTGTCATTCCTGGAGAGTACAGATTGTTCATCGTGTTTGTATGCCTTCTTTGGGTCGTGCGGCGCAGCATGTTTTGCACTATATTCCCGCCATGCTTTTGCAGCAGCCTCCGCCTCCTGGGGCATCTTTCCTGGGTTCTCGCTCGTCATGGCAACTGATAGATAGTCAAAGAGTCAGCAGGAAACCTTAGTAACCAATGACCCAAGTAAACATGGTCCAGACATGATAATGAAGGTAAGGAGAGATAGCGACATAATGGGAACGCACCTAAGTTCGCAGTAGTGCCGTCGAAACCGACAGGAGCGCTCGATGTGCCGACGGAATGGTGAGCGACGACAGTGACGGGAGGGACAACTCGGGTAGTAGGCTCGTTCGTGGTGTCTTTCTCCCAAGGCGCGAGGTAAGACGACTCTGGCCAATGACCTCTCAGATATGCAGGTCTGCAATTCTCCAGACCAGCTTTCTTGATGATATATGAGTCGAGGAACCTGCTAACGCCCTCAAATTCCGTCATGATTGCTTCCTCGTTCATTCGATACTTATGTGGCCTGCCAGGGTTGCGGTCTGATCTCGAGAAGTCAATTGGGCAATCGATCAAGTATTCATGAAGTCGTCTGTCGTAGTAGAAGTTTTTCGAGTAAAAAAGATGTGGAGTGACTGTCTCAAACCAATCAGGATCTCCAGTAGCTATATATTCGTGAGCCCAACTTATGATACACCACGGCGAAGAACTCACTGTTTCCTGGGACCTCTTCGAAATATTCATCTCCTTCATACGCTGCAATAATAGGCATCAGGTCCTCCAGGATTCAATAACAAGGAAATGCGTTCACAGTTCACATACCAACTCTCATATACTGCGCTACATCCGCGTATACCCCGAGGCCTGGGCATGGAGCAGCTGTTAGGTAACAAGCTACGACTACAACATGATTTTAGTGAATAGATACCGGATGCGGTGACGCCGACTTCTTTTCCCTTTCCCTTGTTATGACGAAGGTCTTCGGCAAAATGACCTATGTTAGACATGCAAAGATGAGAGGCTTCCATGTCTGTGTTCCAAGGAAGAGAACGTCAGCTGGGAGAGGCAGAAGATTGGTAACGAAGGAGCTGTGTAGAGAGGAGGAGACAAGTAGTAAACGAACGGCGTGATAAGTTAGTTGATTGCAGGGAAGGTAGGCGGTGGAAAACGACCTCGAGAGGGAGAAGGACGCTGGGTGCAAGAGAATCTAGTGGGTGACATGAACTTCAGCGGGTAGGTACCCAAAGGTGGGAGGCAGTAACCTACTATGTATGAGGTATCTATGTAGGTTAGGTAGTTACCCTTAAAGTTGCGCCTACCGTGTTCGCCGTGGCAAAGACCAACCAGGTGCCTACCTACATCTATGTTTCCTCCGCTGCCCATTCCAGTCCTCTTCCCATGTTGTCAACCCTTCATCGACTGCCTCCATCACCGGCCCGATCCCCATCCCATACCTAGCTATATTCGATCATTCTCAAATCGCCTGCTGGATCCATCCCCATCCCTCATAGAATAGTCATCTTGTCCGTGCCAATCCTGTACCCTCTCCTGCCATCATGGAAGTCATCAGTGACATACGCCGTGTTCACAAGGGCGATATCGAGGCCATCTTCCGCACACTCATGGATACTCCCGTCTGTTGTCGATGCATTACGGTTGACAATGAACCCTTCCTCTTTGTAGACGGGACCCTCGCGGTCATATTTACAATGGCCAGGGTGTTGACCGCGTGGGGGTTCGAGCCAGGGTATGACAAGGACGCTGGTCTTTTCGATGTGGTCTGGCACAACTTTGGCGTTGACCCAAAGCTGGACCAGCAAGTCCTCGGCTGGTTCTATAATCACATCTACCCCGAAAGAGGCGTTCACGACTTGACCATGGATGAACTCTCGCTCCAGGGATTGATTTGTTCGGGTGCCGTCTCTGAGGCGTTGATGCCTCTCTGGTGCATGGAGATCTCTCACAGCACGAATGTCACTTTCCAGACACCAACGGCAAGTGCAATATTATCTGAGGGGCTCAAAGACTACCATCGTAACATGTTCTCGACGAGTGTATTGACCTATGATGGTACCGAATGGCCGTCGCGCCTTACCCCGTTGCATTGTCGTCTTCTCACCCATACTTCAATTGGCGACAACATCCACGACATTTGCCGCATTGAAATGGAGTCGGGACCCAGCACTGGCAAGGTTGCATATGTTTTGATCATGGCTATTGAGTGGCCAAAGTCAGATACCGGTCACTATACCATCCGACTCTACGGTGAAGGTGGCGCCATCCGCGTCTTAGAGCGACCTAGAGACGCATCAGACTATTTCCCCACCACAAGCCTCAGAAGAAGTGCGGACAACACGCACATGTTCATATTTCATCGGATTGAGCCTTCATGTGTCGATGGAATGAGTATCAGCCCTGCCACGGCTTTCGACGAATTCAAATCTCAAAATTCATTCGATATTGAGTCGATGATGCCGGCGTCGGCTCCTTTTGGGCACGAGACACCTGCCAAGGCCGCCGTCGACGCAGATGAAATGGAAGAGGCAGATGACATCATTATTCCCTGCACGCCGTGTGTCCAAAGGTTTTCCCTTTGGTCCCAGAGACGAACATCGACAGTGGCTGAGTCCCCAACATCCTCCAGGGTAAGTAGCCCTCTAGCATACATATTTACCATTACTAACGATCAGTACAAGGTCACAGAGGTGGATAACTCTCAGCTCAATGACCTCTTAGTAGGACCGGAGCCTTCTTTTTCATCGATCAAGAAATACGATGCCGGCAATGGTGGGGGACACTGCTCGTTGGAGGACCCTTACGACGAATTGTAACCAGGAACACACACACGATCATCGGATCGACCCAACTCGGGATATGGGATGCTAGTTTTGATCAGCTTGGACTCTTGCTAGACGTACTGCTATGGATTTCCCGAGATGACGAGGAGAGTTTTCAGCTAGACATCACATGGTAGGCATAGTGCCGGGGCTAGTGTTGTAATCCACGCCTTAATATAGTGTAATAAAAGCGCTCTAGGAGCACCATTCGCATCGAGACTCGTCCGGTTAGTTTCCATCTACGATTGAAGTGTGGTAGTCATTGCCATTGACAACGTTCATTGTCCATTGTTCATCAAACATTTCCTGATATTATCAGATGGATCGCTTTCTGATTGATTGATTATGATGGATTTATCGTTACTTTAGTATTGTGGACATGTCATCGCTTTCTTTTTTTTTTTCTTTTTTTTTTTGACACATTGTTCATTCCATAGGTGCACATAGACTTTCGCGCAGACGTTTGCATTACCTCACTGGATGAGGATGATATTTGTCATCCAATCTATGGCGTCAAGCTATCGTGGTACATGAACAATGACTCTATAGACCCCGGACCATGGCAACATCGTCGTATCTAGTTCAATATAATTTGAAGTGAACCACCATACCGCCCGCGCTGTTAGAGCCTTCAGCGAGCGCAGAGAGACAACTGATCATTCCGTGTGCCGTGGAGAAAGGTACAGACGATGTTCCTTCATTCGGGAAATGGTAGGGCATTACGTGGCTCATTCTAGTAAAGGTATCTGTTTCAACAGCGATCACCCGACCCTAAAGCTGTTGTATAGGCGTAATGCCGCGATACGACACGCCTCTTGTCACTCAAGTATCGTGGATATCACATGATTGCATAACTTCCTACAACTGCGGTATGACATCAATGCCAATTCATTCAGCGTATATAGACAGGCTTGCTAATATCTATCATTTTCAATCAACCTAGCAATTGTAACAGGAAAATATGGTAATAGCGCTTCAATAACCATCTTCAAAATGCTCTCAATATTCCTTGCGAAATTGTCTCTCCGCCATTAGACACATAGCAAGCAAACTTGGTTTCTTTATTGATACCCCGAGATGATCATCCAGTTGGGAGATCCGGCATGATGCGGCTTGTCGGGTTTGGGTAAGGATATCAGATGCCGAGAACGACGCGTCCACCCCAGTTTCATCGTCGGATATAGAAATCGTCGCCGGGGATCTGGGCTGGTAGTTGGCCGATCCTAAAATGAGAGAGGGGCTTCTAATCACCACGCTTGGGGTTGAGGAGCTGCGACGAGCTATGTGGGAGTGATATTTGTCATGGTAGTCGTCAAATAAGGCCACCTGGATACGGCTATCACATCCAGGCATCTCCCAGTAGGCCAGCTTTGCGTAAGTGGCTTGTTGATGATGTGGTATATCAGGCAAACGCCTGGCGGCGTCTCTTATGGTGTTCCTCAGGCACGTCTCTTCCCAGTTCATGAGGATCTTGGCTGTAACAGGCGGCAAACTTTTCCATTGAACCTCTGTCTGACAGGCAAAGCCGT
This sequence comes from Xylaria sp. 218_066, assembly GCA_019843955.1. Lineage (NCBI taxonomy): Eukaryota > Fungi > Ascomycota > Sordariomycetes > Xylariales > Xylariaceae > Xylaria > Xylaria sp. 218_066. The sequence goes on along the minus strand of JADKYC010000141.1, from coordinate 54,770 downwards.
AGCTAAATGTAGAGACCTTGTGGGGGAATTTGTCTTTGTCTTTTTCACATAGGGAGTCAAGTGCCCTTTTCACTAACAGAACGTCAACCAAGGATAGCGAGAACAATCTCTCATATCTGACTTCGACAGCCGCCTGACGGCAGCGCCCACGCGTCAGGTTCTGGATTTCGGACACAACTCGCGAGGCAAGCGTAGTCTCGTCACTGATGAATCTCTCCCATTCACGCAGTGCCAAAGGCATCGCCGCATCAATACTCCCCCTGTCGAAGTACCTCTCTATAGTAGCAGACTCCTCATCGCTGATCGGGCCGACAGGTAGCATGTGGTTGTCGACACGATGGTACACCGCCATCTGAAGCACGTACCTGAGCTTTGACAGGTCACACTCCCACGCGGGATGGGGTAGGAGATCGTTTAAGATGTAGATGGTGTCATTGCGTTCCTCCTCATTCAGATGAAGACCCCACTTGAAGAGATCATGGGGGCTCGTCTTGTACAGTAAGAGGCAGTATTTCCACAACCGCAAATAATCCTCATCTGCGCTTATGCTCCCCAAGTAGGGAGCCGACATAGACAAGTCAGGAGCCGACATAGACAAATCAGGAGCAGCGGCATGTTCCTGCGGTCCCGCCTCGGACCATGCTTCCAGGGCGGCGTCGAACTTCCTCGCGGTGATGCCACTGAGGCCATGGATTCTGGGCAATGTGGTATTGGAGATCTGGGCACTCTTTGAACCTTGAGGCCGACTGCAGTGTTTGGCCTCGGAGATGGTGGGTGATTTCTTGGCCGTTGGAACCGTGGTGATATTCGTAACCCATAAGTCATCGTTACCATGGGCATCCGCCATATTCACCGTCGAGGAGGGACGTGATGGGGTTTCCTCAGCAGCAGTATCGATCTCGCTTTCGTTGAAGTACCGCTTACGCCCGGCAATCTGCTCCATCGCTTGGAGCCGCCCACTCTTACGGAGGGGTGTTTGTTCTCGTCTGAGGGCCAGTTCTTCATTGGATGGTCTGCCTGCACCTTTCTTCTTGGTCTTCGGTTCTTCTCCCTTCTCAGTCAACGACTGTAAGTTTATCGGAGCCGCCGAGAGCGCCGGGCCGGTGGTGGGTTGTTCTTCATGGGCTTGGGACTGGTCGACTCTCCCAATTCCGCCAACTCCACTAGTCTGATCAAGCAAAAGGTCAGTAAATGCACAATGCCTCTATTCAGGGGATGATCTGTCAGAGGACTCTATCGCTTGGTGTTGGTATGGTTGGGGCATATCCCGAGCTGATGTGCAGGTTGACAAGAAATATTATACAAACCTCTCCGTTCATTGAGTCCATTATCGACGTGGAAGTTTGTGGGATAATGATGGCAGTACGTCCGACAAATGTATATTACAACGGAATCAACACTAGTATGTGGGCGGCGTGCAGGTCTTGAAGCGGTTGGCCAATGTGCTGTGTTTGATGAGAGAACATTCGGGGGGCACTCCCGTGTGTCACGTTGGAAGAGGGTAACCGCCCAGTTTTGGTTTGTGCCCACCTAGCTTGTCGTTACTTCCAGTTCAACTCATTCTACATGCCAGTATTCCTATGGCAGGTACCTACCTTACCTGTGCAACACACCTCCATTTAGGTATGTGCAGGTGTGCACCTGACTTTGAAGGTACTCAACATATGTAGGTAAGTGCCTATGGGTAAAGGTAGGTTGGCAGATACCTTTACGTAAGTCTAGGTAGGTAGTTGCAGGTGGGTTCGAGAGTGAGTCACACCCTTATGCAGTGGCCTCACCGATGACTCGTTTAGGTACCAATGTGATGTTCGGCCCGTTATAGGCTCAGGTATTGATATCAGCAACTCTAGACTCGACTATTTAATCGTCTCCGACGGCATGGGTAGTCAACACATGCCCATACATATATATACCTTAGGTACTCGACCTCCTGCTTATATATTACCTAAGTATATATGGTAGTGGTGCTTACAGGAACACATGTGCGCCAGGTACATATGTATCTAATTTGCTCGTAACTCACCTTCCGTGAGACAGCCCAAACAGTGCATCCAGAAGTTACACATCGGAATTACGTCACCATCGAGAGGTTCGGCAGCCACGTCAGGTACCTACCAACCCGCATGTTATGAAGTTACAGGCTGTCAGATAACAATACCTCACATTGTCCAGGTTGACAGGTACCTAAGTAGGTAAGTAGGTACCTAGCCCGCAATCATGACGCCGCCATTGGCCTCTTCCCCAACACATCGCGTTTCAAGTTTGAGATTCTGGCGGGACAGCCTGGAAAGGTAGGTGTACTTACAAAAGAGATGTCGTCAAACATCATGTACACACAATCATAGACGTCTGAAGCAGATTATGGGCGAACATAGTGATATGCATGAAGACTACGGATGGCCGTGCGTGACTATTTGCGACGCGCGAGCGGGATAGCTCAGAGTTCGGCATCTTTGCTATACATTATAATCGAGAGTATTTCTTGAGCTGGGCCTGCTGTCTACCATTCCGCCTCATATGTTTCCTTGTAATGTAGCCCGCCAGTTTCTATCACAGTCATTGCAGGTTCCACTCAGTTCTCCTTAACACTCGCAAGAGGGATCAGTATATCTAGCAAGTGTTTCGGTTTGCAAGGTTGGATTATATAATTTGATTTGGGAGACATGGCATAGGCGTCTTCATAATACTATCAATGATATATGCCATATGAAAAGAACTGCTATACTTTGAACATTAACAGGCTCTATACAAGGGGTGAATAGTATGATGTTTTATATATTTGCCCTAGCATTCCAAGGCGCAGCGACTCAAGATCTGACTGTATACAGACCAAGATAATTCCGAGGCAAAGTGAAGCGATGTTATTCATATATATCACAGGACTTCCTGCGCTCGACAGCAAGACGAATGTCCACGCTTGTTCCACTGACCCGTCAATAGCACTGTTCTCTCCTACAAGTTTCGCCGAAAAGCATAGCAACAATATTACATCCTCGAGGTTCACGGTTCACGGTTCACGGTTCACGCGTCGATCCCAGCTGATGTAGATCATTTGCTCTCAAGGTACCTAGGTATTTATTTGGGGCGGTGGCCATTGACGCTACTTATTGTTACAGTGGGCTCATAGCAGGCCTAAGACCTACCTAGTTACCTATAATTCGTTGAGAGTGGGTTCCACAGGGTTGGCCGCAGGGGCTGTTTGCCAATTGATTCCTTTGGGTAGTTCCTAAATAGGAAATTCTCGTTTCGCTGTCTCACATTACGCGAAAATCGTGCAAATCCTACACCACGCCTGTTGTTGCCCATGCCATGCTGGAGGATCTTACAGAGCTAAGTTTTACATGTTGGTTCCTGTAGATCGTATGAAGACAGGCGCGGAATGAATCTTATCTCTAATCTACTCCACGCCCACTGTTATACTGTCAGGATCTCTACCTACGTAGGCTAGATCCCAGCTATATATACGTACATTTCCTTTGTTCTAGGTGTTCCAGGTGATCGTCACAATACTATTATTAATGGGTATACCGATATGATATGATCGCAGATGACGCATGGAGAGAACGGCTCTCTTCTTTTAGACATCACACATAAAGTGCTACGGCAGGGACGTGCCTTGTTCCAACGTCAGATTTTCCGACCTGTTCGATGTCGATGCGGAGATTGACATCATATTGGTTGAGACAAGGTCAAGCGCAGTCGAAGTACGAGCACACAAAACATACAATTCGGTCTGCCGGTTTCGGGTCCATCATTATATATCCGTTCAGAGTGACATGATTACCATATGGATATCGTTAAGCTATTCTTCCAGCTCTATATTACAGGTACCTGCACTATTATTACCCCCCTACTCCCCTCTGCAGCTATCAGATATGTCTGCCATTAAGAGATCGAAAGCACTGATATATACGCCTCGGCAATGGTATACCGGCAATGACTATCTATACTCCCGCGATATTGTCCTTGATAGATCATAGAAACGCGAGAAACGCATAGAAGGCCCGGATTTTGGAAGAGCCATGTTCTTTTGTTGTCTCAAGTCGGAAGGGCTTGTGTGTGATTTCCTCGCTTCAATACCCCAATATTAGTGGGAGTTGGTAACTTGCCGTTTGTGGTAGACAGGCGACTTGAGCCTGTTGAGGTACCAGGGCCTGAAGACGGAACCCCGCCGGTAGATTCACATATCTGTCTGTAGTCTCCGAACAAGGTCAAGCGCACTTGATCATCGTAGCGCGGGCTCTTCCAGTATCCGATCGTATAGTATGCTTGTCGTTCGGCATAAGGTATATCCGCGTGCCCTCTCAAGCCGTCCCGACACCGGTTGCGGGATATGGCATCCCAGAGCTTGAGGCACTCGGTACCTCTCGGAGGCAGGTCAGCGAACAAGGACTCGATTTGACCCGTATACATGAAACCATAGCCGAAGACGCTTTGTGGGAATCTCCCACGCTCCTGAAGCGAGTCGAGGGCGTTGGTGACGGTCACTCCGTCATAAGCGGAGAGATAAAATAGGCGATGGCTGTATTGATAGTTTGGAAAGATGGGGGCTAGCGCGTCACTGCATAGAGCCGTCATCGCCTTGGCCAGGAGGTACATTGTACCGTCCCTGTCGTCTCTGGCCTGATTCCACATGTCGAGTGCCAGGCCGGCGATCCTCGTGCTGTCGCTGCTGTTAGAATGATCAAGCAGGATGGCGGTAAACGAGTTAGTCAAAGGGCCCACGGGCAGCATGTGACCTTCGCTTCTGGCGCAAACGGCCATCTGGAGCGCGTATTATAGTTGTGACATAGCCCGCGATAAATCTCGTCATGCTTGGAAGCCTCAGGGGTAGGGCGAAGACCCTATGTAATAAGGTCAGAGGGGAATGGTTGAAAAAGCGCGAGACACCACTTCCATAGACGCTGCCGGTCTCTATTCTGGGCTCTCTCCCCTCGATATCCGAGTCATATCGTAAGTCATCCTCGGTCCACTCATGTAACTTATCCTTGAACCCCACAGCTTTTATGTGGCTGGATTCCTATTTCAATAGTTTTTGACGTTTGGGTTGATGGGCATCAGTCTGTCTAGGACGGCTTCGCAGGCGCTTGGGCGTGCGAGTCGAGCGTTCTCTGGACACCACTTCGTCCGTATCGTCCATATCGTCCGGCTTCATGAAGGCTTCCTCGTTGTAAGATCGCAATTCGGCTCTGGCTAAGGCAGTGTTATTTCGAATATCTGACATGACAAGAGTGCTTGAGTCTAGTGTTTTTCTTACATACCTTCTGTTAGACGATTGCTTTGACAACGTGGCCACGTTCCCATCCGATGTGCTAGTTCTGCGTTGGATGGTCGACCGCCTTTGTCAATCATAGCCTCCTGCGAGGGGGGTTGGCATTCCGGCTGGTTCCTAAGCGCCAACCAGTCCTATGATGTAGGGTCTCGGCAACCCGTGCGATTCTTTTATATGAGGCGCCGCCCAAGATTGGTTGTCGTCTTTACGAAGATGAGTGAAGGTCTAATGAAGAGAAGAATTAACTGGAAGAATCGTGGAAAGGAGTGAGCACTGCATTATGTATTGGATTTCTAGGTGCCCCAGGCAAGTTCTTGCATGGGAGCCTTTATAGCGAGCCGCTCTTAACTTACGAGCTGTTGATATGACCTGCTTTTTTTATATGCCAACGTTCTGGAGAGCGACTGGCAGCAAGTCTCCCAACTCTTACTGATTCCCTGTAAGTTCTGCGCGACCCAGGTGATATAGTCATTATAGGCAGGCAATGTACCTACCTGTTGTAGTAACTGCTGGGAGGAACTCTCACATACGGCATTCACGAGGGAGGCATAGATGTCAATCGCGTTGACTGATAGAAGGCGCCTATTACACGTACTGCCGCTATTTTCCCTCATTGTAGTGGCGCTGATACATGGGGTTTCGAGAGTCGTGGAATGCTGTAATCACATGGCTGATGAATACTATTGTAGATAGGTAACAACACCGAAGAGGCCAAAAGTGGGCGCATTAAGTATTGCCAACATGGTGTGTTTATGGCAACAGAACAGGTTTCAAGAGCCGAGGAATGCTGGGATCACATAGTTCATGAAGACTATCGTAGAGGGTGACTAGTCGTGCGTACAGACGGATACACGCGCGCGGCTGTTGGTGCCCGTGTCAATAGAATCGTCGCTCGCGATGCCAGTCAAATTAGCAGAAGCCTTTTGGGCGATGGAGATCTGGGCAGCCATGGGACCCTGAGAGGCTCCGGGGCCAGTGCCTCGTTTGGCTCGAAAGTGACTCTCGATCGCCATGGTATCAGTAAGACAGTATGACATAGTGATCTAAATTCTGGTACGAAAGTAGAGGCGAATCAAATCGGGATGGATCTGAAAAGAGGAGACTTTGCAGTTGTCTTTCGCAATATGGTTGAGGTAGCTGATTTCCGTAAAGTTCCAAGCGTCGGCTTCGGTTGACTACGTAATCGACTTCATAACAAGTAGAACAGTACGGCGAAAACAAGTGCAACTCAGGGCGGTCAACAGTATATTTGATCGGCGTTAATCAATACGAGCTCTAAACAGAGAAACGATGTTACCCTCATTATGATGCGGTGGTAACACCTCCTACTCGCATGTGCCAGGGTACTGATCATCCACCATATATTGTCCCGGAACATGGATAAGGAACCTTCAATTGACCATCATCATGTATAGGGAAATGGTTGATTGAAGATGGCGAAGACCAAGATTTGGAATTGTCGATGATCCAGGCTAGAGTTGGCCCCAGGCGAGCTAGGTAGTATTGGGAGTGGGGTTATAGCCACCTACAGCGCCCTAGCCATGGGGGTGGATGGCGTATGTTATGTAATCGCCTCTCGCAGTTCAACTACATCGAGTCATCTACCTAGAAAGAGACAACTCGAAGGAATCATACCGACAGCACCCCATTTCTCCTCCGTTACGACGACGACCAAGACGCTTCGGCTCGACAATCCTCCAGACCGACCCCTAGCTGTATCTGCTATCCGCTCCCCGACGGTCGCAAGCCACTACCGAATCTAAGGTGCACACAAGGCCAGACGGACATGGACTCGATTGATGCTGTTGAATGCGTACGCGATATTCTTGTTTCTCTTGACGATGCGCTTCACTCCACTGCGACACCGGTATCGTCGAGTATTTCAAGTCAGACGTCAATCATGCCGATGCTCGTCGCACAACTCTTGCGGTTGCCCCTCGGCGCCATGATTCCAAAACACATTATGTACTTCCGTGGCCATGACACAGATGCGGCCGGCATCTCTTGCGTAGCGCCTCCGTCGCTCTATTTCGTAGAAGATCCCTCGCCCTTTAGCCACTCAGCCACTTATACAGTAGCACTCTTCGGAAGTCGGGTACGTTCACTTTCTGTAGGTACCTCAGATACCATTCTCTGAGCTATCTGATTCCCACATTCTGCTATCAGCTAGTTAATATACACAGTCATGTATTCCTTGATTCATCTAGTCCAAATGTAGCCTAAATCGAGGTCAAAAACCGTGTATTCTAATATTAGATCATCTGCAAGTACGAGGTGAGACGGCTGTAGCATAATTTCCTCATCCCCTGCGCCAACCTTCGGTGGCGTTGCGAGCCCCTCGTGAAGTGTACACATGGTTATCTTGACGTGATTTATCAGCATTTAGGACTTGTCTTGTTCTTCGCCAAGTATACCCGGATCATGATGAGACTTCGTGCTTGTAACCCTACGAAGATTTTATGCCATGGATTCCATATCATGGCGACCATGAATGCTAAGCCCAAGTCGCTTAATGACAGGGTGTTGGACCCTCCTTGCGGAAGAGCTGATCAAGTCTGTACTTTGCATTAAGGAGAGGCCGCTCGTCGGCTGCGAGCTGCCGGTGATAGTTGACGAGGAACTGCCCATCAAGCCGGCAACATACGTAGTGCCAATAGAACTATACGAAACGAGTCCTAGTAGGGCGTCGGGGAAAACCCGCGAAACTAATCGTATACTATAGAAAGCGCGGCAATCATTGTGGCGGACCACGGTCTGGCCACTCAGTCTATTCCACACCTACTTTTATCTCACATAGATAAACCAATGTGATAGATATAGGAGACATGGATATCACGGTTGATCCTGTGCAATACTTGTACGATTTTACATCGGTAATCTGGGCCAGCACTTTGACCTACCTCTCTCCATCTTTCACTACAAAGCTCAAGATGCGTCGGCTAGACTAACTCTTACAATCAACGAGGCACGAAGGCTGGAAGTGATACGTTTGGTACGATATGCTAAAAGATAACCTCACTACTATGGCTGATCTAGGTAGCTCTCTATCTAGCATACGAATAAAACAAAGCTTGTGTTGCATGTTCTCGGTCTTTGTGACTGTGTGTCCTGCGGTCCCTCGGGTCGGTGAGTTGGTACGAGCGACGATTGCGCTCCTCGACCTTGCCGGCCGTTGTGGTGTAAATGGAGATGTGTTGATATCGAGCGATGGGCCATGCAGTACCTACAGGTTGATATCTTAGGCCCGTAGGCTACATAGTGGGCAAAGGATATGTGCCTGCCTGGGAATAAGGTAGTACCTAGATAGGTACGTAACAGCCTGTTATTAGTAGATACTACCTACCTACATGTAGGTACCTTAGTAAGAGATAGGTGCGTATATGTGTGCGATTCGTTTTACAGAAGGAACGAGGCAGGCATGGGCTGCACCAACAAGGACAATTAGTGCCCCCAGGACTCACCGGGAACTAGGTACGTCAATCCCATTTCTACCTATTTAGCAGCACCATCGCCTAACTTATGCTCAGACACGCCACTATCTCTGCATATATAGGTACGGAGCAAGGGACGACTCCAAGCACTTCCCAGTCCATCCCACGGCACATAACATCTAATAAATGACAATCTTAGCGGCTAGCACCTCGCCAGCAACTCGCTAGCACGCCAGTCTCCTGCCCGGCCGCCGTGGGTCTGTGAAGCCCGGAGTCGACGATGGTCTCGAATGCCAGCCTCCAAATACTACAATGATCCGCGAAGCGCACAATTCCTACAGGTACGTCCTCCATTCACCAAGATATCTTCTGTTGCCTTCATCAACCATGTCCACGAAACTAAAGCAGAAAATCACAGTTTAGTTTCGCCGGCCCTCATCTCATGATGCCTAGTATCGAACTGTGCCCCATTCTGGCCTTGCCGGTGGAGATCTTGGACGATATTTTCGGTTTCCTGGACATTGCGTTGTGCGCTCACATCCACCGAGTTCTCCCTTATCTCCACCTTTCGTCCTTAGGAAATAGTTGGCCTCGTCCGAGGCCCGCCGTCGGTCCCCCCGACCACGCAAGACACGACTGCCGAGACCTCGACGCTTCCCTCCGACTCAGCTCATATACAACGGTTTGCAAGACATGGGCATGGATATTGGAGAGGCGCACTTTCTCTCTTATTACATTGAGTAAATGTCGCATTGACGAGGCAAGAAGAATCATGACCCCGGCCAGACTATCGCTAGTCCGAGTAATCGACGTCAAAATCTTTTGTGTTATGGGAGCGGACGCAAAACGCTCATCAAAGGTTGCAAACGAAGTCCACGTCGCGGAAACGCTCCAACGCAGTTTCCATCTGCTCAAGTCCTGGCAAGCAGCCCTATCTAATGTTAGCCTCCGAGTCCGAACCTGCGAGATCGGCGTTCTGCCTAAGCCTCTCGAGTTAGAAGCGCCCCCTTTGCTACGGCTACCTTCTGTTCGTTCGGTGAAGCAGCTCGTGCTAGGGCTACCTGATGGGAGCGGCCAGTCTTGGGATATGCTACCGAGTGAAGCCATGACCAAGATACTACGAGCGCTGCCGTCTGTGGAAAGGCTCGTGCATTATATCTGGACGGACTGCTTCGACAATAGGCAGCGCCGCAGAGTTGTCCAACGTAAGTCCTCAAATCTACGCCCAAGCCAAATCACCTGCTTACCCGTCACCATCCCAGTCGCCAAGAACATGTACCTGAACCTGCCCAACTCTGTCGACGACGTATACTGCCAGTGTCTCGACGGGAGATACAGCAATCTCCTCAAGCAAGTGCCGTCGTGGCCCTCGGCGGCAGTAAACGATGACTTGATCGCGGCCTGGAGTCGGGTCTGTCGCCAATCACGAGTGTTCAGTCTATCGAGTCCGATAAACGTCGCGTTCTTCTCCGTTCCATCGACCGGTCCCTCGCAAGGATGGCAACGACTGGAAAAACTACATCTTACAATAGGACCTATGATGGGAGGACATTACCAGGCTCGACCAGTCACTGAGCAGGAAGAGGACAAGATGCACGAGTTAGTCGACAGTGTGATTGTGGCTATGGAACACATGCCCAAGCTGAGAGACATGGAACTTCATGTCGTCGTCGACTTACGTTCTCCGAGACGGTCTTTATTTAGCAAACACCACAGCTTCGAATATCATGTGAGAGATGCGCAAGCTACCGCGTGTTATACGGGAACCAAGAATCTAGAACCAAAGACAGAAGCGGTCGCGCACCTTCGCAGGATTGCCCTTGGCCGCCAGCTCACCCTTGAGACCAGGTACATTTCTGTAACGCCTTAGCGTAGGATCCCGGCATGCGGAACCTCATCACTTCGTTTGGAACGTTTGCGGAGATTCATAGAGCTCGAAACTGCTGGTCTTCCTCGCTAGCACCTTGCCTCCAGTACCTTGTCCTAGGCCTGGCTGGGCCTGTCCTTTCTGGGCCTGTCCCTTGCTGGCCCTGGCTTTGTTGGGGGTTGGCGGCGGATCAGAGACGGCGCCAGCGGGACCTGGATGATAACATCTCCGATGTCTCGATGACGGGCTCCCATGTCGATGATCAGTATGATATCATGAGTTCGTTCACATGCACATTGGACCAGATAGCAATTGTGATTAAAACAGGATCAGCTAGGTAGTTAGTACTTCCTTGATTGAAATAAATCTTTTGTTTAGGTGATTATTGCCACGATAGATGTTCCCTGTGCAATGGAAGATGAGTTACTTGCCTATTTATCTAACCTTTTGAGGCGTGTGTGTCCAAAGAGACGGCAATTTCTTCTCTAATGATAACAAAATAGCAACCTAGGGTCGTCGCATGGCTTACGACGCCAGAAGGGTTGGCTGTACGAATGATTCTGTTTTACGTATATCTTATCCCTATGCCTTACAATACAAGCTGCGAATCAATATCCACGGTTCATCTAAGAATCAATAGGCCTGGGGGTTTCATCTCTAGAGCCTTCTCTTTCGTCCTATCTCCAGTCTCTGGGTAGATGATGTGAAAACGCAACTGATACAGGTTTTCTTTAATTCTCAGGTGTCGTATGCCTCAAACAATAACGGATAGGGATTAACCATATACCTGACATGCATGCGAGGCGAGCGTTCACCGAGGCGAGCGTACGCGAACCCATCTCATTATGTTGTTCTCAAGTAGTTTCTACAATCGACAACGTCCGACGCTACAGTCGATGAGCAGACCAAGGACAACTTCGTATTGCTTCATCTCTGGGCAGCCGATTTCAACAAGACACACCTCGGGTATCGTAACCTGAAGACCTTCCTCGCAGACCGCACAGTAATCTCAACTTAGTGAAAGTTATTCGAGGCGCTTGGCGTAATGACAGTAATCTAAGTATTGACGGATGGATTTCTGCGCGTCGTACTTGTGTCGGTCGGAATTGAGGCCCGGTTTGTTTAAGTCTTTCGTAACCGTGACGTTTCGGTCGAATCTTCGAGGAGCCCGATGCAACGAAACTGGAGCTCACAGAACATAAGCACCCGAGCTGAATGGAATGTGAAATAAGAACTCGATGCAGAACTTCGAACTCTTACCTCTCGGAAAATATCTGGTCATGCCGCCGCCTATCCGCAACTGACAGTTTGTTGGCCATGTAAGAATCGTGCAGACCAACATGAAATGCGACGAACCCAATTGCTGCTATTGATCACAGTGACTATAGGGCAAAGAGACAGCTGGATGATTGATCATCTTGGCCAATGAACGTGAACAGATTGGGACTTGCCTTTCAACTCGACGATTTCGAGGTTCGGGTTGTCGATTTGACATGCGTCGAATAGATATCATGCGTCGAATAGATAGCTGCCTACCGCCGGAAGACGTGCCAACATGCTTCCTACGATATGTCAAGGGCGTTGAGATTCCATTCATCGTCGGTTCGCCGTAGATACCTCACGAATTCTCTTCCCCTTTTTTTCACTTCACTTTCCCACTCGGACGTTGGTCGTGAGATTCTTTCGCTTAGATTCGATTGCTTTTATGAACACTATTGTGACGAAGCATGCGACTTAGATCGCTTTTCGAGACCTCTTCGGCCCGACGTATCGGCCAACTAGGCTTCAAGCCCATGCCCCCCAATACAAGTTGTTGAAGACTATGTTGAAGACTACCGATTCGTAGAACCTTGTTGTATGATTATACGGGATGCAACCTTGCCGTGTGTTGCCCGTAGATGCCCGTGGGGTTAGTTGTGACGAGGGAGATTCGTCTAAGGAGGGAGTCTCTGTCGTGACAAAGTCGTCCTGCCCGGATGACCTGTCTGGAGGCGTTTGACCTCCCTGCTGAAGGTCAAATGGATTCATCTGTGTCTGTCTAACGCCTCAGATGGTTGGTCAATGTCCTCTGGGCATTGCTCGTCGTGATAGGCCTTCTGTCGAAGTCTGTTTTGTTGCCAGACCGGGTGCTTTGGTAGGATGTGCTTTGAAGACTTGTTGCCAACGCGTCTGAGTCCTACGGTACTGGTTCTGAGCTTGCCGACGTACTTTTTAGGCTTGGCTTCTTGGCTTTGTCGGAAGGTCGTCGCGCACAATGCTACATCGTCTGTATATGACCATCCTGGGTGCGGTACCATAAAATACCTACAATACAGCAATAATGAATGCCATTCGAGCTCCGTGGATAGAGACTTCGCCGTACATGTCGATACAGAGTGTCGTTACCCAGATACATAGGAAAGAGGCAATTCCGGGGGTTTGCCGAACTCGTCGATAGTCGTGAAGTCTATATGGCAAAATATCTGGTTAACGCAGGACCGACGTCTCCGGAGGGGCTATTCTGAGATACTCGAAGTCGAGCGATGCAGTTATCACCATTCGTTGTCCTGTAGCGTTCCGCGATAAAAATTTTCACATCGCCGATCCCACTACAGACCACCCGGCCAGATATTAATTCCAAGTTCGTCCACCCGACGCCAAGATCTACTCCCCCAGAGCCGCGCTTACATCTAGCGAACATTTTTGGCTAGGTCCGGTGCGTCGCCGGGGATATAATTGATATTTTCGACAGGTTTCCGTAAAGGTCACCACAGGATACCCCGAAGTGCCGGAAATTCAGAATTTTCCATTCCGAACCACCGGTCGACTGTCCAGTAAAGAGTTCATGGCGTACATTAGCCAAATCGAGGTCCAAATCGAGGCCCAAATCGTTCGTTATGTGCTACGAGTCATAGTTCTGAGCGATGGGCGCCTCCACGCCGGGACCTCCAGGCATACGTCATCAACATGCATTCCCGCCTCGCACGAGCACCGGAGCACGGTATATTGGCATAGAATCGCGCCATTTGCATCGTCGTTGCGTAATCGTAAGCCGTTGCTCTGTCCTGAGAGCATATTGTCGATCTCTACACACCCGATCTCAATGTCAACCCCCTCTATGTAGGCTACAAGAGTCAAGTGTTAGGCTACTTCGTTGCATTGCTGGGAAGCAGTAGTCGCTGCCGAGAGGTATATCTGACATATCTTGCTAACAGGAATACGGAGACCCTTGCGCTTGACGGGCGATCGGTACGCGTGGGCACGGTAGGCCTATCTCTGCCTCGCCAGTCTCTCTGCCGCGCTAGTCATGTATGCGCGTGCACTATATCGGGCCCTTTACAGCCTTAGATTAATCGGATTGGCGATGGCCGTTGAGAGGTGTCGTCGGAAAGCTGCCCGAGTAGCCGACCAACCCATGAGCATGTGCCGGATGTCCGGTGACAGCCTAAGCCAATCAAGACGCTTGAATAACATTCATAGAAGCCCGATATTCACGGTAGCAAGCCTGGCGCGCGAGACAACAGCGGCATCGTCGAGTTTTCGGTCGCCGCACCAGATGGAATGATGACAAGAGATGTCTGTGATCCAGCCCTTTAGAATACGAGCCGTTATCCGACGACTACTGCCCGGAAACGCATTCCATCACTGCAGCTGCTTGTTCTATGTGTTTCATAGGCTCTCGTGGGCGTAATTGCCGCTCCACGTTGATCCCGAGGCCCACCGGGTTTGTCGTGATGGCATCCCGGTACGGCAACCCTTCCCCCACGTTTATAGGCTTAAACCACGACTCTATAACGAATTTCCTGGTTGTCTCTCGCGATTCGAAGGTCGGGATGAACGGAAAAGGGCTGTTTTGGCAATTACCGGAGCTGTTCCGGGAGGGTTCAGCAATGAACGCCGAACCTCGAAATAATTGTTAACGGTTGCAATTTTGATCTCCGGAGCTGATCCATCATGATTTTATTTGTTGTTACCAAGTGTTCACAACGCGGTTGGAGTCGCGGAACGCATTCCGGACAATTATCACAGACCCGTTCACAGACCAGACATCCGGAGCTCACCGGAATAAGCCCCGCTGACTTCCGACGCCTCGCCAGGTATTGCAGCGTTTTGCTCTTGCCTCCGTCATCCTCTATCGCTAATCTTTAGTCATCTCCGGGCCGTTAATGGACATTATAGATTGGGCCGATAATGTCGCCCGCGCCTCACTTTCATCGACTGGGTCGGAAAACATGACCGAAAAACACGACTGGAGCTAAAAGCCAATCATTCTAGCGAACTAGGCTCGCAGCGCTCTGCTGTAGACGAGCGGGGGGTTCTATATCTTGATTCGTGATGCAGGTTGGGGTGTCGAAGTTGTTCGGACGCCCTCGTTGGCGAAGATATGCACTTTTTCATCCGCCTAGTCACAAGCGGACGACAATCTGAAGGGCCCGAAGACTTTGCAGACGTGCCTGTGCGCCAATGGCGCTTCGAATCGTCTGTCATCGACGAACATTACGTGAGGACGTTCGTAGCATCTCAACCGAGCGCGAAATTGCCAAGCGAGCGTGTCACGGTTCAAGATTGAAGCCCGTGCCTCCCCATCAATTGCTAGACGCATGTTATGGTTCTAATAGACTTGCGGGAATCATCGTCGAGTCTTCGGCCGCTTCGTACGCTTTGAATTGGTCCTTGTTCTTCGAATCCGGCGACTCCATAGTCTCGAGAATTATAGGCAGCGTCTTAGAGTTACGCGATCGTTTTTACGAGTTTCGGGTACTGTTGACTATCGTAGATCCTCGCGCATGGGTATTGTTCTCGACGCGTGCCTCTGGAAGGGGGATATCTTGGTGTCGCACATGCCTAAAGCACTGGAGCCGCACTCGAGGCCTCCGGGACCCTATATGATCGTACGAGCAGAAGACTTGTGCAAGGTACTCCAACCGATGAAACGAAACTGGCCGAGAGAGGGAGAGCGGCAGGAGGAAAGCGAAACATTCGCGTATACGATCCTTGGATCGCCCGATCAGCCAGAGGGGGGACTACTCATGATCCTCCGCGGCCCCTCGAAGCCCTAGACGATGGTCGCGATTCGAAGCCTTTCTCAAGCCCTTTATCACGCCCTTTATCACGCCCTTTATCACGCCCCTTATCGCAAGCCTAGAAGTTATCGGGCAGAGGCACATTGAGCGGTCGCCTTGACACAGACGGTGATCCCCTGAAGCATAGTACCGCGATGATGATGTATCAAGATGATCATTCAGTTGAAGGATAAGCCACCTCAATGAGAGCGAGATCAAGGTTTTCAAGCAACACTCCGAGTTTGCCCTCGACCTCGTCTACCTCCGCGTTCCCAAGGAGATGGAGGAAGTTGAGACTTATGACAACAAGACGCCTGATATTGAGACGATCAGGGACGAGAATGACGACAAGGAGACGCCCATCTGGTCTCGTAGCCCCCCCGCAATGTCATTCAAGAGGAGTTATGCTTTGGTAGCGGGGTGCAGACAGGGTGCAACAAGATTTGTCACCCGTCCAAACCGTCTCGCGTCAGTCCTAAAAATCAATCCACGACGACGCCGGCGCCCCGGAATCGATTGCAACAGATAAAGACGGTCCGTAAAAGCACGATTCTATCCAGGTACGGTTCGTATCTATGATTCCGGCTAAATTTCCGAAAAACACCTCGTCCGGCTTTTTCGCTTATTTTTAAAACTGTACCGGCCGGCTCTTTTGAGCACTGGAAGTGATGCATTGCTATTTGAGAATGCGAAAAACAACAAGTCCGGGATCCCGGCGACAATTCCGTCGAATTGTTTGATGCTTTTACGTCTGAAAGCAGGTTTCGAGATAGCGTCCCGGGAATCCCCAATTTGAAGATATGTTGCCCGGTCATCTTGCGGGATCGACGCTAGCGCTCAAAGATTCGTCTCTAGCGTGGACCGGCGACGTTAACTGCACTGTCTTGATATTTCGGTAGCAGACGGGTCAGCACCTATGAAACTTGAACTGTGCGATAACGCCTGCCAGAACCTCCGGATCAAATCCGCATGACATCCCTGTGTAATATGGCGCTAGCTAGCATCACGGAAGCATGAGATAGGACCAGATATCCGACTACAGGAACGCTTCCGTGTACCTGGAAAGGGGGCAGTATCGCAGACGAGATGACAATGTCTGAGGATGCTCGGTGCTCATCGCGTATCAAAGCGATCCGATTGCCGAATTCTAGTCGCTACGATGGATTGAAGTCTTGTATCATCGACGATTGTCGTGCATTCTCAGTGCTGTCGTCGGAGTTGTGATGATGAGCGGAATCTTCTGAACCGTAGTTGCAAAATCGGCCTTGCAAGACGACGACAACCTCAATACCGCCAACCCATACATACAAGAAGACGCGATTGTCCCTCAAGCTGCTTACACAGTCACGGCTGTCGCTTCAAAGGACCAGACTCCAGATTCTGGTTACCGGAACGTCTTCTCAGTGATGAAGCGAATGGCATGTTGGGGCTATGACGGTGTCGATTGATGAGATTTCTTTTCTGCCCGAGGGAAATTCGAGGTTCGTGAACGAGGCTCAATCATCCAATCTACCCTGAGAGCGATCATAATGACAACCTGCCTCATCTCGGGTCATCCTGACGGACTCTCTCAAATGCGCGAGCCGTGACATTGGCTGCGCATCCACATCACTTATTCGAACCTTCTGGGACACGACTTAGATAGACAAAGCATCGCGTAGGTTTCACCTAATCGTATGCCGAGGCGCGACAAAGAGAATCTGTTGTTGTAATAAGTTCGACTTCATGCCGATTGTTCATTTCGCGATCTGTAGATCTTTGCATGCTGGGTGTATATGCGCGACGCATACGACGATATATACAGCGATACGTGGCGCTAAAATTATAGCGTGCGCACCACTAGATCCACTAAAGTTACAGCGGCATGCACCCGTTCAGCAATTACAGCGGCATGCGACCGCTATAGTTATAGCGGCTACAGCGATGGGTGACCACTAGAATTATAGCGAGTGCACCACTAGATCTACTACAGCTACAGCCACGCGCGACCGCTAAAATTATAGCGGCATGCGCCCTCTCTAATTAGAGTGTGCACAACGTTGCCGCAATCCATTCCGTCGTCGAGACCTTGCTCTAGATTTGCGACTCAATGAAATGGGGTATGCAGCCACTTTTGATTCGTATTGCGCAGTTTCAAAGTCCTTTCGGATGCTTAAGACAAGGTGTTTTTTACATTTTTCACTCTAGTTACGAATGCTTCTTGACGTTTAGGATTCTTTGCCTTTGGTATTTCCGGGGCTGGTGCATCGATCACGCTGTTCGTGGTTGTGGCAATCAATCGGAGGTTGCCAAAGTGATCTCGCTTACGAGGTGCTGCACGCAAAACTCACCTACTTCAAAGCCAGATAACTCAATCAAATAAAATGTGAAAAATACAAAACCTATACCAAAAGAAATCTTATGATATGAATCATCATTCATCATTGTTATCTTATTTTCCCTATTTTATTTGGCTGAGTCATTTGGCTTTGAAGTAGGTGAGTTCTGTGCTCTGCACTAGCAGGTAAATGTTGGGAGTGTTATTTTTTTTTTGAGCAGCACCTCGATTGGTTGAGGGACCAATTGGCGGCAGTGGTTGCTGTTGGGACCGCGTTAAGGCACTACGATTATAGCGGCTTGGCGTCGCGACTTGAAAGTAATAGCGGACGAACTTATTGTCAATGGTGGCATGGCCGAAGCGATGCATCGTTCTTCCGTCTATATTAAACGAGCGGCTCAAAGAGTAACTAATAGACGCGATAAAAGAATGCGACGTCGATGCGAACTGCGCTCCCTTTTTGTGTACTCAAAATGAATGACCACCTCGTCAATCTTCCATCGGCTGTTTTCTAGATCCACGTTGACGCCCAGCGCGGCATCATCAGCCTCCAACGTCGACAGAATGGTCTACGGGTACAACGTTAAGAGTGAATGAATGCATGACATGATGTCCCTGTTCTAGATTGAAGTTGATGTCTTCTGTCACCGTAAATCTGAGGCTTCTCGGCTTGTTCGCCATGCTATACATCTGCACAGTCATCGTCGCGTGATAAGTCCATGTCGCCGACATCTTCGCCAGGTCGTTTCCCGTTACCATCAAGGTTGCGCCGATGTAATTAGTTGATCTAGTACTACAATTCTCAATTGAATCGATGCTAGCAATAATGATGCTGAGCTGGTCATCATATCGCGACCGTTCCATCTTCTCTTGACTGTGATCGATCGACCAGTCTCATCCGACATACTATCGAGTGTGTACCATTGGCTAGTGGAGTCAATAGTGGGCTTAACCACTCAAATGAGCTCAAATAAGGACCGCCGCGCTTGCTTATACCAACTACCAGGCGCGTAACAGCCAATGTCGTCGCGCATATCCGCAGCAAAACATTCGACCCGTCCAGTTACAACATCGGTCAAAATATTCACCGGAACTTGATTTCACAACCCGGTCTCGACGGCAATGCAGTATACGGTACTATCCAGCTTCCATAGCTGATGAAAATAACCTCCGGAGGTCGTATCTTATAATTTCAACTATCGCCGAATGTTCGCTCAACCTCCGGGATTCGTATACATCCCCCCACGATGCCTGTTAGACATTTCTTTACCCTTGTTATGAGTCATTATGGTCTAGTGTTGTCGTTAATGGAGCTCTTCTTCCGTATACGCTTGAAACTTCGAATTTTCGTGAAAGGGCCTAGTAAGGATGGCGGCATTCCGCGGCCCCTGATCGTCGGCGAATGTCGTATCTAGTAGCGATTGTCTTCTTATTGAATAACGAAGCAGTCGACGTCGTCTTGGGGCTTCGGAAGGCTTACCGGGGAAACCCGATCATCAGGCCGTTTGTCGACGACGACGGACACGATATCGGCTTCACGGTTTTCGCCACCGGTAGCCCCGGTATCAATTCGTCGTCATTACAGAAGAGGAGAGATGCTTAATATACATGACCGGATCCGATCGGGCAGCTAAATACGAATTTCGCCACCCCCGGTCCCACGCCTATTCCGTGGCGTTCCATGATAATCACCACCATATCTTCGTCTCCTACGCTTTGGACGGTGTTCCTCGCATCCTCACAGGGTAGCTCACCGTCTCTACGACGCCAGACAGCCTATAGACGTGTCATACGTCGTACCGATATCACTGCGCAGTCGGTCAATACGATCTCGCCGGCAAACGTACTATCAGGTCGCCACCAACGCACCGAGCGCGCTTTAGGCACCGTCTAGTCTTTTGAGAGCATGCTATCAGTCGACTCAATGCATTGAGAAGCTTCCGGACCGGACATCTGCAACACCAATTGACTCAAGGCTGATCGACTCAGCGCCGATCGACTCAGCGCCAATTGACTCAACGCCGGTCTACTCTAATCTATCGCGAGCGATATGAAGTCGAGTACGACCCATCGCCAGAAGCTACGTCGATGGCGCAGATAGTAATGATCACCATAGAGAGTTGGTGCGCGCTCGACATCGCGGCCCTCCATCGCAGCGTCATTCGAGTGTCACAATTCACCATAGCCGCTATATCGCCGATCGGGCTGAGCAGCACGCCACTCTATGGGCCTCTATGGGCCTCTATGCGATTCAATACCTGTCCGTTCGTCATCCGGGTGCCAAGTTGTGGCTGATGTGTTGGTCTATTTGTTGGCGGGATTGAGCGACCTTGACCTCGGTATGGACGGCGACATCGAGCAGCTGGGGCGTACACCAGCACAACCAATCTCTATAGCGCGTTCGTAAGGCCAGCGCGAGGACCAACGCAAGTCCCGTCATGCGCTAGATACCGACCGTAGTCTGCGAGAGTTCATCGTACGGATCGCGCCGAAGAACAACATACACATGGGCACGAACGACGACTCGTCTATAGTCCCCGCAGCGGGCTTCTGGTCGTTCTATCTCCCTCATTCCCAAGGTCTGATCCTCCGTTTCGTACCGAAGGTGAGTGTCCTGATGCGTCCACCTTCCTTCGTCTACGGGCACACCGTCATGCTTGTCAGCGGGAACCCTCGCGTGCATTGTCGCCCGCGCTTGGACCTACGAACAAGGCCATGCAGTCAAGACCGTGTCCCTATAGCCGCATTGGCGCGTAACCGTGTTCGAGGACGAGTAGTACGGTCGGCGCTTTCATCCGGAGACCTAGGATGTGCGAGCCGTTCAAGCTGCCCAAACTCGTCGAACTCTCTCACGCAGGAAGACATGTTAGACATGCTCGAGACTCTAAGAGTAGAAGTCCCCAAGCCGCGATTCGACGTAGGACGACGCGTGGTATTAAAGGCCTCAAGCAATCCTCCCCGATGCCCGAAGTCGTTCTATCACAGCATCGGAAGCGTAATACGATACCAGAAAACAGCTCGATAGCAAGGAGGACTTGATCACTTCACTCCGCAAGCATCGCAAGAGCAATACGAGAGAAGACATTGCCAAGGTGACGTGTCGTCCGATGGGGCTTTGCGCATGTCCGAGTCTATGTCGAGGGGTGTCAATTCGTGCTTAGGTAGATACATCCACGACCACGATCTGCCCTACGTCTACCTTCCCGGACCCGAAAGAGACGCCACTCACACAGGTCTTGCTTCACGTACTCCGGCTCGATCTACCTCAATATCAGGCACCGACCTAGCTTCATGATCCTATCTAGGCCCAAGTTGGCGACATTGCACGCCGATCTGTATAGTTTTCGCTCGTCCGTCGCGACCGTCAACCTCCTTCGGGCGCTCGACATCGTACGTTGCCTTGTTGGCCGAGAGGAACTCGTTCCCGTGGGTGTCATAGCAGGCCTTCTCACAGGCGAGAACAAGAATGAACTTGAGGATAACGCTCTTCCGTCGTCTCCTTGCCTAGGTCCCTCCTCGTTGTAGATCGCGAACCGCCTTCCGCTGTCATTGAACACCACGATCAGAGTCTAGGAGAGAAACCCAGTTCTGCCGCCCGACGAGACAAGGGCGCCGGACGCCCCCCTCTTGATGTGCTGCTACGAGAAGTCGTCCTCGCCCTCGTCGCATCCCAAGGCCCTCTTCTCGCACATCTCCACGACTCATTCACGCTCAGCTACTTCGATTTTGACTCTGTCAATCCTGCCTTGACCACATTGCGCCCACCAATTACCTCATCGAGTTCTTCGAGAGTGTGGTCTTGCCCTCGTGGCCGGTCGGGCCGTAGAAGACGATGAATGACGGGTCGCTGTACAAGAAGTCGAGCTTCTCTTCGTCCTCGATTGGCTCGGGGGCGTCGTTCATGACGCGGTCCTCGGCGCTGACAGAGATCTCGACCGGGGAGACGAATCGGTACATCATTATGACAGAGGACTTCGTCGTGCGTGGGCACAGCACATCATCGGACCCTCGGCGTTATACTGTGCCTATGCGCACGCTCCTCTCCAACTTCGCAATAGGATAGGTCATCCTCCTAGGCTCTTTTCCGACTCGGACAGCTCATTGCTGGCCGTGCCACAGAGCGGGAAGTCGTCGGTAACGCACACGCATGCATCATCCACTACTATGTCGAAGTCACCCCCCTCGTACGGCACCAACCAGCTTGTCGCTCGTCAATCGGGGTCATGGCAGCGGCGCATGCACGACATTCTCGCGTACATTGATGCGTAGCATGTCCCGGGTCATTGTCTCGATCTCGTAGTCGACTAGCTCAACCTCCACGCCGATCAACGCGCTGCCCACAACGAGCTCGCTCGCTCGCATCATTGCAGGACCCAGATTCACCTCAGCCCTATTATCTCTTTACCACGCTACTCTCCGGGACGCCGAGAGACTGCTGGAATCAGGCTGGGCCTTGGCGAGCCCCCCCAAAATCAAAATGAGAGGAACGTTCAACCCTGCGGTCGCCGATCTCAACGAAGCCGAAATCCGCTCTCTAAGAGCCTCCGGCCTCAACCCAGTACCATAAATGGAATGCTCGCCTTCAGAAATGCCACATAGCAAACTTTGAAACCCATAGGTCATAAACCGGCGAATATCGAACGTCCGTCGGGTGACAATCGAATTTCACTCCAACAGCCCCCGGCGTCCCGGAGGCACTTTCAATGCAATGCGAGCATTAAGAAATATCACGGGGTAAAGTTTCAGGACGATAGGAGATAGTCCGGCGAATATTTAGGAACGCCGAAGACGGCCGATGTTCTCGGGAGAAATATAATTCACTCCGAAGGCCTCCGGCTTCAATCTAGCACTATTGGGGCAATGCTTGCATTCAGAAGCATTGCATCATGCACGTTTCAAAGGGCCGGGCATCAAGCTGTCGAATATCTCAAAACGAAATTCACTTGGAGGGCCTCTGACTCCAACTGAGCACCATTGACGTAATGCTTACATTAAGAAGTATTACATAATGAACGTTTCAAAGGGACTGTCAGCCACCCTTTGAATATCGTATAATGAATTTGACTTTGAAGCCTTCCGGCCTTAATCAGACACTGTTAACGTGAATACTTATGTTAAAAGATACCATAGAACACACTTACAAGTCCTCGGGTTGCAACCCGGAGAATATCCGGAGCATCGAAAATTAAGAAATTTGCTCCGAAGGCCTCCGGCCCCAATCCAGCACTGCTTACATAATGCTTATGTCAAAAGATTCCACACAGTAAACTTGCAAGGCCTCGGGTTATTGTCCGGGGAATTTCCAAAACACAAATTCCCCCAAAAACCCTCCACGACCTTCTCCACAATATAAACCTAATTCTTGCATCAAGAGCTCCTCCACAGCCTCTTTCCGGAGCCTCAGGTCATAGTACGCCGAATATCGATAATTTAAATTCACTCCAACGCCTTCCGGCCTCAATCAGACACTGTTAACGTGAATACTTATGTTAAAAGATACCATAGAACACACTTGCGAGTCCTCGGGCCGCAACCCGGAGAATATCCGGAGCATCGAAAATTAAGAAATTGGCTCCGAAGGCCTCCGGCCCTGTCCAATCAACATATATAAGATGTTTTGCATTAAAGAATACCATAGAGAGTACTTCCGGGCGCTAAAATCAAAATCCGTAGAATATCCGGAGCCTCGGTGACAATGGTCACAACAGAAAAAAGTTGGCTCCAAACGCCTCCAGCTCTATCTAAGCAACATGGATGCGCTATTTACATTGCAAAGTATCGTGGAATAGGTTCCCAGAGCCCTAGGTAATCGTCGAACATGAGCAGCACTTGGCGACATCCCGCCCTTCCACCACTGCAACCGGCCGACAGTATCGTGATGATTGTGCGTTGACAGAGAGAGACCGGGCAGTGCGTCGCCCAAAGATAGCTCTACCGTGTCTGGGGCGCGGGGCGGCGCGATATTGTTGGTGAGGCGAGGTATCTTCGAAAGTGTTGTGACAGGCCGTCGTGGGAAGGTCTCCATTCCGAAGCTGCGATATCCCGAGCTGAATGCGTGTTGCTACGGGAGAGCCGAAGCGGATAAGATTGTAGCGAACGAAACCCCGTTACCTTGAACAGTCGCGGCGAGGGGATGATGATCATCGGTGTTGGCAGTCATGCATGATGGGCGGCGGATGGCGTCGGTTGATGATAGACGAATTGGCCGACTACGCTTGGGATGGGCAGTCGACGATGCAGATGGAGCGCAGACTACCCGATTGAAGACCACAGGTAGTCGGGCTTATCGTAACAACATGTCAGTTCATCGCTCGCGGAGGCGCGTTTTCGCATCTTATATCTTGATGGCGGGATGCGACACGACCGTCTTGAAAGAGATAGCGGACGTTGAAAGGGTCGATGAGGGATATCTCGGGCGGCGATGCTCGGGCGGCGATGCCTCGATCACAAATGAGTTGCATCATCTTCCATCCTCGACAAGGTGTACGACCGACGGATTCGCAGCTGCATATAGATCCCGTCGAACCGGCATCGTTTTCTTGAGAAACACCCCGGTCGTATTGAGCCGTCATGAATGTCTTGCTATGTTTGTTGCGATAACGGAGATATCTTAACGAGCGCAGTTCGTCTCAGGTCGTGGCGGCGCATAGGTACATCGACAATGTCCTACTCACCCGCTTCGTAATCGACTGGGCAATACGCCGTCCTAAAACGTACTGTTAAAGCCGCCTTAGTCGAAGTCAGATTGGGTCGATGCTCTCATCATTCGTGAGTCGACTTACTCGATCATGCTCGCGTGGCATTGCATTCTTTCGTCGCTAGATATGATGAAGGGGTGATTGCGACGGCCGTCGAACTGGTAGGCGACTACATGAAAGCCCTCCTAATCGAGCGCTATCCTTCGCTCGTTGGTAAGACGGCTGTTGACTTTGCCTCATAGCCGGACATTGCAGCTTGGCAATTGGTGATTCATGTTTTCAATTATTTTAAAGATGAATGTAGCGGCGATCTGGTTGGGCCACGATTCTCGGGAATCGTCTGACAGTGTTGCTCGATGGTATGCGAGTATCGGAAACCATGACGGTCCGTACAGAATTCACAAATGGTGCCTCCCACTTTCTCTAGAGGCAAATGTATGTAGCGATTCATGGCATCATCGTTTTGAGCCCGGCGTTGCTGCATGACACGCTGTTGTGAATCGTGAGGCTAAAAAGGAGGCTCGTACACAGCGTCAGAGCCAATGCAGTTTCGTCTGCTGGTGTAAGGATCCGTCCATGTTCATGTTCCGCATGCCTGTCGCCCGTGTCAACATTGGCGAGGATTTCTCAGCGCCTGCAATTGTCTTTAGACCGTGCTATCGCTCTCGAGGCTTTTCGATGGCTTGTGTAAGAGTTCTCTGGCCATCATCTCTCTCTACCATAAGGAGTACCTCAAGCGGGAGAATCCTACCTAGCCTCCTGCTGATTGATTGAAAGTTCAAGCTACGCATCTTGCAACCGTTGCTGGCGTTACAGCGAGGCGACGACAAAGTTCACAGTCAACCTTGGTCCCTACACTTACTACAGCTCCTACGCCTTGCACCACTTACAACCACAAGAAACACGTCCGTACACCTCTTCATGTTGCGAATGCATTTACCTTGGCGGGAAAACATATTCCTGGCACTAGGTAAGCTCCTTCTACACTCTACAATTCCCTTCCCTTGAGCTACTACATTTTACATTTTATTGCAACACGCATGCCGTCTACAGTAGTTACCACGTACACAACTTCTGGCAGCGCTGGCACCAATTGAAGTTCACATACCACAACCTGAACCGAGACTCCATACCTGTAACTCGCAGAGCTCATTACCGACCAGATAACCGGGTTTCTCTTCAGAAACGACGACGCAGAGACGACGTCTGTAACTCGCAGAGTGTCTACGACAATATCGACCAGACTAACTGTCATAGAATATGGGTCTCGGAGTGAATAGATAGGCCTGTCTGCAGCCAGTGTGGTAGAAACTTCTTGGCATAATAGCCGCTATAATTATAGCAGGTAATCCACTAAACCCGCTATAAGTATAGCACTAACCCTCTATAAATATAGGGGCTATTGCAACAGCAAAGCTACCTATTTTCGCAACCCCTTTCGCAACCACTTTTGCAGCCACTTTCTACTTTCGCAGCCTTTACAATATATTACGCCACTGGTGTCTACAGGGCCGCAGTATTCGGAGGTAGCATATATATGTACGGAGTCCCGAGTATCTTCCACAATTGGAAACACCGCTAGATGCAATAGCCCTTAGGGGTTTAGTGCTATATTTATAGGGGACTTAGTAGCATATCCCGCTATAATTATAGTAGCTACTATGCCAAGAAATCTTTGGCCTACGTTTTCTGCACCATTGGCCCTCCATTGTCAACTCCAAACCCGCCAACTCCAAACCCGCCAACTCCAAACCCGCCAACTCCAAACCCGCCAACTCCAAACCCGCCAACTCCAAACCCGCCAACTCCAAACCCGCCAACTCCAAACCCGCCAACTCCAAACCCGCCAACTTCTAGAAGCGACATCATGGCGACTGCACCGCCATCAACAAAAGTTGACAAGACCTTACGGTTCCAACAACGATGCGTAGTTTTCCGACTTTCTCGCACTCTTCGCCTAGCACCATAAATAACCTATTCGTATTCGTATTCTTTGAGACGTCAATCGCTCCCTATGTCATGTCAAGCACTAAGCTACCTATGTAGACATTCTTCATCCCCTTCATCTTGGCTCTACTGTGCGACAAGCCTCGGAACGTCAGCCTACAAAAGGCCGATAACTTAGAGCATGCGTGAGCCTGACTACGCGACCACAACCCGACGAGTTCCTATCTTCCCGACTGAAAGATCTTCCAATGCATGTTATAGGGTCGGATCATGAAGAGAGTGTTATCTGCAGGCTGGACAAAAGTATGAATATCAAGCTTCACCGCCCTGAAGCAATACGACGACCATGTCCTCGAATGCACGACTTCGTCCACTACTATATGATGCCAATTCGTTATCGTTCACCAAGGGCTCTTACCACGGTACCAACAAAAGCTCCGTGGGCGCACCAATCACATAAGGCTCGGCTCAGAGAGCAGGTGGTTGCGATTCATTCTATATCAATGCGTGGCCAGCTCGTGTCACCCGAAACGCGTCGTCCATCGCATCAGCCTCAAGATCAGCATCTCGTTCTACGGATTATATTATACCTCGTCCTCGATCTACTCCCAATCCGATATCTCCGCGTTGGAAACCTATCCTCTTGCTTCTCCCACACAGCCGAACCCCCAACCTGTCTTCATCTCACGTCACGCCTGCTGGAGTCGGAATCCAGAGCTACAAGATCGGCTCCAGGTTAGGGATGATGACTGTAGGCCAAGCATACACAATCTCGGGATTGATAATGTCACTGGCGATTTGATGAGCAATCCTGCATCTTTCGATCTTGTCGCATCATTGACAAGGGAGTGCATGGGTCACAGAGTGCTGGCATCAGCTTCGGGCATATAGTCGGTTTGTCTCGAGACAGTCAAGATTGGAACCGAAGTTATTCTCTTGCCATGCACACATTAGTATCACAAACTCTGCATAGGCCAGTGGCTTAATACGATGAATTCATATCTCGGGATCCAAGCCAGACTTGGACTGAGTTCTATCTTGCCTATATTGATTGTCTACGATCGCCGCTTTCGTGCCTTTCGTCGCGAGTTTCTCTCATTCTTACACATGACCGGCTATTTGAAGAGCTACAAGGCTCACGCGATGTCATATCGGTCTGCTATCAAGGCCGAATCCACGTATGCCTGGTCACGTCAATGACCTGAAATCACTATTTACAGAGTACCTGATGCCCTTGATCGGGAACTATTCCCGTCTGCGTATGGCAAGAGGAGGGTTGCGTATATCTAGCCGGATGAATGGCGTTATCAGGGATATTTGGTCGGGTTCAAGACCCAACTCTCGTAGTAAAATTGCGTTGTAGGTTCTCATTTCGTTTCTGCCTTAAGATTTGTCACTGTCATAGTGAACTAATAATACCATCAGGCTCTCTGAGATCAAGCATAAATAGAAGACCAGATCCCTGACTGAAAGGATACCATGGACTGTCGAGATGTCTGGCTCTCAATCTGTTCAATCGGGTGCTCTCCGCACTCTCGAGATATCTGGCTCTCAATCTATTCAATCGGGTGCTCTCCGCAACCCTACCCTCGAGCGTGTCTCGGATATCAAGTCGAGTTGGGTGCTCTCCGCAACCCTACCTTGACGTTTGCCTATGGGCCCTAGGAGGAAAACTGCATGCATTCACGACTCAAGATTATCACCAAATTTCACGGGAAACTCATTGATCAAATTAAACGCAAGTAAACCTTTGGCACTCATCTGGCCACGCAGCCGCGTTCATACGCCTTGCCGCCCCTTTAGTTGGCCATCGATATATACATTCACTTGTCTACTCTCTACTATCGCCGATCAAGCAATGCAGTGATGCATTTACCCCATCCGCTTAGGTGACTTACGATACCATTTGTCATTGGCTAGTCGAGGATGTTGTGGCCGTTGAATTGCCACGGAATACCTTACTGCGGATTTGCAGTGATAAAGGCCTTTCGCCATTTTACCCGTCGCGTGTCATCCAGCTTCGTATACTCCTCTTGCTTCTTCTGGGCTGTTCTATCTGTTATCTTCGAGAGTATGTCGCGATTTCATCCTATCTAACACTCTGTTTCCCGGAAGCTCGCGCGGACATCACATAGCATCGCCGTACGTGGTCGTTCTCGGAGAGTGCTTTATCTTAGCCCTCAAGCCCGCTCTATTTCTGAGACGCCTCGACATACTAAGGAGGTGAGCTATCAGCCTAGCTCTCGCAGATTTTTTTTTTTTTTCTCTTTCTTTTTCTTTTGGCAATTACCTCTAGCTTGGAGACTGGTAGAGAGTTTGACGAACCTTGACCCCTACGCCGTCGTGTCCCCATACCGCGAGTCCAAGCCCACACGCTCGCCCCCATCTCGCTAATGCCGCCGGCGTGCTGTCTTCATGAAATATAGACATCATGCAGTAATGAACGATTCACTCGTGGTGCTTCCGGTCTCCGAAGAGCCAAGACGGAGAACACGCGTTGAGTAAATTCTCAGTACATGTTACCGAATTCACGTCTTTGGGGCACCTGAATCGCCAAAACCGCACACGGCGGCATAGCCCGGCGATGTACGATGCTGTCGTAGTGTTACAGACCATCCTGCAACACTATCATGCGGACAATGGGAACGTAGGGCTTCTCGAACTAAAGGACACATGTTGGAGACTGAGATATGGAATTAAGATAGTGAACACAGATGACGGCAAAAGGAAGACTTACCTGTCACTAGTACCGCGAAAGTGAGCTGATAAGTGAGGATGTTTGATGTGCTTTGTGAAGGGAATAGATCCATGATCAGCGTACGCGACATTCATAGTCTTCCAGTCCCTATCGT
The DNA here is from genome assembly GCA_019843955.1 of Xylaria sp. 218_066. Taxonomy (NCBI): domain Eukaryota; kingdom Fungi; phylum Ascomycota; class Sordariomycetes; order Xylariales; family Xylariaceae; genus Xylaria; species Xylaria sp. 218_066. The sequence continues at coordinate 25,344 of JADKYC010000141.1, read as the reverse complement.
CCCTCTCTCGGAAAGACTCTGCTGCTCTTTTCATGCGGATACTACTCTTTAGGGTCAGCCCCTAGTTTACTTTATATCGACAGAGGTGGGCGGGCCCGAGACAAATTCAACCGCGTATGCGAATGATTGAGTTCGTCTTGAAGTAAGGTGATGTACGTATATATTTAGGATCTATCCTAGTGAAGGAAGATTTCCTTGCGCAACAACAGAGCTCATACGTACCCCATATCAGAGATACTAACGATGGCTATTATATATATTTCCGGGAAGGTTTGAGCGCTTCATCTCACTCTCCTCTTCGTTATTGACGACGCCAACGAGGAGACTGAGTACGAGATACATCAATCAGTAGCATAGTTGACGTCAATTTACTTCTTCCCCGGCGTGGGATACCCTCGCTTTGCCCGAAGCCGAACTAGCTATCGAGCCTTTGCCAAAAGTCTTGCAGTACCATAGATGGGTCCTAAGTCTTGAAGGTCGCGTAGGTTAGCATGGTCTCAATCTCGTCGCGAATTGGATGATGAACGTGCTCGTCGGCAGGGTATCCTCTCGGCAATCCTTGAGCCCCCCGGATAATAGAGTTGGCAAATGAGAAGCAACTGTATCGTTGGATATCTCCATGCACCAAAGAGGCATCAGCGCTTCGGACACAAGAGCAGTGCTTCGAACGACGGGCCGGTTGCTTGTGGTGCTCTCCCTCGGGGCAAACTTGAGTGTAAAGCTAACCTATGACATGCCGGACGATCATGTCATCGGAGCGAGCCTCATCTCGTCCGGGTTCAAATCCCAGACAATCAAGGCTCTTACCGAAGTGATTAGGTTTGCGGGGGGTGTTATACAAGAGATAAAATTGCGAAGATGTCTCTTCGTCGCGGATCACGATGCACCTGAGGCAGACGGGATTATTTAGGAGCGTGTCAAAGTTGGAGTCGAGGTCGCCGGTATAGATATGTCGTATAGCGGTATAAGGCAACCGATGGGCGAAGCCGAGCATCTTTCGAGTCCTTCTATTCACCGTAAAGGATGTGATCCCAATCGACTTCTGTACTCACAAGTCTATGAGTATGTAATCCATTGTATATACACATTCTAGTTATATTACCACGCTATCACCGGCTATTCTGGTCATCCATTGAGGCCGTAATCTCTTCTCCCTCGGCATTGGTGGCCCATTTCTTGCTCTCATCCAGCCTAGTCGATGTCAAGCCGTGTATTGTCTTGTCGTATCTCATGTTAACCCACGGACTGCTGCTCGTCGTTCTCCTTGTCCTCCTTCTGCTGCTGGCGGCACTTGGTAGGCTAAATTTATATCAGCATCTAGCTATCGAGTCTACATATAGTCATGACGAAAAGCTTACTGACATACTCCCCTGCCAAACACGGCTGGGCAAGTACCCGCGCTAAGCAAGGCTTTGGGGCGTCTGTTTCACCGCATCGTAGGGAAAAACGGCACGCCCGGCTTGTCGGTATCAGTGGTGGCAGTATCGAAAGCGTAAACTAATCCAGCAGTACTTATAAAGATTGTGACGGTACCGCGGAGACAGAAGGCGATGGGATGACTTGGTCTCACCAAGAGCTACCTATGCTACTTAGGCCCTGCTACTGTTCAGTGAAGGCGCTATAACGGGGTTCCTGTTTAGTGGAGTAGGTACATTAGCTACACTATAAACGAAGCACCACGCCCACTATACCGAGCCTCTATCGCTGCACTCATCTGTCTGCGCAGTTGAATAATTTCCGTCCCAGTCCTACAATCATTGACGCCGTCGCTCCTATTACTCCAAATGTATATGTATCGAACTAGGTCCTTATTTAGGAGCACCACAAGAAGACAAGGATCAAAATTGGGGCAAAAGAAGTTGTATTGGTGGTGAACATAGTATATTCACTGGATGTGAGGATGACCTATAGTAAGACATTATGGTCCACATCAGAAGATGAAAAGAAGAAGACTATCAATACAGGAAAACTTTTAGATGATGCCCAGAAGACATTTACATGAGGATACCGATTCCCATCACATGAGTCTATTTGTTCTGCTTCAATAAGTTCTTCAACAACTGAACTGTGAATACCACTTCCCGTGACAATTGTTCCAAAGTGTTTCCATCCTTTGTAGCTTCCTCGATCAAGTGATCAAGATGTTGATGCATTTTAGCAAGACCCTGAGGAGAAGCTTGTGATTCAGAAGATGACGACTCCTGAGGCTCAGAAGATGATGATGGCCGAGGCACGGGGTATGTGGGAAGATAAGGATCAAAAGGCCGACGGCCAGATGGTAGTGCTGTCTGCTCAGATGAGGGTGCTCGCTCAGTGGGCAGCCGACATTCCGGACATGAATTGCTCTGGCCAACCATCCAGCTCTCCATGCAAGGGAGTTCTGCCCAATGACCACATTCCAACACGATCTGTTGTGTACCAAGACGCATCGGTTGATGACATATAGTACATAGATGACCGTCGCGAACGATAGTCAGTCCCCGTCCTCCAGTTCTCATACGAGGTAGCAGGTCAAAGAGCTCTCTCGACATCGGTGTACCCATGGGTCCCGGTCCCCGACGTGCCGTTGCTTCCAATGCTTGTTCCCACCGTTCTGCAAGTTCCTCCTCATCAGATGCGGGGTTGTCTTCTGCCCATTGCGTAGCTGCTCGACTTCGAAGACCCCGCGCTGCCCGATCGAGCCGAACAGGATTCCGAACTGGGAATAGAGTTCTAGCAGGAGGTGGGCGAGCCGGGGGTGCAACAGGAGGAGGTGGGCGAGCTGTTTCAGACGGGGGTGCAACAGGAGGAGGTGGGCGAGCTGTTTCAGACGGGGGTACAACAGGAGGAGGTGGGCGAGCTGTTTCAGATGAGGGTACAACAGGAGGAGGTGGGCGAGACAAGTGAGGAGGCAGTCGTGGAAGGGGATTTGGTGGCAGATGAGACAAATGAGGAGGCAGTTGTGGAAGGGGATTTTGTGCAGAGGCAGGTGGTTGAGGTGACTGACCGGAGGTTGATGGTTGAACGGGATCAGATGAAGATGACGCCCGTCTCCAGGCATTGATCTTGTGTGTAGGCATGCGAGCGCGGTCTTCAGATGAATTGATATCCAGATCGACTAGCGGTGCTTCTGGATCCATGATGCGTCTCACATCCCCCAGCGCTGCAACTGTCTCCCGCACGGTTGCAACATGATCCGGCACCTGACCCCCTCTTCCATAGCCTTCGGCGTGGCCAGGATTGTAGAAGGTTTCACATTGACTACCCACAAGATCGCCAGGCAAAAGATGTCCAGAGACAGGGAAGGGCTGGCCAGGAAACAAACGAGTAAGATTGTTTTCCAGGAGCTCGAAGGGATCTCTGTTGAGAGCCAACTCATCACATGAACCAGAGCGCTTGGCCCATTCCCTGACTGCAAGTGCCATGTTGGGGAAGAAAGGTGATCCTGTGTTCTCCGTGAAGTTGATGACAGTGGGCATATGATACACGAATTGTCTCAGACGAGGGGTGTCATTGGGATCGAATCTCTTTCCAGCACATGAATGGAGGTTTGGCAACAGCTTGTAGTGTGCCCACAGGAACATGTAATAATGAAACTGGTTAAATGAAACATGATGATACTCATCGCGTATGTCACGCAAGCAGTTCTCGACCATTTGATTCAAACGCGGGTTCAGAGGAGCAAGATGAAATGCAGGTACCTTGTCATAGGGAAGATGATTTCGGGGTAGTTTTAGTGCGGGGAATTGACACGCGAAGATGCTGGTCTTCCCAAAGGCCTCAGACGGTTTGATCCACTTGATCAGATGTTCGTTAGTGTAACCAGATAGTTCTGGGTTTTCCCACAATGCCTTGTCTTTGTCGCTGAACTGGAGGCCCTCAACTCGGTTGTGCTGATGAAGTAGTTTTTTGATGTTTGACACGGCATCCCACCGAAAGAAGGCAATGTTGGGGATGTAAAACTCAATGGGGTCAGATGAATTGGAATGGGCCTTAACAAATGCACCTGGACCCAGCTGGCCAGAGTATCGTGCGTCTTTTCTGGGTTGAATTCCCTCGGCTGTGATCCACACCGGGTAGATGCCGGTCCATGGGTCGCGTCCCACCAGGATGCAGTTTCCACTGGGTTGCACCTGTGACATGACGGCGACGGGGTTCAGATGATTGGTAAATGAGGTGTCAAATGATGGAGAAGAGGCTCTGATTGATGTATACCGTAACACGATGGATGGATACTGTGATTTAGATGAGGATTGTGATAGGTGACAGCTGGGATGTGGCGTGGGCTAATTTGCGCAGAAGGGAAAAAGTGTGTGTGGGTTGAGAGGGAGAGAGAGGGAACAAGGGTTGGGAGTTGTGGGTAAAGACTTGGCAAGTACCTGCAGAATGAAGGCGGTGTGCGTGAGAACCTTGCTGGTACCGGCAGAAAGAAAGGCGGTAAGTGGAATAACCGGCAGAAAGAGGGCGGTGTGTGAAGGCAACAACGGCAGAAGGAGGGCGGTGTGTGAGAGAACCTTGCTGGTACCGGCAGAAAAAGGCGGCAAGTGCAAAAACGGAAGTGAGGGGTATGCAGATCAGTTCCGTATGTTCTGTCGTAATAGTAGGACAAGATCTCCATCACGTCTCAGGTACCCTGTTCTGGGCTGAAATAGCTTCAGTGCATCCAAATGGTGTTCTACAAATGAGTGACGGCCTGCATGTGATTTGACTACGAAAGGACCTCTCCACTTGGGTTTGAGCTTGCGTTGTTTTCCCTCTTGTACCAGCATTATATAATCTTTTGGTTGAATAGATATGTCCCTCTGATCATGAACAGAAGCTTCTAGGTCTCCTCTCGGGAGATGGCCATGTAGTATTTCGAATGGGGGAAATCCCAGTTTATCAATGTATCGTGAATTGACGCTTTTCAGGGCTGAGGCAACCCTTGTATCCCAGTCTCGCAATGAGTTTAGATGAGTATCACACAGCTTGTTGAGGACAGACGGAATGATACGATTGAATACTTCTACCAGTCCAACATTGTTATGGGATTTTGATGGTGAATAGAATGCATCGCCAGGATCGGAGTATATTGCAAGTGGTGTGGTACCCATCTCGTCTCACCGGGCTACGATGTGCAGTGCTATGTTTGTCCCACAATCAGATGAAGGCATCCAAGGTAGCAGTCATGAGTGTCTTGAGCTATGGTAGGCTAATAGACGCTTTGATTGAGCCTCATCATGAGCTAAATTCAATGCGTGCGATATTTCATTCTCTACAAGGCATTTCTTCTACATTCTACGGCGATAGTGTTCGAGGTTGCCTTCGGCTGAGATCTTGAATGGCTTGGGTCGGCGAGCCAATGCACGAATGCCCAAACGTCCTCTTTCGGATGAAGACAATTTCCCCTCGAGGTATTGCCACACGTCAACATACCACTCAGATACCTACCCAAGTAGGTAGATAGCTTTTCCGTACAGATAGATGGGATGAATCAAGCCTTTTCCACCTACTTCGCAGTCCGCTCGAAAGCGTGACACAATGAAGGGACTTAGTTTTTCGTATTTTTCAAGTTGGTTACTCGTCTTCTATTTAATTCACTTGCATTTTATTCGACCAATTGGTTCCCATTGAATTCAGTAATATCTAGCCGTGGATGTATATACGTATACCTGACAGAGCTGGGGTCCTTGTAAGTAATACGTCTTTCCTGTAAAGTCCTGTAGAGGTTACAGAAGAAAACAGGCGTGGCAGCGTATATAAGTGATTTATATGGAGTCGGGTGAGGTAGCTAGCTGTATATGGGGCTTGTGTATGAAGATACCTAGGTACATAGGTAGGCTCATAATCAATCCTTTCTATTCTGGCATCTCACCTATCTAATACACTACCTAGGTACCAACAACTATCGTCTTTTGAGCCCATTATATTGCTTGAGCTCTCCTTGAAATTACCTAGGTAGTTCCAAGTCCTGGTGCTCATGGATCATCATCACCTACTGGTGGCAAGACACCTCATCCTGTCGATTACATCGGAAGACGAATTGATTTACCTGCAATTCATCCTGCTGATTTCATCGGAAAGTGAATCGGTTTGCCTGCAGACCAGCCTACCCGAGATGGGGTAGCCAAGGCAAGGCAATCCAGGGAGTTCAGCTCACTGTGTTCCCAGCTGTCATACGGAATAACCTAAGGTAGTGAAGATGCGTATATCCGATGCCAGGGGTTAGATCATCTATAATGCGGTGGTCTACATATTCACCTACCCGTTGATTGCCTGATCACGGTTTGGCTCATCGTCTTCCCAACGGATTTCCAAGACATTACAATCTGACCAGTTCGACGGCTCGCTGCCTTCCTAGCAGATTTCCATGACATTACAATCTGACCAGTTCGACGGCTCGCTGTCTTCCCAGCAGATTTCCATGACATTACAATCTGTCGACGGCTCGCTGCCTTCCTAGCAGATTGCCAAGGCAAGGCAATTCAAGTTCAGCTCACTGCCTTCCCAGTGGACTGCCAAGGCAATTCAAGTTCAGCTCAATGCCTACCCAGCAGATTGCCAGGGCAAGGCAATTCAAGGTCAACTCAATGTCTTCCCAGTGGACTGCCAAGGCAAGGCAATTCAAGTTCAGCTCTGATTGCCAGGGCAAGGCCATTCAAGTTCAGCTTAATGCCTACCCAGCAGATTGCCAAGGCAAGGCAATTCAAGTTCAGCTCACTGCCTTCCCAGTGGACTGCCAAGGCAATTCAAGTTCAGCTCAATGCCTACCCAGCAGATTGCCAGGGCAAGGCAATTCAAGGTCAACTCAATGTCTTCCCAGTGGACTGCCAAGGCAAGGCAATTCAAGTTCAGCTCTGATTGCCAGGGCAAGGCCATTCAAGTTCAGCTTAATGCCTACCCAGCAGATTGCCAAGGCAAGGCAATTCAAGGTCAACTCAATGCCTACCCAGCTGATTACCAAGACATTACAATCTGACCAGTTCGACGGCTCGCTGCCTTCCTAGCAGATTGCCAAGGCAAGGCAATTCAAGTTCAGCTCGCTGTCTTCCTAGCGGATTTCCAAGACATTACAATCTGACCAGTTCGACGGCTTGGTTCACTGTCTCCCCAGTGGATTACCAGGACGTTACCATCTACCAGTTCGACGTACCGATTAACCCCGAGATAATAGCCAAGCAGATTTCCGAGACATTACAATCTGCCAGTCCGATGTATCGGTTAGCCCAAGCCAAGAGGAGACTCCAAGGCACTGATGAAGAAACTTGGGAATTCCGAACCCGTCTAGGACAAGATGGAGAGTGCTGGCGGAACGTAGCTACATGACGGCAACAAGCTGGCTTAGACATGTAAAAGGATTGATCGAAATGGATTCCATGTCTCTGTTGACCTCGATACGGATGAACCCATCTAGAGAAGGGTTAGAAATTCTGGGGTTTATTATCTGCAGGCTCGACAAAGCACCACTATCAAGCTTCATTACCTGAAGCTGTACGCCGAAGGCAAAATTGGATGGGACAGTCATGTCCTAGAATGTATGAACTCCATCTACCACTTACTGGTGAACTGAGCAAACCTAAGACACTTCCAAGCCTCTAACTCATTCATTTTCGAGATGTCTGGCTCTCAATCTGTTCAGTCAGGTGCTCTCCGAACCCTACCCTCGAGCGTGTCTCGGATATCAAGTTGGGTGCTCTCCGAACCCTACTGTCGAGATGTCTGGCTCTCAATCTATTCAATCGGGTGCTCTCCGAACCCTACCCTCGAGCGTGTCTCGGATATTAAGTCGGGTGCTCTCCGAACCCTACTGTCGAGATGTCTGGCTCTCAATCTGTTCAATCGGGTGCTCTCCGAACCCTACTCTCGAGCGTGTCTCGGATATCAAGTCGAGTCGGGTGCTCTCCACAACCCTACTCTCGAGCGTGTCTCAAATATCAAGTCGAGTCGGGTGCTCTCCGCAACCCTACTTTCGAGCGTGTCCCAGATATCACTCAAGCGTGTCTCGGATATCAATCTGTTCAGTCGGTTGCTCTCCGCACTCTTGAGCGTATCTCGGATATCAATCTGTTCAGTCGGGTGCTCTCTGCAACCCTACTCTCGAGCGTGTCCCGGATATCAATCTATTCAATCGGGTGCTCTCCGAACCCTACTCTCGAGCGTGTCTCGAATATCAAGTCGGGTGCTCTCCGCAACCCTACTTTCGAGCGTGTCCCGGATATTAATCTATTCAATCGGGTGCTCTCCGCACTCTCAAGTCAATCTGTTCAGTCGGTTGCTCTCCGCAACCCTACTCTCGAGCGTGTCTCGGATATCAAGTCGGGTGCTCTCCGCAACCCTACTCTCGAGCGTATCTCGGATATCAATCTGTTCAGTCGGTTGCTCTCCGCACTCTCGAGATATCTGGCTCTCAATCTGTTCAGTCGGGTGCTCTCCGCAACCCTACCCTTGAGCGTGTCTCGGATATCAAATCGGGTGCTCTCCACAACCCTACTTTCGAGCGTATCTCGGATATCAATCTATTCAATCGGGTGCTCTCCGCAACCCTACTCTCGAGCGTGTTTCGGATATTAAGTCGAGTTGGGTGCTCTCTGTAACCCTACTTTCGAGCGTGTCCCAGATATCAATCTATTCAATCGGGTGCTCTCCGAACCCTACTCTCAAGCGTGTCTCGGATATCAATCTGTTCTGTCGAGATGTCTGGCTCTCAATCTGTTCAGTCGGTTGCTCTCCGCACTCTCGAGCGTATAGATATCAATCTGTTCAGTCGGGTGCTCTCCGAACCCTACTCTCGAGCGTATCTCGAATATCAATCTGTTCTGTCGAGATGTCTGGCTCTCAATCTGTTCAGTCGGGTGCTCTCCGAACCCTACCCTCGAGCGTGTCTCGGATATCAATCTGTTCTGTCGAGATGTCTGGCTCTCAATCTGTTCAGTCGGGTGCTCTCTGCAACCCTACTCTCGAGAGTGTCTCGGATATCAATCTCGATGGAGCTTCAGACCGCCCTCATGGATCCGCTGCTGGATCTCACCGTGGAATGGTGTGCGTCGAGAAAACACGGTTTGGCAACACTACCAAGAGGCATATCAGGTTAGGCTGCAATACCCCAAACTGCCTATTATCGAAACAACTCATGGAGGCCTTTTTCCAATGGAGCTATGCAACGTTGCTCCGTTTTAACGCTATCCGTTCTGTTAAAGGGACAAAGAGCATTTGCTGTATATAGCTAGATAGCGTCTATGAAGGATTTAGAGACCTTCGCGTAACAACAAGTGTCTATTGCTTACTGCAAGGTTCTGACACGTTCAAACTCGATCCTGCACATACTGCGTCCATGATTAAATTTTTAGTAATATGTCCCTTAGGTACTACTTCACGTCATGTGAAGGAAGTTGCTAGATAGGTACCTACTCATAACCCCCGCCTGTCAATCCAGGATATGTGACAGGGCTTTAGGTCGCGCTCAACTGCTGTTATCTAGGTGGAAAGACGGGATGGAGTGGCGAGATCTTTTAATCCGTGAAGTACAATATAGCAGACAATTGCAAATATATGCTGTTGGATTTCACCCTATGTCGAGTGTCATTTAGATTGAGCAAAGTAGCAGAGTCAGTGATTGCACCTCAATGCCTTGAAACACTGCGTCATACCATGATTCTGTTGACCTATCTGCTCGCAACAATCACATTATTTGAGCATCATTCGCTATCATTCTCATCATAATCCCTCGACAAATCCCCCGTTAACTTAGCATTACATGTATTGACGATCCTTTGTACACATGTAGACAATGTCTGCGCACGGGCCATCTCTGTATGTGTTGACGCACGGGCCATATGCTGGTGCGAGGAAGACAATGTCATGTGTTGTCGCACGGACCATATGCTGGCTTTGCGAGGAGTCAGCTGCATGTGTCAGCGCACGGACCATATATTGGCTTTGCGAGGAAGACAATGTCGGCGCACGAACCATCTCTGCATATGACAACGCACGGGCCATATACCGGCTTCGTGATGTGTGGTCTGTGCGTCACACTGCTCATTGCTTAGATCCAACCTAATACATCATCAACTATCAGTGCTACACATGTATCAACGCACAGATCATATGCTGGCTTTGTGGTATAGACAATCTCTGCATGTGACTTGCCAGTTCCAAAATTTCCTTTTTGGGAAATGCCCAAAGAAATTGATTGGCCAACAGAAAAGACATATCCTGACACTCGGGTGAAGGGGATCATGACAGATAGATATATACACTATCTAGTAGGCATGAATTCTGATGCTAAATGACGTGCGAATGGACTATCATTTGTAAATGAGCTATTCTAATGATAACAATAAATGCGGTGCTCTTCAAACGCCAGATGATCTGACATCCTACATTTCAGCTTCGTACATGTAACCTCCACTTTCTTCCATGTATAGACTTCCCTTTAGAACAAGGCACGCACAACACAGCAGCTGGCTTCAGCAGTGAAGTTTTCATAGATAACCGTGATGAAAACACCCAGAAAAAACATTACATTAATTAGAGAAGGTCGGATAGCGAGTCTTCGAACATGATTCTTGGGCATACATTCGCCAGCTACGGCCAATATCGTCAAACACCACAACTAAACCCGATGACCCCAGCTCACGGCGTACCTAGAAAGTCCTGCTTCAAAATGAATCCGTTCCAGAGATATTTCTCCAGTATCCGATCTTTTGGTATACTGTCTGTTCAGCACATGGTATATCCGGGAACCTTCTTAAGCTATCCTGACGACGGTTGTAAGAATATATGCCATCCCAGCGCTTGAAGCACTCGGCATCTCTCGGAGGTAAGCCGGCAAATTGTAATTCTGTCTAATACATATACTGAGAGTAATAGTCGATGATACAGTGTGGAAACCTTCTTAAGCTGTCCTGACGACGGTTGTGGGAGTATATGCCATCCCAGCACTTGAAGCACTCGGCATCTCTCGGAGGTAAGCCGGTAAATTCTGATTCTGTTTGACGTATACACTGTGAGTAATGGTCGATGACGCAGTGTAGGAACCTTCTTAAGCTATCCTGACGACGGTTGTAAGAATATATGCCATCCCAGCGCTTGAAGCACTCGGCATCTCTCGGAGGTAAGCCGGCAAATTCTGATTCTGTCTAACGTATACACTAAGAGTAATAGTCGATAACGCAGTGTGGGAACCTTCTAAGCTCATGAAGCGAGTCAAGAGCGTTGGTGACGGTCGCTACGTCATAAGCGGAGAGATAAAACAGGCGATGGCTGTGTTGATAGTTTGGGAAGATGGCGCCACAGTCCCTTTCAAGGTTGTAACCATCATAAAGAACAAAGGATATGTACGTATATTAGAGATCCTGACAGGAATCTTTACGAACGGGGGCCCATATCTCAAGGGTCCGGTGTCAGTTGGAATTTGGTAATATTTAGTGACTTCATTGCCGTATGTGTAAGTTGGGGGACTCGGGATGGGTGTGCGATATTGATTCACACATGCCTCTGTAATCGTCAAACAAGGCGAGGTCCACTCGAGCATCGCAGCTCGGACTAAAAGATTGCGCTCGTATTGTAACATGGCACCCTCGGTCAATTGGGTCCGAGGGCTGAGGTCCCTAGTAGTAGCTTTGTATGCCAAGTTAGTCGATATGAGTGATAGAAAATGGAGGAGATAGAGATGGAGGAGCTGGAAACACAACACTTACCACGAGCAAGGCCCAGATACTACACACCCAGACGCGCCAGATGCCTTCTTCGTCCCGGTTCCTTCTTCAACTCGAGGGTAACAAGGGAATATTAAGTGGATGATAGAAAATGGAGATAGAAAAAGGGAAAGAGATGGAGATTTGTGAGAAAATGTAAGGCGGGCAACAGGTGAGTCGTAGGCGAGAGAGATGGAGAGGTGTAAGAACGATGTAAAGTGGCCAAGAATGGAATTGAGAGTGAGATATAAAGTGGCTAACAAGGGAGCCGTAAGCGAGATAGATGGAGAATCAAAAGTGAGATATAAAGTGGCCAACAAGGGAATTGAGAATAAGATAGATGGAGAGATGTAAAACCGATATAAGGCGGGCAACAGGTGAGTCGAGAGTGAGATATAAAGTGGCCGACGAGGGGGCCGTAAGCGAGATAGATGGAGAGTCGAAAGTGAGATATAAAGTGGCCAACAAGGGAATTGAGAGAGATGGATAAGTGTAAGAACGATGTCGAGTGGCTAACGAGGGAATTGAGAGTGAGATGTAAAGTAGCCAATAAGGGAATCGAGAGTGAGATAGATGGAGAAGTGTAAAACCGATGTAAGGCGGGCGACAGGTGAGTCGTAGGCGAGATAGAAGTGTAAGTGAGATGTAGAGTGGCCAGCAAGGGAATCCGAGATAGATGGAGAATTGTAAAAGCAATATAAGGCGGGCAACAGGAATCGTAAGTGTAAAAACGATGTAAAGTGGCCGACAAGGGAATCGTGATAGAAGAGATAGATGGAGATGAATGAAAAAAGAGCAGGGTGGCCAACAAGGGGCGGCACCAGACGTCCTTTTATAATCTCGATGCCTTCCAACACAGCAAGTAGTACCTACCAGCAGCGGTAATCTTTGGCCGGAAAGTTTGAAACCTTGTTCAGGACAAGGTTGGGCAAGCCTAAGGTTTCGAACTACCTACCTTTGAGAGATAGCTTGAAAGTTACAGCAACTCCTGGCTCATCTATAGTTTCGAAGACTGAGAGGAAGTCAGGCGGAGGGATGGGCAGAGCAGACATTGTGAGTGAAAGTAAAGAAGGACAGAAGAGAGAAGTAGAATCATTTGTATCAGAAGTCATGGTTCATCCAGAAAACCTAATGAGATATCTAGATTCGGAGATGATCCTAGCTATATGGCTAGTATGTGTTGAGTTTCACTACCGGACGTCTTAACTACTGCTCACACCTTACTTCATAAATGTAGTAAAAGAGAGTTTCGAGAGGAAGGTTAGGTAGAAGGAAGTTTAAACTGTAGGTATTGGTTACGTGACCGAGCTTATCTCCTTTCCTTCCTGGCCACCAAGGACGAGAGGTTATTACGGGGGCACCTGGGAAGTCCCGTTTCGTGCAGTATTATCAGGCAGCAATATTCTGTCACGTATTTTAGTTAGTTACTCCGGGACAAGGCTAAGAGCACCCACGCTTTTACAACTATAGGTACTCAGACAGTAATCTAAGGAAAGCAACAATGATCATGTATTGATCTATCAGCTACGTAATAAGCTCATAATAGCTGGTACAGCAACTAGCCACACACGTGACCATACATGGGTCACAATAATCCCTGTCACAAACGTGACCTCAAATCAATAACCTGCGACAAGAGGGACAAGTCTCTCGTTTCGTAAGCCATGTTGTCAAACACTCTTCATGAAACATATGATTACACCCCAGCATCCTAATCACACTCCCACAAACTATGTCCTCACAACATATGGGGCACGGGGCAACCTCAAACGAGGCGAGTTCTCCTTCTCCCACAGTTGCCTGAGGCAGGTTGATTTGAGATGCAGACCGGCGAGGGGGAGATGGTGGTGGTGGTGGCGATGGCGGCGGTGGTGGAGATGGTGGTGGTGGTGGAGAAGATGGTTGCGGTGGAGGGGCGAACTCATCTGAGTCATCTGACTCATCTCTCAGATCTCGATTGGCGCGGCGACGGGCCGAGCGAGTTTCTCCAGGGAGGCGCGGTTGACCGAAGATTCTCTGCTCGGGAGGAGGAGGAGGAATGAAGGGTCTTATATAGTAAGTTCCCGGAGCAGGATACGGTGTCCTACGTTCAATATCCTGTGGCTGTTGAAACCCAGGACGTCGTCCAGGCGGGAGACCAGGCGACGGCGCAGGCACACGAGGGGACACACCACGCAAGTGAGGGGGCACGGCGGTAACAGACGTTACTGGTGTTGCTGGTGCTGGTGCTGGTGCTGCTGGTGCTGCTGGTGTTGCTGGTGGTGTTGTTGCTGCTGGTGTTGCTGGTGGTGGTGCTGCTGCTGCTGGCGGAGGAGGCAGACGACGCAAGTGAGGGGGCACGCCATGCAAGTGAGGGGGCACGCCACGCAAGTGAGGGGGCACGCCACGCAAGTGAGGGGGCACAGCGGTAACAGACGTTACTGGTGTTGCTGCTGCTGGTGTTGCTGGTGCTGGTGCTGGTGCTGGTGCTGGTGCTGGTGCTGCTGGTGCTGCTGGTGTTGCTGGTGGTGGTGTTGCTGCTGGTGCTGGTGCTGGTGGTGTTGCTGCTGCTGGTGCTGGTGCTGCTGCTGCTGGTGGTGCTGCTGGCGGAGGAGGCGGACGACGCAAGTGAGGGGGCACGCCACGCAAGTGAGGAGGCACAGCGGCAACAGACGTTACTGGTGCTGGTGCTGGTGCTGCTGGTGCTGGTGCTGGTGCTGCTGGTGCTGGTGCTGCTGGTGCTGCTGCTGGTGCTGCTGGTGCTGGTGCTGCTGCTGGCGGAGGCAGACGACGCAAGTGAGGGGGCACACCACGCAAGTGAGGGGGCACGGCGGCAACAGACGTTGCTGGTGCTGGTGCTGCTGCTGGCGCTGCTGCTGGTGGTGGTGGCATGGTGAAAATTTTGGGGATAGACGTAGACGCAGACGCAGACGCAGACGCGGACGCGGGTGCAGAGGCAGAGGCAGAGGCAGAGGCAGAGGCAGAGGCAGAGGCAGAGGCAGAGGCAGAGGCAGAGGCAGAGGCAGAGGCAGAGGCAGAGGCAGATGTTGAGGATGGAAGAGAGAGAGAGAGAGAGAAAAAAGAGAGAGGGGATGAATTCGGAGGTATAAATAGATGTGTGTGCAGGTAGGTCTGTGTGTGGCCTCACGTGCTTTCCTGTTGTACTCAATACAGGTACCTTCTGAACGGCAGCGCTGCAAGCAGCAGTTGCACTCTACCTAGGTAGTATGGCAATTAGGTCAGGTAAGCAGTTCGGGGCATGAATAGCTTCAGGGAGTCTACGTGATGCTCTCGCGGAACCTGCGTGCCATCCAGGTTCCCCAATTTGAAAGACGGCCTCCCATTCTCGACTTCACAAGGAAGGAACCCTTCCACCTGGGGGACAGTTTGGGTATCTCGGGCTTTGCTTCCCGTAGTACCATAACGTAGTCTTTTTCTGGGTTGGGGATTCCTCTGCGATCGTGTATAGCTTGCCTCTGAGCTATGACGTGCTCATGATCTGACCTAAGGTCTTCCAGGCTGCTTTGTTAGCATCCAACGTACCTAGGTATAGCTTGTGGATGGTCTTCCGGGACTATGCATTCGCCCTTTAGGATAGCTGCTCTCAGGGAGCTCAGCTGTGGTGTCGGGTAAGCGGTCATTAAAGGTCCTCGTGGAAGACATCCGTAGAGTATATCAAAGGGACACGATCCCATGCTGTCAATTCCGAGTGAGATCATGACACGAGGGACAGTACTATGTACGTATCACAGTTAGTTGATGGAAATTCCCCCTCCATAGTGACTGAATATGTCCACAATACAGAAGACCTACAAAGTCTACCACAATGACTTGGAATGGTTCTGAGAGTGTCACCGGCAAGTTGGGCGCTTTCGGCCCCGCCGGATTGAACTTTGCACATTGTAGGCAACCCAGGATGTAATCTGTGGTGGCTCGTGCCATGGTGGGCTAGTAGACCGTCTGGTTGAGCTTCTTTATTGTGATGGGTGCATCTTCTCTATATAACTTCGCTCAGTCTAACATTGCCTACGCGCCCAGGCGGCCATGGTCAGGGCTTGTACCACGTAAGTATCTTCAAACATCAGAGTACCAGTCAGATGCAGCATACTCTGACTCATCCGCATGGATGGACGCTGGATTGGCACACAGATCGTCTGTATCAGCAGAGGGGTTCAGAATTTGGCATACATATAAAAATAGTGTCTTAAGGCGTTGTTCCTCCAGCAGGTTTCACATGGCTTCCTCTGGAAAATCACAGTACTCCGGGGCAAGGAGGCTTTGCAGCTGGGACCTATAGCCTGTGTCTTCATCGTCAGACCAACGCCATATAGAACACATGTAGGAGGAACATAGGGTGCTCTGTGCATGATCTGCCAGCTCATCGATCTGTGTCTTCCCTGCCACATCCAAATCACTCATAAGCTTCTCGTAACCGCCGTCACCGTCTTTCCAAATCCACAGGTGGGTTTTGTCATCAACGTAACCAAGTTCGGGAAACTCGTATTTATACTCTAGGGTAGAGAAGATGGTGCGAGATAGGGCGTCAGCTACTCTGTTTTGCTAGACTATGCGAACGTTTAGGGATCTATGTTCATTTGCCCATCGTGTATGAATGCCTTGCACGTTGGGGGATGTCAAAAAAGGATGTGGGAGGTTTATAATCAGTGTGAATAATAGAAGATATTAGTAATCGAAGGTATTGTTCATATCGCCGTGAAAACTCCACAATAGCGAATAGTTTCCCTCTTATATATGCTATAACTCAGTTGAGCAACAATAAATAGAAAGCTATCATACAGTATTGGTCTGGGGGTTTTGTCCTGGCGTTGGGTAATGCAGTAACCAGCTCCAAACGCAGACGCGTCAGAGTACATGTCGACAACCACGGTATACATACTAAACTCTCATGTGCGGGATCTTCGGGTAGTCTGGCACCAACGTGCCGAACTTGGCACCATATGACTGCCACTAGGCTTATAGGTTAATGTCGAATACTTCAGCTTTAGTGGCGAGTGGTCTGCGAAGCACGCGGGGAGTTGTGGGGAGTTTTCTGAGGGAGGTTTTTGGCTTATATGGTTTACGCGATAGTAGGGGTCCAACGAAGTGGATATACCTGTATGCTGACTTGCGTGCTACGTCGTGCCAAGAGGAGGCTGTGGATTAACGAGTGGCACAAATGTGTCGACAGGGGGATGTTGTGGGGTAACAGTCAGAGTCGGGGGTGTCTTGAGGCTGAATGTGTACGACCTGACGGTTTAGGATCCTGAGGTGTAGTGGTTGAGAGATGAGAGGAGAATCTTGCGGGTGTTGTCTGGTCCTTCAGCTAGACCTTCCCGAGATACAGAGTGTTCTTGTTGTAGGGATGACAGGTGCAAGTTAGCTGTGATTTACTGCAAATGAGGAGAAGTCTGTAGGGGAATCTGGAGGGTTCGGTGAGTGCTTGGAGTCCTCTGATGATGGGAATATCCAGTTGTCATGAATAGGATAGTAAACGTATTAGCAGCAGACAGGAAAGGGTCAACATAGAACAAGAGGGTTACAAACACGGGCTAACAGCGGCCGGTCAGAAGAAAACAAGAAAGGTATCAATGGATTCAGCTCAGTCTGCAGAGCAAGAATATGGAGTGCAAATGATGAAAAAAACAAAAGGCGGGACGCTGGTGATGATTGGAAGGATTCCGGGATGGGAGCACCAGAGGAATGCAATTGCCGCGGTGTCCATCGCTGTAACATAGATAGATAAGGGCGGATGTGATATTGCTTACGATGGCGTGTACGAGAGTATAGAGGACATAACTAAGCCCCCTGGGGGGATTATCGCGCGACTGTCTCGATTCCTAGCGGGAGCGGCGGATTAGATAAGGGATCTATTCCGGAACGGGGTCATAATCCCCCCCATGGCCTCATCGAAAGGAGTACGTTGGCGGATTTGTACAGCAGATTTCATGTCAGCGTCGTCAATACTATACCCCCGGGGTCTCGGAGAGAATAAACAGATACAATAGATACTACCTAGGTAGTAGGAAAAATCCGATTGACTTCGAAAATAAGGCGGGAGTGCAACACACGCTGAGGGACTCGGCTTGGGCGTCAATACTGGCTTCACACAGCGACTGAATGTGTATCTAGCATCCCACGCCGTGATTATGTCTACTGAACTATAGAATCGGTGGGAATTCGCGCATTCGAGCACGGACACGTAGACGGAGGGCAAGAATAAGACCTACTGGCAATGTGGAGAAACGCAGAAGTCGTGGAGAAGATGCGGAAAAGCCATCTATTAACGTCCAAGGCCAGTCGCTTGAATCTGATCTCGTACTCGTCTCTGGCACCTCACGCTTACTCATGCTACTACTGGAGTTCGCTGACTCTGCTGATTACAGATTGTGTTGGAGACGGCGGTTATTGAACCGGCCGAGGTCTGTACCTACTACTATCAAAACTGGTTTACTTGGAAGCTAGGTAACTTGGCCTAATAAAGCGGAGAAAATATAAAATCTATACCACAATAAATCTGATGATACATATTATTATCTATATCTGTTATCGTAGTTTTTTCTATTTTCTTTCTACCGAGTTAATTGGCTTTCAAGTACGTGAGTTTTAGTAGGCCTGGACTAGGGGTAGGTTTTTTTGGGCGGCACCTCGCCGGGGCAGCAACCCCTAAAACTTAGGTAGGTACATATGTAGTGATTATCATGAGCGGGTAGCACATCGCTTGGCTGTCTTCATCTCGACGCGCCTACCTTCCTAGGCGTGCTGCCATCTCAAAACTAGCTATGTTTCCAGCTTGTCCAGGTCATGATTGAAACCTAGTCCGTGACCTTGTTACACCCGCGTACCCGAGCTCGATTGCCAACTAGACCGTTCACCATTACAGTTCTGGACGTGATGTGTGCCGAACGTCGATGTCAAGGGATCACGTCTCATCCCAGACTCAGCTGTGGGAATATTACACGCCATTTTCGGCTTCTTCATCGTTGCGTTGAGCAATGACGCGCGCCGACCTCCCCTTTCCCTCCCCTTTTCATCGTTAATACATATCCGTCCTCGACCAGAGCTAACCATGAGCCTCGCAGATCACGCGAGGCACGTATGCCTGGACCCAGACCTCTCCTTTCTCATTCATTACCGAGGCAAAAAAATCCTAACGTCGACTCGAGTATTTATTATGCGGGCAATCGACGTCAAGCTCCAGCAATCTATTCGGCTCGGTGCCTTTCCGCGGCGGTAAACAGCGCCTTGATCCCAGTCTGAAGTCAGATTTGTCGCCAATCACGGGCATTAGGCCTATCGAACCCAACCGACGTCCCGTTCTTCTTGCTATCCGCAGATCCCTCAAAAGCCTAATAACACCAGGAAGAAGTGCACTTCATAATAGGGCCCGTGATAGCAGGGTGTTACTAAACCTGGCCGCGGACGCGAAATCGAATTGATGGCATGATCGCTGCCTTGCTCTGGAGATTAGATAAATTAGGGACGACAGCGGGACGAGGGATGTTAAGTTATACTCGGAAGTTCTGCTCGCGCGTCCGGATACCTGGTGAATCCAGCTTTCGACGGTCTCAGAAGCGCACTCTGTTAGCCCCTTGAGGCTTCTCATCTTGTTGGATCGGTCAATCAGCTACTCATTGCCTTCTTACATCATGGAATCAACTGAATAGGGGCACCTTAAGGTGGGAACTCCTTCCACAGCCTTATCGTCACAGCGGGCTTCCGTGGCCACTGCCGCTAACATAACAAATACCGCAGCCACTGTACCCGAACAAGAACCTAAGGAGGCTGGCTCCTCAAACCCCTTGCCTTATGGCCCTCCCACGAAAGAAAGATCGGAAGATGGTGCTGATCCTAGCGATTCCGAAAACACCGGTGCTGTTGCATACATTGCGAGATCAAGGTGACGAACCGGGGAGGCCGTAGTATATTGGTAACAACACCATTCTGGAAAATTGGTCCTTTGCCTGACGTTAGAATAGACGCCGTTAGTTGGCGGCTGCTGTCCGGGCTGGGCTCACATCCTTACGATAGCATTATTTGTTGCGAGAACCACAGATTTCTGGCAAACATTATAACTCGGAGACAGGTCAAATTCCGTGGTTGCGAAAGATGTGTCCAGATAGCGTTCACAAAGGCAATTGCAGAGACCAACCTCAAGCACAGCGTCCGTGATAAGATGTGTACTTGCCCCTTGCAATAGAGCACGCAAACCAACCATCCCAGGAGCCTGTAGGCAAGGACCTTGCGGCAGGCCTGTGATATCATACTAGAGGTTGGCCGGGTGTTCTGAAACAGGTAACACTAGGTACCAAGAAAACCCGTACCGTCACCTACTGCGGATTATTATATAGGAAGATAACTATTACTACGTAGTCTGGATTGGAGCCCAACAGACGAGGGACTGCCCTACGAACAGAAAGAGACTTATAGAGTTAACCTCCCACTTCATGCCTGTACACTGTCTCTCCTTGCTCACGAGCATCAAATATATGTACTGAGTGCTCTTGTGGGCGCTGCATCTTTGTTACGGTCAAGATTTTCAAAGTAGTTCAACATGTTCGAAGCGACAATAAGGCTAAATACCAGAGTGTCGAATGCAGTAGGCTAAATGGGAGAGCGACCTGCAAGGTCAAGAGGATAAGATCGCAGAATATAATGCAAGGGTTCAAGTTTTTGATTGCAACTAACTTATATAAAGTGGTCTCCAGCATAAAAGAACTATTTATGGAGATAGATATTGATGAGTAAGATTGATGCGTGTCTAGGTTGGTGTTCTGATTAAGCTATTACCGCCTTGTTATCTGCTATTCTGCCCGTCCACTAGGGCCGCAATCTCTTCTTCCCAGGCATCAGCAGCTCGTCTCTTGCCCTTAGCGCGCTCGCCGGCCAAGTCTTGCTCTCGTTCATCCTAGTCTATGTCTTGTCGTGTCTTGTCTTGTCGTGTCTTATGTTAACCTATGGGCTGCTCCTCCTGCTGCTGTAGGTGATGGCGGCTGGTAGGCTAAATTTGTCGTCATATCAGTATCGAGCTATCAAGTCTAGATACAATCGCATGTTTATATCACGATGAAAAGCTTACTGGCTGGCTAGTCTGAAGAGCTGCACCCGAACTGTCGGTATCAAGGGTGGATGTATCAAAGATTGTGATGGTACCGCGGAGACGGTGGCGGCAAAAGGGCCGCATGAGGAATCCTCTTGATCGGAATGTTGATATCGGAATTGCTCGCTGAGATAGGTAATTGACAGAGAGTATACTGAAAAAGAGCGTTTATAGAAATCATGGTCTCGACCCGGCAGATGAGATGGTATATTGGTCCCGGCCGTCACGGATGGGATGATCAGGCGGCGGTGGCCAATCTAAGAACCAGATTGACTATCCGCTCGATCGTATGAGATGGTATATTGGTCCCGGCCGTCACGGATGGGATGATCAAGCAGCGGTGGCCAATCCAAGAATCGGACTGACTATCCGCTCCATCGTATGGGAAGTCGAATGTAGGGACAAATTGAGCCCTTCTAAGATAAAAAAGGTGTTAATTGGAGTAATTGTAATCTTTGCAATTGGATAATAGATGTTGTAGAAGTAATGGAGGTAATTGACATCTGCCACCTGTGCGGGGTTCCTTTTGAACACTGTCCTTCGTACCTTCCAACAGTAGATAACATTAGTAACTAGCCTGTCCTCGAGTATACAATGTACTTACCTATACAATACTGTACTTAATCCTGCGCAGTTTGATAATTTTTGTTCAAGCCCTATAGTCATTCATGCTGTCGCGGCTTGTCCGCCTATCTGGGCAGGTTTCTGTAATAGATAATTCATCGATCCCTCGTCGACCTAGCGCTTTGTACCCACTGTCCATTTCGCGTGTGTACTTTATCATCTTGGACTCCACCTTGGATGGAAGCGGGAACATGCCGTTCGACCGGGAAGATGGCGGACGTCCTAAGTGCGGAGCCAGACTGCTTCCGACACTCGGTATAATGGCAACGGCCGGCATCGAGAATTTGGCCACGCCTGCATTGGTAGTGGACAGTAAGCTTGAGTTGTGTTGTTTCTGTCACACAGTGCGCTTTGTCATAGTGTCAGCATCTAGCACAGCCCGCTGCCTGTGGCTGGAGTATGTAGTTGAGGTGTGGCTAAAGAAGAGATATATACCGTAATAAACTGTTTAATAACAGTTAATAAATTAATAAAAGTAAATTAAAAAAGTATTTATTTAAAAAATAATATTTATAAAATTAAATAAATGAAAACTATATATTATAAATGTTTTAATGTTATATATATTTGTTATAATTATATATAATTTAATTTTAATTTTTAAATAATTTTTTTTTAATTAAATAAACTAATTATATATAAATATTAACAAAAACAATATATGTTTTTATTTTAATTATAAATAATAAAATCGTTATATAAATAATTAAAATAATAAATATAAAAGAAATTAAAACAAAAACTATTTTAATATAGTTTTAAAAACTTAAAAATTATATTTTTTAATTAATTATAATTTAAAATTAATTATATAAAAATATATATATAAAATATATATTTTATTAATAAATATAATAATTAAGTTTATTTTTAGCTAAGTTTATAAATATAATTTTTTTATTAGTTATATATATATATTATAGTTTTAAATATAGTTTATTTTAACTTTAACATATAAATTATTAATAATTATCGTTTTTTTAATATAAAATATATAAATTAAAATAAAATTTAAAATTTAATATTTAAAACTATTTTTAAAACTTATTAAAAGTAAATTAAACTAATAAAATCTTTTTTTTTCATTTATAAAAAAGATTTATATAAGTAATATTAATAAATAAACGTAATTAAATATTTCTTATTAATTTTATAATTAAAAAGTTAACTTAAAATAATTTTATAAAAATAAATAATAATAAATTAATTTTTTTTAATGATTAATTAATAGCTATTTAAAATAACAATTATATAATATAAAATTTTTTAAAAAAGTTTAATTTTATTTTACTTTTTTACTATTTTATATTAGTTATAAGTGTAATTAACTATTTAACCTTTAGTTATAAAAGAGTGCTTAAAGTTTGTAAAGTGGGGCCTATAAAACGTGTAGCTGGATTAATGGCTATATATTGTATTAGCTACTTATTTAATTAGGATCCCCATTTTTTAAGACCTACCCCACCACGTACACATATAGAAACACCCCTTTAAATAGCTGTTTTTCCTTTTTTTTTCTTTTCTACGTTATTTATAGATTTTTTATACTAATATAGCGCTTATTATTAAAGCTTTACTTTTATATATATGTTAAATATAACACTTTTTATATTTTTTAACTTTAAATAACTTAATTTTTAATTTTATATATATTAGCTTAAAATGTTTATTTTTTAATTTTAATTAATATAATAATAAGTTAATTATATATATTTTATAATATTTAAGTATAATTCTTTTTTTAAATAATTAAAATGTTTAACATTATAATATAAAAATATAATTAAGCTTTAAAATAATATTTTAAATTTAAGCAAAATATAATATATTTAAATAGTATTATTAAAGTTACGGGTGGCTGGTGACTGCCACCCGTAATGGCTGGCTGTGCACGTTTTCTAGGCTGCACTAGCTATAGCAGCCACTGCAGCTGGGCTTAAGCATACAAACAAAACAGCAGAATCTGCTCCCCAGATTCCACTACCTTCTGTTTTAGTTCTTCACTGGTGAATTCCATACAATATAGCACTTATTGCTAACTCTTTACTTTTTTAAGTATGAAGTATAACAATTAATAGCTATATTTATAGCAATATATTTTCTTTTTAAAAAAACTTTTTATGTATAAAACTTATTAAACACGCTTTATTTTATTTATTTATACTTTTTTAAACTAAATAAATAACTTTTATATATATATTTTTTTAAGGTAGCTATATTTACGTTATTAATAATGCTATATTTAAATTATAAAAGTATAATGCTAACGTTTATAATATAATTAAAAGTAGCTTTATTTTTTTAAACTACTAAAATATATAGCACTATAAACATAATTTATTATTTTTTTAAACTTAAATAACATATAATTATATATTATCTTTATAATAGTTGTTTTATTAAACTCTATTACTTAATATATATATATTTTTCCTGCATTATAAATTTATAAGTTTAAAATTAAGTAATAGTATATACGTTAGCTACTAACTTTAAGCAACTGACTAAAAAACCGAAAG
The DNA here is from genome assembly GCA_019843955.1 of Xylaria sp. 218_066. Taxonomy (NCBI): domain Eukaryota; kingdom Fungi; phylum Ascomycota; class Sordariomycetes; order Xylariales; family Xylariaceae; genus Xylaria; species Xylaria sp. 218_066. Next base: position 1,471 of record JADKYC010000141.1, on the reverse strand, counting down.
TAGCTATTTAATATATAAAAGTATTACAAGTAACCTAAAAAATATTTATATAACCGAGCAAAATCCTTCCCGCTTAATAGTTATCATATTTTATATTTATCCGTTTTATTATTTATTACCTATTATAAGTCTTTTATACTATTAATATTATATTAAAATAAAACTTTAATAGTTTTTAAAGTTTATTAAACTAATTAAAGGTTTAAAAACTTTAATAAAAGTTTATAAAACTAGAACTAAAAAATATATTAGCTTTAACTTATAACTTTAAATATATGTTTAAAACTAAATCTTATATAAAAAACATTACCTCAAAAATAAAAGAATATAAACATAAATAAAAAAAGTTTTATATATTTATAAAAGAAAATAAAGAATAAAAAAACAATATAGCTACTTTTATAGCTATTAAACACTTTATTATTTAAAACTTTAATTATTAACAAAAGTTAAACCTAATATTAAAAAATATTAAAAAGAAATTAAATAATAACGTAAAAAACATAATTAAAATAACTAATAGCTTAAAAAAATACTTAGTTTAATTAAACTAAACTTTATATACTTTAATAATTTTTTACTAGGACCTTCTATAAACTTTTTACTTATAAAAACATAAACGTTTTATTAAAAATAAATATAACAATATTTAATAAATCCGGCTAATATAACTTTATCCCTTGTAATACTTTACACTGACAGAAGGCAAGGTTTCAGCAAATAAGTGCTTTATTGTATGGAATCTACAAGTGAAGAACTAAAATAGAAGGGAATAGAATCTGCGGAGCAGATTTTACTGTTTTTGTTTCTGTGCTTAAGCACAGCTGCAGTGGCTGCTGTGGCTAGTGCAGCCCGGAGGGCATGCACAGCCCAGCTGTTAGGGGGTGCTGTTCGGATACCGATTGTAATGACGTCGCAAGGTGATCTCAGGATTTCAAAAAGTAGTAGTATTGGGTTACTTCTATCTGGGTTGTAGTAAATGCTAGGTTCCAGCGGTTTAGTGTATGCTGTGCCTGTTCGGCTAATGTTCGGCAGCTGCGCCACATACAATTGGCGGTTGTGTGGCTGCGTGGCCGCTGCCCTTTTACACCAGCCAGCCACCAGCCACCTGTAACTTCCCTTTAAACTTTTTTTTAAAAAAATAAGGGGGCTAAAAAAATAGTTAAACTAATTTATATAAGCTAGCTCTTAAATATAGGTACCATTTTAACAATTAAAATATATACTATTATAAAATAATTAATTAATAAATATATAACTTAAACTTAATAAATATATTAAATAAACAATAAAATTTAATATATTTTTTAAAATAATACCCATTTATAATATTTTAATATATAAAACATTAATAATTAATATTTTATATTTTAAATATTAAATAACATTTTAACTAATATATTATTATATAAACTAATATTTACTATATTAATTAAAATATAACTAATAGTTTTTATTTTTAAAACTAAAT
>JADKYC010000140.1:0-86676 GCA_019843955.1 Xylaria sp. 218_066 | reverse complement strand
CCCCCCCATTTCCTGGATTAATCAATTAGTGATTGGTGACTGGCCCACCATTCCACTGGATGTAAGTATGTATGCCTCTGTCATCATCATCCATCATCGAGTAGTCAGCCAACTAGGTATATCGAGAGACGAGTGGCCGTTGACTCTTTGATTGATTTGGAAGCGCAAGCCCCTGTCATTCGTTTTCCATGTTTTCTTGCGAAGTAAAATAGTAGAATCTCCATGCATTCGATTATTGGATTCATTCATTCATTCATTCACCAATACTCCCTGCCAATGCCAATCATCGTCTACCCCACCAACACTTCTGTACCAGGACTATAATACATACATACCTCGCTTGTTTCAAATAGAATGCCAGGTTTGGCCCGGAAGCTTTTAATATGCGCCGCCGTCGATGGTCTGATAATCCAGCCACTGGCCACCAAGGGACAGACGCGCACCTCAACCCCTGTCAGGATTAAATATGGCGATGCAGCTGTAACCTCGGTACCGCGAGACCAAGCGACAACGCCAGATTCTACGCCGCCCAATTCGTCCTTCGAGGCTTTTGGCATTATAGGTGTGTGCGCGCCCACATGGTTCGCGAGCCGGGGACCATGAACATGAACTTGGAATTGGCATCAATAAAGTCTGGTGCCGCCAGGGGGTCCTAGTCACTGACGGTCACTACTTTTCACGCGCTTTAGGACTGTTCACCGTAGCTCGGCTCAGCTACCTCGTTTCCATCACTGGCCGACAGCAGGTCGCCCAGATCCGCGGTCATCCCGTCTACGTTGTCACCGACGTTGCGCTGACGCCTTGCACGAGCCGGAACGAGGCCGAAACGGCAATTAGCCACACCGTCTCCAAACTACGACGTGCTTCGGCTGAGAAACTTGCCGAGGAAGCGTCCGATACCGCGAGTGAGACTGACGCACCGCCTGCTGCCACGGGTGCTGAGGACATCGACGATCCCGGCGCACAGAGCGACCGCGACGTATCCCAGCCTAGAGAGCCAGGAGAGCGTAGAGGCATTGCTCAGGATGTATTCAAGAAAAACGGTAGCTATGGTAGCTTTGCCCAGCGGTGGTTCAGTAATAAGGGGTGGATGGCAACCCGCCGACAGAGCCTAGGGTTGAGCGGTGTTGGCGCAGTCGAACGCGAAGATGAGGAGGCGGACCGCAGCAAGAAAGAGGACGGTGAAAAAGAGCTGAGCAGAACTGTGGTGGAGGAGAACGTTGATACGCCGCCTGCACCGACGGCTGGCGAGAGCCTTACTCCTAAGCTGTTGCGCATGGCACATATCTGGTTCGGGACCTCGAAGAGCTTCTTTTTCTCATACGATATGGATCTCACGAGGAGTGTTGCTAGTCGGACTTCTACGACATCCCATGTGCCGCTGCACAGGGCGGTAGACCCTATGTTCTTCTGGAACCAAAACTTGCTGAGACCTTTCACAACCTTGGGTGACGAATCACTCCTATTACCTATAATGCAGGGTTTTGTTGGCCAGCGGTCCTTTATCGTAGATCGACACCCGCCACAAGTCGAATCCCAGCTGGACTCTATGGAAATGAATGATATGGGTGGTTCTCAACCTGGATCGCCGCCGCAAGAACGAGCGTCCATCGACCTTCGTCCATCAGAAAAGAAATATGTTATCACTGTCATGTCACGGAGATCAGTTAAGCGGGCGGGTCTGCGCTATCTGCGCCGGGGAATCGACGACGAAGGCTTCACAGCCAACTCAGTTGAGACGGAGCAAATACTCTCGACGCTCTCTTGGGAACCTTCCTCTAAAGTCTACTCTTTCGTACAAGTTCGGGGGAGCATACCGCTTTTCTTTACTCAATCCCCTTATTCTCTAAAACCCATACCGGTACTCAAGCATTCGCCAGAAGCCAACTTCCAGGCTTTTTCAAAACATTTCAATCGAATAAGCGAAAAGTACGGTTCCATACAACTCGTGAATCTCGTCGAGCGTCATGGTGTTGAAGCCATTGTCGGCAACGAGTACCAGAAAAATGCCGAAAAATATAACCAGGAAAGACCGGAAGGCGCTGAGCCCTTGGCCTACGAGTGGTTTGACTTCCATTCTGCTTGCCGCGGGATGAAATTCGAAAATGTGAGTCAGCTTCTGGACACGCTAGGAGACAAGATCGAAAAGAAGGGAAGCACCGTGGAAGTGAACGACCAAGTGCAGCGGAAGCAGAACGGAGTTTTGCGGACGAATTGCATGGACTGCTTAGATCGGACGAATGTCTGCCAGAGTTCATTTGGCAAATTCATGCTCGATTTGCAGCTCAAGGAGGAAGGCTTCGATATGTCCGCTCAGCTTGACCAAATGAATTCTTGGTTTAATACCCTGTGGGCTGACAATGGCGATGCTATTTCTAAACAATGTAAGTCGCCGTTCCTTCGGAAATTTGAGATTGTTTAAGTGGTGTAGAGGCCCTCATACACTTTACTGCTGCTAATAAACTGCGTGTATAGATGCTTCAACAGCCGCAATGAAAGGCGATTATACCAGGACGAGGAAGAGAGACTACCGGGGTATGGTCAACGACCTCGGTCTCTCCCTTACACGATTCTACAACGGGTGAGGATCCAACAATATTTTCTACGACGATTCTACACAGAATACTAACAACAAAACTAGCATGGTAAATGACCACTTCAGCCAAGCAGCGATCGACTTCTTCCTAGGGAACGTGACATCACTCGTCTTCGACGAATTCGAGGCGAATATGATGACGAAAGACCCGGGGGTATCGATGTCGAAGATGCGGGAGCTAGCCATCGAAACCTCGCAAAAGATCGCCATCGAGAACGACAAGGAAGACTTCATCGGCGGGTGGACCTTGCTGAGCCCTCATGCCTCAAACACTATCAAGGCGTCCCCGCCGTTCGAGGAAGTCGTCCTCCTGCTCACTGACGCGGCGATTTATCTGTGCAGATTCGACTGGAACTTGGATAAAGTGTCTTCATTCGAGCGCGTCGACCTCGCGCACGTTACGGGGATCACGGTGGGCACGTATATCACGTCCACCATATCCCCCGCGCAGAAGGATGAGAGGAAGAATGTGGGGATTGTGGTTATGTATGAGCCTGGAATGACGGATATCAAGCGCACGAATACGCGCTCGTTGTCTTCTCTCGAGAGGAAAAGTAGTGCTACTAATGGTGGTGCGGGGGGTGGTATCCTAAGCTCTATCACGGGCAGTGGTAGTAAAAACGCGGAGGAGCAGCAACAACCCGCGAAAAAGAAGAAAATTGCCCTTAAGGCCCTCTATAGCCATACTGCTATTTCCGAGGCGCAGGGCGTGAGACGGCTTACCGAGGTTGAGCAGGTGAATGTCATTGCTGCGGAGATTGAGAGGCTTGTACTTGCGGGCCGCCGGGTGCCGCCGCCTGACACGGGGGATGGCGAGGAAGAGTTGTTGAGGAGAGAGGATATCATTTCCCTCGAGGAGGCGAGAAAGAGTACGGGGTTCTTGGATCAGTTGGGTCATACTATTAAGAAGTTGGTCTGGGCTTAATGAGGTGATGACGATTATTATGTTGTTAGATGAAGGGGCATGATAAGTAGGTAGGTGATAAGAGATATGGGTATATAATGAATAGCGAGATGTGGCGTTTCCCTGGGTTATATGGTGAGCATTAATTATGCCGGGGCAGTGAGTAAATGATGTGTTATGAGAACCTGAGATTCTTGTTGAATTGACTGTTCGAGTCTATGTGATGCCCTAGATGCGTATGGAATCACGACACTACTGTTAACTTGGTAAATAGGGACAGACAGACATGACGAAGTCGTAGAATCACCAGGCGAGTAAATCGGGTACTTATTGTAATGTAGAGTATCCTATGCATGTACACACTTACCAACTCAACGAACACAAGCGCGATACAAATGCATCTGATACCGCATATTCTCTAGCGGAATCGGATAGCGCAGGTTCTCTGCGACGCGGAACCACACGGAGTCATGGGACTCTATCTTCTCCCAGCTGAATCCTGCCTTACTCCCCCCTTGCCCCTCTCCCTCGCCCTCCTCCTCACTCTCACCATCCCATTTTTGCTGCTCTCCTCCTTCCTCTGGGGATTCATCCGTCTGTCCGGGCTTCTTTCTTCTAGAAGTAGGAGGGGGGATAAGTGTATGTTCGAGGAGCCACTGCATCGGATACCTCGGCTTGACATCCTTCCCGCCGACCGCGGCCTCGGAGTAACTCCCCGGGGAATCGACGATTAGGAGCAGGGATCCCGGCGCTAGGCCTGTGCTGGGTGAGGAGAGCGAGCGCAGAAAGGTTGTGGTTTGCTTTATCCCGCCTGCTGTGTAGAGCTCGTTGAGGGTGAAGAGGAGGGTGATTAAAACGGGCGTATCGTTGTTTGTATTGTTTTTAGTGTTGGTTTTGTCTTTTATTTGAGAGATGAGAGCGGCTAGCTCGCCGCCCGGCAGAGAGAGGATGTCCTTTTGAATGAAGGTGCTGCGGAACTGTGAGGAGGGCACAAGAGCTGTGTTTGATGCTTTTGATGCCGCGCTTGCGTACCGCGATATTGGTGGTGCTGTTGTCAATGCGGTTTGGAGCCGAGAGATCACGGATCCCCAGGGTCCGATATCTAGAAGGGTTATTTCTCCTTGTATGAGTGCTGTGGTGCTGGTGCTGGTGCTGGTGTGACTTGCTATGTAATCAGCGAAGGCTGCGATCTCGGCTGCCGCGCCGCCTATCGCGAGGATTTTGAGGGGTTGAGTTTTGCCTTCTTTTATAGTGGCATCTCGTTGCTCTGCCAATATTGCCTCTCCCCCCCCGGTGTTCTCGATTTTATTCTTGACGGCACTTCCGTCTTGTTGCTTGTCTTCTCCCTTCTCCGGGGCCCTTATCTCATTCCTCGGGCCATCATGCGAACGGTCGTTCGTACGGGCGAGAGGATAAGTATCGCCCACCAGGCCCCTTAGATGCGCATCTAGCCCGCGTAGAACCCGCGCATAGCACAGCGCGCGCGTGGGCGACCATCGCGCCGCATACACGTCTAACGCCGCCTCGCGCGCAAAAGCGCCTTCGAAGTCGCGGTTGAAGAGCGCACCCTTGAGCTCCTGTAGCTGGGACGCGAAGTCGTCTGCCTCGAGCACGTCGCGGAATGTGTTGCTGAAGATGTCGAGGAGCATCTGTTGACGTCTGATCTCCCCTTCTGATTCACGGTTTTCCGTTGTTGTTTGAGCCGGCCTTGTAGCCTTGGATGATGATGAGTTGGTGGGTTTGCTTGCTCCTCCTTTTGAGTGCTTGATTGGCGCTGGTTGTTTCTTGCCAGCCATTATCAGCGTGCTGGATGAGTCATATACTGCTATATATGTTTCTCTTGTTACATGCCATATACGAATATATAGGGCTTAGTCGGTTGGACTCTGACTGAATCTGTTTTTTCGGATGCTTGTTGAGGTCTCAAAAGTTTTCTGAATTAGGGATTACTTTTTAGTGAATCTGAAAATCCACAGTGCTGTTTAGCTAGTCGGAAGCACAACATGAGGCCATACCTAGGTAGTCATAAATCTTTATTGAAAACAAATGAGACTATACTATAGAAAAAAGAGTGCATTTATTATCATGAATTTGAAATGAATCTAGCTCAAAGTTCTATATCCGCCTGACCGGGGATGCTCGCGATGCTCGCGACTACGACCTAATCGAATTGGTGGTACACATCATCAGCGAGCTTCGATCCACCGCAGAATATGTAGCCATCAATGTTGTTAATTAGTGGTTACTTCGCGTTCTTCGATTCGGTTATTGTCGTTTACTTCCGACACAATTGGTGTCTACCGACGATAAAGGTATCTAGAGTGAGTACCGGACTCACAATGCAAGGACGATATAAAGGCGCCGATAGCTAGACACGTAGAAAGGTTTTACCGTCTGCTTTGGCTTTCTTGGGCCTTGAGAGAATCGATTCCCGCGCGGCGATCAACTTCCTCGGAATTGCGAAGATATTGAGAAAGCTCAATACATGGGATGCGTGGGGGTATGTTCGTCACTCACCTGCCACTGGCACGCTTTTCATGATTTATCTTCGCTCTGGTTACGGACCCACGGACAGTTGCTTGGCATGACCCTAGATCACTCAGCGACACCGGACGACTAGTAAAAATATCAGAATACCTTACTTATCTAGGCAACCTCACGACTTCAGCCTAAAAAATATATAGCGTGTCGGTACTAGATATGAGAAACGCCCCCTCGCCCCCAAACTACCCATGGGTAGTTTTCCACCACATCCGACTTTTCCAGCACGTGGGGACGGCATAGGATCTTAGCTAGTTTGTGGTTTTGGGGCTGAATCGTAGAGAGTCTGGCTAGTCAGTTACTCAGCCTACACGATAAAAATCGCAAAGAATTATATCTCTCAACCATGGGATTATGTACTAAGTCTACATAACTACCCCGCCATGTGAGATTTGGTCTGATGTCGGAGCAAACTCCAGTGGTTGCGAAGCCCGGCCTTCCCGCCTTAGTTCACCTAGAAGCTGGACGGAACGGCCGCACAACACAAACAATTATTTTACCTAGTAGGTAGTCTTTGGGCACGGACTGTATGTGTGTATGTGTGTGTGTGTATATGTATTGTCGCTGTAATAAAAACCTAGTCGCCACCAACCCAATACATACGTCACTAACCCATAATATCTGCTTGGGCACTATCGCACTAGGTCCTCAACGCTCGGGATACCTGACGTAGCTAGACTGGCTGGGCATTTTATAACTTCCCATCAGGTTAATATTTGTAGGTGCTTAGGTAAAGCAGCGTACTCAAAATACTTCCCGTTTCATGAGTAGCCCGCGTATAGACTTACTACAGCCCGGCCACAGAAGCCATTGCTATCGTGAAAGACGTCTGCCAAAATGACAAATCTTTGCGTTCTTTCTGTCAACTTCGTATAGCATCAATAGACGATAGAATTATCTAATCAGTAGAACAAGGCAAGCAAACAAGCAAGCAAGCAGACAAGTAGTCAAGCAGTGCTGCTGCACATACACCACCTACCTAGGTAGTCGGCTCTTAGCCAATCCTATCACTGCCTACTTGGGACGATAAAGTACCCTGATTGCAGTTGTTGAGGTGGGGAGCTACTCGTTGCTGGTTGTGGTTGCTGAGAATACAGGAAACAACCCCACCTGGCATCTCACTAATCGTGTCGGAGCAGAGTAAGGTAAGAAGAAGAGACGCTCTCCTACCTAACTTTTCCCTGCTCCCCATACCTACCTACCTCTCTCTCTCTTTCTCTCTCTTATAATCATTATCCTCCCCTCCTCCCACTCAAAGCGCCCTTTTTTTTCTTGCTTCCAGTTATAGACAAGAGACATTGAATTAAATCGCAATCATGGGGTACACAGACACAGATTGGCTTGCCATCAACACCATCCGTACTCTTGCGGTAAGAACCCCGCCCCCGCTCTCTTTTTGTCTTTACTACTATTACTATCTTGCTGCCCCGCCATCGCGAGGTCATCACCGACTCGATTTTCCCGCAAATGCCCCTTGTCTCGATACAAGGGCGACGAAAGAAGAGAAAAAAAAAAAAGGCTCAACTGACGTGACAACAATGATAGGCTGATGCTACCGCCCATGCCAACTCGGGCCACCCGGGTGCGCCCATGTAAGTCCCTCCTCGATGACGCCCTCCTAGACAGATGAAATATCTAACATAGCTCCAGGGGCATGGCACCTATTGCCCACGTTCTTTTCAACAAGTTCATGAAGTTCAACCCCAAGAACCCCGATTGGGTCAACCGCGATCGATTCGTCCTCTCGTAAGCTGCCGCTGCTTGATCGGGTACCCGGTTATGGCCATGACGTAGCTAATCCATGGCACAGAAACGGTCACGGTTGCATGCTTCTATATGCCGTCCTCCACCTCTTCGGCTACGGTGTCTCCCTAGACGACATCAAGAAGTTCCGAGTATGTGCCCTCAATATCCCCGTCGACTTATTTTAGGTCTCCGTTATTGACCATGGACCACAGACAGTTGACAGCATAACTGCCGGTCACCCCGAGTCCCACGATACTCCTGGTGTCGAAGTCACTACCGGCCCCCTTGGTCAGGGTATCTCCAACGCTGTTGGTCTTGCAATAGCTGAGGCTCAGACTGCCGCCAACTTCAACAAGGATGGCTTCAAGCTCATCGACAACTACACATATGCCTTCTTGGGCGATGGCTGCTTGATGGAGGGTGTTTCTTCCGAGGCTTGCTCTCTGGCTGGTCACCTGCAGCTCGGTAACCTGATCGCTGTCTGGGATGACAACCACATCACCATTGATGGTGACACCAACGTAGCCTTCACCGAGGACGTCGTCAAGCGATACGAATCCTACGGCTGGCAGGTCCTCCACGTCAACGATGGCGACAATGACCTCGAGGGCATGGAGAAGGCTATCCGGGAAGCTCAGTCCGTCAAGGACAAGCCCACGCTAATCAGGCTGAGGACGACCATCGGTTTCGGCTCACTGAACCAAGGCACCCACAGCGTGCACGGTTCAGCTCTCAAGGCTGACGACATTAAGCAGCTGAAGAAGAAGTTTGGCTTCAACCCCGAGGAGAGCTTTGTCGTTCCCCAGGAGGTTTACGATCTATACTACAAGCACTCTGCTGAGGGTGCCGCCGCCGAAGAGGAGTGGAACAAGCTGTTCGCCAGCTACGGCAGCAAGTACAAGGCCGAGGCCGCGGACCTCGCCCGTCGTCTCAAGCGGGACCTCCCCGAGGGATGGGAGAAGCACCTTCCTGTTTACACTCCTAAAGACCCTGCGATCGCTTCACGAAAGCTGTCTGAGACTGTTCTCTCCAAGGTGGAGGGCATTCTCCCCGAACTTATTGGTGGATCTGCTGATTTGACTGGCTCCAACTTGACCCGGTGGAAGGACGCAAATGACTTCCAGCCTCCCTCGACCGGACTTGGAACCTATGCTGGTCGCTACATTCGTTACGGTGTACGTGAGCACGGTATGGGTGCCATCATGAACGGTATCGCTGCCTACGGTACCCTTCTGCCCTTCGGTGGTACCTTCTTGAACTTCGTCTCCTACGCTGCTGGTGCCGTTCGTCTATCTGCTTTGTCCCAGGAGCGTGTTATCTGGGTTGCTACCCACGACTCTATTGGTCTGGGTGAGGATGGACCTACTCACCAGCCTATTGAGACCCTAACCCACTTCCGTGCGCTGCCCAACTGCATGGTCTGGCGCCCTGCTGACGGTAACGAGACCTCGGCTGCGTACTACGTTGCCCTGACCTCGAAGCACACACCTAGCATTATTGCTCTCTCACGACAGAACCTTCCTCAATTGGAGGGCTCGACAATCGAGAAGTCCATCAAGGGTGGTTACGTACTACACGAGGTTGAGGGTGCCCAGATCACACTCGTCTCGACTGGCTCCGAAGTCTGCATTTGCATCGACGCCGCTAAGTACCTGGCTGAGAAGCACAACATCAAGGCCCGTGTTGTCTCCATTCCTTGCTTCGAGGTCTTTGACACACAATCCAAGGAGTACAGACTCAGCGTCCTTCCCGACGGCATCCCCTCTCTGTCCGTAGAGGTCATGAGCACAATGGGCTGGGAGCGGTATACACACGAGCAATTCGGTCTCAACCGATTCGGTGCTTCTGGTGCCTACAAGGATGTCTACAAGGCAAGTTTTGACCTTTCCCTCCACCACTTTTTTCTCCTCTCTTAAGCGTATACTAATAGTTCTCTCTCTTTCTCAACAGAAGTTCGAGTTTACCCCCGAGGGTGTCTCCAAGCGTGCCGTGGCGACCATCGATTTCTGGAAGGACGTACCCAACATCCGCTCACCCATTAACCGTGCATTCCAGCAGATCATTTAAAAGCGATACCAAAACCGTGATACAATTTTAAGAGGCCTGCAGATATACCGCACATGGTTACGTGCAACGGATTTTTATAGACCGGAGTCAAAATGAATAAAAATGAAATTTCGAAGTCACCAGTGTAGCAGCAAGAATCCATCCATAAGTGCATGTATGATATATTATGGGCCAGGTGTGCTGTCTAATATAATGGTCGGCACTTTTCTCGGCTTCTGTATATAGCGCCCGTTTCACAATCCTATGGTCGTTAAGCAATCTCCTCACACAAACGCCACCTTAGCGATGTTAGCTCTAACCCCCCTCTATCACGACCCTATGGTAATGTCGTCATGTTGGATATTAATATTCGAGCTGACCACAGAACCTTCGCTTCCGAAGCGACGACCCCAACATCTCCCGCAGGTAGAATTGCAGAACCTCGACTGCTGTGAGAGGTAGGTAGATTGGAATCCGCACCACTTTCTCTCCATCCCTCGCGCCGGACTATTTATCTAAATGCTTCCTATGCATGGTGAATATACTTCCAACCGACCCGGCCCGGCTATCTCATCGATGGATTAATTAAGCATCGCCCACCTGCCTTATGTCATATCGTATCATATCATATCACCTACATCCCAAATCCTAACCTCGACCGGTCGACCGCTCAGTCAACAGCGGTGTCCCCTTGCCTTTCACCCGTCCTCCCTCGAGGAGCCGGGCTCTGATTCTGACTCTGTCTCTGGCTTTGGCCCCCCTGCTGTTGCTGCTGCTGTTGTTGCTGTAGCTCGGCCCAATGGCTCTGTATCTCGCGTCCCACGCGCTCCAGTCTCGCGGCCGCGCGGCGCGCCTCGCGTGTTTCGTCTGCGGCTGACGCGACCACGATGCCAAAGAGCATTGGGGGTGCGTCGGGGTTTTCTTCCTCGTCGTCTTCGTCTTCTCCGTAAAGAGGACTGGGGTCGTCGAGGAATAAGGCCCGGTTGTTGTCTGCGCCGCCGCGGAGGTTTGGGGCCGTTGTGGGATTGGGGACCGGGGTCGGGTTTGTGGGAGTGGTAAGGGTGGGTTGGGTGTTATTGCGATTCTCGACCGCCAGCGCCAGCGCGCCTTGGTGTGGTGAGGGTGAATGTCGAGATCCTCCCGATCCACCTCCTCCGCCGCCACCGCCGCCGTTTGTGGGTGGTGTTGGCGATCGGTCCGAGCGTGATCTTGGTAAGATGGGGCTTAGGAATGTTTGTAGCAACACTGGCCCGTCGCCGTGCTCGACCATTATTCGCTGTGCGGGACCGAAGCCTAGTCTTTGCGCGGACTCGTATGCTGCTTGGGACGTGTGGGTTAGGTTTGTTAGGTGCGAGAGGTGATGCGAGTCGCGCGCAGATGTTATTAGGGGCGTAAATGCGCGGTCGGTGAGGTGCAGGGAGAGATCGGGGTGTTGGGAGGGGAGGTTGGACATTTTGAGGGTCGCTTTCGTGCCGAGCGTCGGGAGCTTGAGGGTGGTTTTCGGATATCGTGATGGTGGTAGTGGTGTTATTGTCGGGTCGTTTCTGTGCGGGTAACTACCGCGTATCTTAGGTTGGTGTACAGACTGTCGAGTTCGTTGTGTCGTGCTGTTTTGTCATTTGGTCGTTGTCATGCGTTCAGTAGTACTGCACGAAGAAGTGGCAGAAATCGAGTGATAAGGCTCACACGACAGGAACTGGGTGGATGTTGATGGACGGACTGATGCAGCGGAGCGTGATTGCCTGCATTAGAGTCGCCGACATGGCCCCCAATGCGCGATGACGGCAGCGCGGGGGGCTCCCGGGGGGCCATTAGTAGGTGCAGTGTCTTGAGACATGCACCAACTACCTACCTACCTAGGTACCTACTTAGGTACATTTATATAGATAATGTCCATTATACCAATCGACCACCCAAAGTTCAAGTCCCCCTCACCTGCTTACCTGTCTATGTCATCGGACTACCTAATACTCCAGTTCGCTCCTCTGTCTTAGTAGAAGTTCCCTTTTGTTTTGTTCTTGGGCCCGTACAATAGCTGAACACGCTATCTTGAAACTAACGATTCGAAGATCCACATTATCCCATCCCTTCCACCATCCCTGCCGTAATAGGCACAGTATCTACCTCGCATGTTGTAGATCCCCAGCCTCACACACCCAGAAAGACGGACGACAATATCCTGATGACCATGTTGATGCCCATACCAGCGCGCCTGTAGGAAGAAGCCCGAAAGCAGAGGAAGAGACGGCTGGCAGAAGCAGCCCGAGACATGGCCAGCAACGCCAGTAGTTCTCCGACCGCCAAGAGCAGTGCCAGTGTAAACGGTGATAGTGATGTTGTCGGTAGTGGCGGTGGTAGCGGCAGTAGCGGTCGCCTTAGCGGTAATGGCAGAGTCGGTGCTGGCGGCGCAATGATGAGCGCATCAAGCACCACGCCCACGTCTATGCCCACATTGCCGCGCCGGACTAGACGGCCGGCCCGCAGTGTACGTCCCCATCCCGTCCATCCAATTTGCACATGACGGGCCCCCTTGCCTAGCATCATGCTGGGCTTGGCTTGCAGTCTGCTAGCCACTTGGTCCACTTGCCCCTGCCATACTTAGACTCCCTCGTCCCGCTGCCGACCCGGCAAAGGCCAAGCGTTTGACGAGCTCGTTGTGCTAACGCGATGCCTCCGCGACGACAGAAGCTGCGCAACGGAACTTGGATCATACCCGGCACCGGCGAACGGACGAGACGACAGTTCACCCTCCGGAGCCAGAGCTACGATGGCCCCAACGACGATGGCCAGATCCGCTCCCTCGCCGACGGCGACACCCTCCGCGACAAGGCTGCCAACGCATGGCATAACCTGACCCTCTCGGTCAACCAGCTATGGATTTGGATACAGTCACCAAAGGGCAGAGGTACCATCAAGTGCTCCGTCGCGTACCTATTGGCTAGCATGGGCACCTTCTGGCACCCTGCCGCCAGGTTCTTGGGCCCCATGGACGGCAAACATATCGTGGCCACTATTGTGACGTATTTCCACCCTGCGAGAACCGCCGGCTCACAGATCGAGGCTGTGGCTATAGCCATCATAGCTGTGTGTTATGCCATGCTCATCGGCATCTTCTCCATGGCTACTTCGGTGCTGATTGGCGACGTCCTGGATATGGAGAAGTTGTCATACGCTCTGATCCTGATACTATACATCGGCTTCGGGCTTGGCTTTGTCGGCTGGGTGAAGCAGAAGCTTAATAACCCCTTGGTGAGTGTAGGTGCCAGCATAGCTTCCATTGGTATCATCACCATCATCACGAAAGAAGGCTCCATCCACAACTCCGTATTTTCAACCGAGAAAATCGTTCAGTATCTCAAGATTTTGTTCATGGCAACCGTGATATCGACCACGGTCAACCTCGTTCTCTGGCCTGTGTCGGCTCGACACGGGCTGCGGAAGTCCATGCGTACCGCTTCTATCTCCCTCGGTCGAATGTTGACCATGATCTCAAGTGGCTTTCTGACCGGGGCTGAGGAGGAGTTCAACTCCAAGTCCTTCAAAGAAGCGTCGGCCACATATACATCCACCCTTGCGTTGATGAACAAGAACGCGAGGGAGTCCAAATATGAATATTATTTTCTGGGACGGGAACATATTTATCGACATGATAAAGCAGTTCTGAAAACAATAGAAAATCTTGCCCAGTCTGTTGGTGGCTTGAGGAGTGCCGCCAACACTCAATTCGAGCTTCTCAAAGAAATATCTACCGGCCCATTATCGGCCAATATACCAGCGTCGCCGAACACTAACGTATTCTCGCCCATTTTTGGACGGTCGTTCTCATCCTCTTCCTCTTGGAAAAGTAATGGCCGGTTCGAGCGTCTATCTGCCATAGACGAAGCTTCGGACGAAAGAAGCGATCGAGAGGACGATTCAACCCCTATTCAAGAGAGAGAATCGCCCTTAGAGACACGCTCCGCCTTATTAGATTTCGCGCCTAGATCGCCTTCAGAAATATTCGAGCTCTTCATAGCACTTCTTGGGCCGTCCATGAAATCCTTAGTGTACACAATGTCGGAGATACTGAAGCAGCCGCCTTTTGATACCCCGGGCGCGCCTATTGAGTTGAATGAACAATTCAAACATAGTCTGACTGAAGCAGTCAGCTTATACAACGAATCAAGGGGTAAAGCACTCGAAGAACTTTATAGAACGATTGAGAATGCAAGATCAACATCTGAGTCCATCCAAGCAGACTTTGAAGAGGTGGCGGCAGCGTGCGGACATTTCTCTTTCAGTCTCCTCAGCTTTGCAGATGAGATGCAGAAGTACCTAGATGCGATCGAAGAGTTGAAATACATCAGCGAGCAAGGCAAGCGTACGTGGAGCTGGTTGAAGGTCTGGAATAAGATCAGAGCCGCATGGGACTCGCGCAAAGTATCAGAAGAGGATCTCGAGAGGCAGGGGTTGATGAAGCCCGTCAAGCGGATGAGACAGTCCCAGCTTCCTCAAGGTATTCCCCAAGTGATGAAAGATCGCCGTGATACGCTTCGATGGGACAATGCCCCAGCCGATGGGTGGTGGAACAGTATCGTCCGATATACCTCGCCCGTCATTTGGAGGTTCCTCAAGTTTCTCTCGCGAGATGATAGTATGTTATTTGGTCTATGAGCTTCGTTTCATTGGCTAATTATTTTTTAGTTCGCTTTGGAGTTAAAGTCGGTATCGGCGCTACTCTTTACGCCATGTTTGCGTTTATTCCCGGAACAATGGATATTTACAAGCACTGGCGCGGAGAATGGGGGCTTCTGTCTTTCATGATTGTCTGCTCTATGACCGTGGGCGCATCCAATGCCACGGGTCTGGCTCGTTTCACGGGCACAGTCATGGGCGCAGCTTTTGTGGTGATTAACTGGTTGATAGCCGATGGGAATCCGGTAGGCTTAGCTCTGCTCGGCTGGGCTGTTTCCTTTGGCGCCTTTTACATTATGGTGGATCGCGGTAACGCGCCGTTTGGTCGCTTCATATTGCTAAGCTACAACGTGTCGTCATTGTACGCATATTCACTCTCTCAGAGCGTCGAGGACGACGACGATGACGAGGGTGGCATCCATCCGAGGATCAGAGAGATTGCCTTCCATCGAGTCGTCGCCGTGGCCATCGGTATCATCTGGGGCCTCATCTTCTGCCGTCTCATATGGGCCCTACCGGCACGCAAGAAGTTCAAGGAGGGTCTGGCCGTACTATATCTACAGATGGGCCTAATCTGGAAAAGAGGGCCCCTGGCCATCCTCCTGCGCAACGACGCCACGTTCACCAGCTATATGAAGCTGGGCGAGCAAGCCGCGATGCAGCGCTACGCCACGCAGCTGCAGACGCTCCGCGCTGCGGCCAACAACGAGTATGAACTGCGCGGACCCTTCCCCTTCGATGCCTACGGCCGCATCATGGCGTCCACACAGCGCGTGCTCGACGCGTTCCACGCTATGAGCCTGGTGACGCAGAAACACGGCCGCCTGAGCGAGGGCGAAAAGGCCCTCCTGAACCACACGGCCGAGGAGCGCGCGCAGCTCTGCGCACGCATATGTCACGTGTTCGAGGTGCTCGCATCGAGTATCATGTTGGAGTATCCGCTCACGGACGTCATACCCAGCGTCATGGTGATACGAGACAAATTGTTGGGAAAGATCTTTCGGTTCAGGAAAGAGCATAACGCGTCGTTTGGGAAGACGACGTCATCTGATGAGGAAGGAAATGGGAATGGTAACGGTAATGACATGAAGAGGACGAATATGTTAGGTGCTATGGGACAGGTACCGGACTTGGGCGATGTCACGCTCGAAGAGCCGGATTACGCCCTGCTGTATGCCTATGCGCTGGTTACGGGCCAGGTTGCCAAGGAGCTCAAGGTTGTGGAGAAGGAACTTGAGGGTCTCTTTGGAAGGCTTGATGAGGATGCTATGTTGTTGGAATAGACTGGTGGTTAAAATGGGGGGTAGTAGGGTAGGGTAGTTTTAGATACCTTGATTGATTATTTTTTATGCTTGATATTGTGGAGATTGATGGGATGTGATTACCTAGTATATTATGTAACAAGACGGATAGTGGTTATCCGTTTAGACGAGAAGAGAAGGTAATACATACGTTGGACTTGAATGGAAGGATTGGTTTGGTCTTGTAATACTTCTAATACTTATGTGGAATGATTGGATACTAGACTCCCCGGAAGCTCGTCTAGATTCTGGGCTTAAATATGTCTCGACGCAAATAAGCACGGTAATTTCAGTCATCGATGTTAGGGGCTGTTCAATGCTGGATTCCTATCTAGAAAATGAGTAAACAGCGATATCCCATGCAGTTTCATCCCCATATCTATCTAGCTGCGGAGCGAAAAAATAGAAGACGGAAAAGGGGAGGGAGGAAAAACATCTTTGGGGGGGGGATCTCAATTCCTATGGTAGTATGTGGCCAGTTGTAAACTTGATATATATATATATATATTTATATACATACATCGCACTATCCCTCTCATTTGTCTTTTTTTTCCTTATTTATTTGGGTTTAACTTACACACATACTCATCTATCCTCAAGCTGAATGGCTAGGCGCATATAAGTACTCATAGTTTATTCTCATGTATGTGTGTATGTATGAAGAAGAGAGGAGAAGCCGAGACCTGCTTGCTTATTTACCTTGTGACCCTACTTTCCTAACGATTCAACTAGGGACGGGACGGGATGAACGGTAAAATATTGGTTCTGCAGTATTTAGTTTATGTGCTTTTGTAGGGCTGGAACGGACGGACGAGATAAAGAGTCGAGACTGACGAGAACACTCGTCCACTCGCTCACTCACTAACTCTTGCCGCTAGCTATATCATGAGTCTACAATACATAGATAGCCAGAAATCTAGTATCAAGCAATTAGTACTTTGCTGGCAACCAGTTGGGGATCTATGTTCTTGTAGTCGGGAGCGCGATTCGATAATTATACATACATTTATAGCATTTTGTCCTGGGGGCCTTGGCAATAGATCAACATTACAATTGGTTGACCCCCATCTCGGCATGGATTTAGTGTGTCTAACTTGCCTTCTACACGAATTGAGGCGTGTTATGTATGCAGTGGTAGCAGGACTCGAGACTAGCCATCGTCAAAGTAACACCTACCTACCTAGTTAGTTTGGGTTTTCTGCTATACATACATGCGTAGGCCTGACTTACATATGTGTTCTTCTCTTCCTTCGTGAGAGAGAGGTAGGTTGAATGTCGAGGTTTTCCCATCATGAAACAACTACCTATAGTCCTGAAGACAACCCACGTGTAACACCGAGCAAATCGTCCAAAAACCCGAACACGATGAACAGTAAGCAATCTGTTTTACCATTTCAGCTCGACCCAATTCAGTCCAGTCCAGTCCAGTCCAGTCCAGTTGCAATCCGGCACAATTCTACGGCATCCAACTGGTGTAGACGCCCGCATGTCTCCCGCTCCCATTGAGCCAAGTATAGCGCCGCACCAGACATACTTGCAGCTTAAACGAAGCAAGTCTCTCAGATTATTATTATCATCATCACGTCGACTAATCACTTTAGTTAGCTCGAATCTACTTCGGAACGGATCTACCGAACTTGCCTCGTAATCTCGCTTCCGAAAACGTATTCCGTCGCCCCCTTAAAACATTTCTATCGCGACCGAAACGAAACAAGAACCAGATTAGGTCGGGGAATGGTTATTCTTCCAATACCACTAGATCGGGAGCGAGCGAGAAGAGCGCCATATGAGATCAGCAACCAAAAAAAAAAAAAGCTATATTAGTTTAAGTAGGCAGTTGGGAGGAAGAGACGGTTTTCGGGCCCGTGGACATCTCACTAAGAAATAGAGCCGCAACGTCGTGTCCATTTTACCGGCCCGGAACCGAGGGTCGGTCCCGGGAATTGTCCTGCCCCCAACTTTTCTCTATACCCACTTCCTTCTCGTTGCTCTCCAAAACCTTATCTCTGTAAGCCCACTTAGGAATTTCGACTGCTGCGTAATAACCTTACTTTTCCCATGTACGGTAGCGGCACGGTTCTTGCCTGCCGAGAGAAGAGCCGGTTAGGCGGTACTATTTTCAGGGAAGGATGACAGATGTTTCGTAACCCACTTTTTTCTCCTCATCTTTTTATACCTATAATTAATTAATTGATTGATTGATTGATTGATTGATTGATTGATTGATCTGATGGCGGAATGATGATGACGGTATTAATGATGACGACGATGTTGACTGTCGCAGTGACAACTGATGTCGTCCGCATTCCCTCCTTGGAATTTCGCCAAATTCGACACTGAATCGAGCCCGGGACCGGCTCCTCCTAATAGAATTCGGGTTCACCTTGGTTGTATGTAGCCTTGCATATCTTCTTCCATCTACGCCGCGGGTAAACCACGTATGCATACCTAAGCGAGGGTCGTACCAATGCGAGGGGATGCCAGGTGCGGGATGCTCATGCGTCTATGCAATTGTAGTGCCTGCTATCTGTCTGCTGGAGTCATCATCCAGTATGGCAACGAGTCGGGGGCCACGATGCATCCAAGCCCCAGAAGTAGGGTTGTGGCGTGTTTGCACTTCTGTTTTTGGCCATTCCTGCGCCTTTCGCGGCCTGATACGTCAATTGTTTCTGTATCAGTAGGGGAACGTCTCCGACAGGGACCAATAAGAAAGGTTTTGACTCATGTACAAGCCTCCCAGTGCAGCTGAAGCGGCATGGAAACGTCGCATCCTAGGATTCTATGCATAGAGATAGGTGGTACCCCAAGTTGACAGCCAAACTTGGGGATAGCCACTCCATAACGAGATAATTTTTCTTCGCCGCGGCTAGATACTACCTGCCTAATGTGGTTTTCACTTGAGGATGACAGAAGATGCTCGGGCGCTGCAGAGCTACGCCATGATCTCCAATTCAAGGCAACTTGACTAAGCTATTCCAAGGTCGGGACACGCCCTGGTGATGTAGTAGCCAACCAAGCCAGGATCTGATCTCGACTGCTCGCTTCCGCCGCTAGCTGCCACATGGACTATAGGGACCTTGCATCGTCGTGGGGAGGCTCGGCCCGTGCGCTACGAGGAGGCTGAGAGCATACCTGTGACAAGAACGGATCCGCTATCTGTCCGATGAATTAGTATACTCAGCCCGAGGCATGCCGCCGTTGGAACATTTCGGTCGATAGACTTCTATTTCCCTGCTTGCTGACAGGGAAGAACGCCTGTGCTTAGACTAGACTGGACTGCAACGTCCACTAAGAGTTTTCGGTACTGGAGAGTTTTTGATAAGCCTTACCAAGAGATCGCCCACCAGGTTTATGATCTCCTTACCACCTTGAGATTAAGGCATTACCCACACGGAATGCATACAGTACGTTGTATCTGGTATCTATATATAGGGCTGAGAGAGGCAGGGCCTGTTTCGTCGCAATAATTATGCCATCTGAGTTCCATGAAACGAGACGCTCGCTCATACTTGGTATGTAGGAGGGAGGCCATGACGATAGATCGTATCATTTAGCTTCGTTTGTTTTGCTACGTCTTCTTTTTTTAGGGCTCGACAGCATCTCTTGGGTTACATGGTTGTATAGCCCAACCTGATCTGTCAAGCTGCTTGCTCGACGGAGCACAGAAGCACTTCGAGGACAAGGTTTATATAATGCACCGGTGTCACACCCCGAAAGGACAGGACATGGGAGACAATTCACAAGAGCCAATCTGAACAGGTCTAGTCGACAGATATATAAACTTAATCGTTTATCGATCTTTTCGGGTGATAACGTCATATCAACAGCTCTGACTTTATCCGAAATCTTGTTACGAAAGAACACCGCCTTTTGCCGTTTCGACTCGCTTGCCTAAACCTGTCGCCGCGTACAAAAGAGCGATTTTCACCAAAAGCGACAATGTCTATGTCGGGCGGACGCCGTACTAGCGGCGGAGCGGCAGCATCGACCCCTGAACCGACTATGGACGACGATACCTTGGAAGGATATGCCGACATCTTTGCCCATATGCGTGCGACTGATGAAGCTCGCGCCCGAGCAGGCGATGTTCGAGGTCTGTGTACCTCGGCCAACAACACTATTTCACATCTATCTTCGCACTTTGTCACAGAACCACACATTGATTTCAGTGGCGGTTGGACTTTCCAGCTGCAAAACCTATGGCATCTGTACTATGTCACTGGGAAGCACTGTTTAGAAACCGCGGTAGCGCCAGCTGTTCTTCAACTCATCGAGACTTCTCAGAGAGGTCTGTTGGCACGAGACCAGATTGACAACAGTGGCACCGTGGAAGTAGAGCACGCTCCCGTCGTCGTCCGGGTCGGCAACCACATCATACACCAGTACCTCTGGCAAGACTTGCCTTTCCTCGTGCCGGACATGACGACCTACTGGATTCAAGATTGCGCACGGATGAGCTGTAGCCAGCGAGTGAGGATCAGCTCCTTCTGGGCATCGCTCGTCGCGGCCAGCTCGGCATCCTGGTCATATGGGCTGTGCAGGATCGCACTCATGGTTCTTCGCGACACGCTGGAGACCCAGCGACCACTTGTCAGGGCCGGCGTCGAGCCAGGCGGCGAGGACAGCGAGAACACTGGAAGGACTATTGACATGCTAACGATCGCAGACTTGCTGCGTGCAGCCAACGCATGGCTTGAGCGGGCCGGGACCAGGATTACGCAGCTGTGTGAGGCAGGCGACGGCAACGCGACGGCGCGGCTCACGATACCGGTGCCAGAAGAAGTGAGCCTCCCAGGACCGTTAGCTCAAGCGGCTGGAATCCAGGCGGTCCCCGGGGGCTTCAGTTCGCAACGGTGGTTCTTCTGGTTGCGACGTCTGGATGAAATAGGGGCGGAAACCTCACCCCAGGGATCGACGGGCAGCTCGGCTCTAGGAATCACGTCGCCATTTGTGCAGAGAGTGCGGGAAGAGAAGCATCTGGCACGGCAGGTGACATACAACATGATCTACACGGCGAGCCAGTCGAATTCAGCGATAGTTCAAGAGTTGATGAGGATGGGTAGAGTGCCGCTATGATTCACGATATGTATGATCTGGTTGCTCTGGTTGATGTGGTTAATCGGTTGATCGGCTGATCGGCTGATTGGCTGATCGGTAGTTTATGACGAGGTAATAGAAAAAGATGATGATGAGGGCGAGGTTACGAGAAGTCGAATCGCAGATTCTCGTATGATACAGGTGGATTTCAACTTGAGTATAGAGAGATCTGTCCTTCGAGTGTATTATTATTATCATTATTATTATTATCATTATCATTATCATTATTATATCATTATTTTACTATTGCCGAGTATAGAGTTTACAAAAGAGGCCGATGTATGTATCAGTAACAGAGCATCATCAATCGAGGTAGTCGATGAAGACGAAGGGGATATTTACTTACCGAAAGTCAGGTCAGGCACGATAACTATAGGTACTTAGGTACTATAAGGCATCGTCGCTGTTAGCGTTGGCACGGAGTACATAGTACTTCGTGCTTACATACTTGCCTACTTACGTACACCTATCTACGCCAAGACTTCTAGACTGGCGGACCCTTGAACCTGGTCGAAAGTGGGACAATTCAACCGCGACAGGGATGGGATGGAACAAGTTGCATTGCACCAGTAACGGAGGCTGAATGAAAGCTGTCCTCAATCTTTCGAGATGTGCTGCCCTCATGCCTGCGAACGTACGTTAGCTGCCTCAATCCATTTGCTACTCCTGTGACGACCTGCGGTTATCGATATCTTGTTAACATACGAGATATCTGCTCACTCGACTTGGTCACTGGCCAGTCCCGATTCCTCCAACGTGCAATTCGACCTCGGTTACGTACTACTCCCGCTCCGTCGTTGGGGGAAGCTACTGTTGGTGTTGTAGCGTTTCGCATCTGGGCATAACGGAAAAAAAAAAAAAAAAAAAAAAAAAGCAAAGCAAACCAGACGAGCTTCTATCCGGAATAGAATTGACTGGCCCAGACGTTCCGGCTGCTCGTGTGACGGCAACACCGGCGCAAGCGACAGTGTATTGCGACCAGGGGGGGTCCGAGACCGAGAAGTGGAGGATCGAGTCGACGGGACAGATCGCCGCCATGATGAACGGCTACGACGAGAAGCGTCACTACGATGACGAGCCAGAGCCCGGCAGCTTCGTGCGCGCCTTCGATGCTTTCCGTAAGAAACACCCTGCCCACCCGTGCACCGTCCCTCTGAAGCAAGCGGGTAAACAGGGAGACTAACAGTCTGATGAACCCCCTCAACAGCAAAAGCAAAGCCGCAATACGTGACCCGCACTTCCGGCGGCGGGAAGTGGACCGTGGCCATGCTCCTCGTGTCAGCGGTGCTGTTCTGGTCGGAGCTTTCGCGGTGGTGGCAGGGCGAGGAGGACCACACGTTCAGCGTGGAGAAGGGCGTGGGCCACAACATGCAGATCAACCTGGACGTGGTGTTGCGGATGAACTGCAAGGACCTGCACGTCAACGTCCAGGACGCCGCGGGGGACCGGATCCTCGCGGCGTCGCGGCTGCAGGAGGACCCGACGCTGTGGTCTCACTGGGTCGACAGCAAGGGCCTGCACAGGCTCGGCCGCGACAGCCAGGGGCGCGCCGACACGGGCGCCGGCTGGCACGACGAGGGCTTCGGCGAGGCCCACGTCCACGACATCGTCGCCATGGGCCGCAAGTCGGCCCGCTGGGCCAAGACGCCCCGTCTCGGCCGCGGCACGCACGCCGACAGCTGCCGCATCTACGGCTCCCTCGACCTGAACAGGGTCCAGGGCGACTTCCACATCACGGCGCGCGGCCACGGCTACCAGGAGATGTTTGCCGAACACCTGGATCACAATGGTGAGTAGTCCCGAACGAGAAATTGCCAGGCACGAGAAGCCTCCGCTAACGGGTTCGTACTAGCCTTCAACTTCTCCCATGTCATCTCAGAGCTCTCCTTCGGGCCGTACTACCCGTCCCTCGTGAACCCGCTTGACCGCACGATCAACGTCGCAGAAGCGCACTTCCACAAATTCCAATACTTCTTGTCCGTGGTTCCCACAATCTACACGGTGGCGGGGGGTGGTTCTCGGACGAAGACGATCTTCACGAACCAGTACGCCGTCACGGAGCAGAGCAAGGAGGTCGGCGAGCGCATGGTTCCGGGTTTATTCTTCAAGTACGACATAGAGCCCATCTTATTATCCGTTGAGGAGCGGCGCGACGGCATCTTGACTTTCCTCGTCAAGGTCGTCAACGTCCTCTCCGGTGTTCTCGTCGCCGGCCACTGGGGCTTCACTCTTACCGAGTGGGTCCGCGAGGCCGTGGGCCGTCGCAAGAAGAGCGGGAGGAACGAGGGCGTTATCGGGGCCAAGGGGGGTTACGATGATTAAATTGAGTTGAATCGAATTGAGCGAGTGGTCCACCTAGTTAGATAGGTACGAATTTGGTTGATTGATTGATTTATGTAGGCGATGTTGCACTGGGTTGGGCTGGGTTGGGCTGGGTTAGCAGAACCCTACTTATCGTATAACAATGCATGAATAGGCCTCAATGAACCCCTGTTCTGTCTTTTCTTCTGCTCTCCTCTTTTAGTCAAATAGAAAGAAGATCGGTCACGAGTAGCAACGTCTGTAACCTAAGATCTACTAGCCAACCTAGGCGAATTATTTATTCATAGACTGAAAAACACCTTGTAATAAACGACATCTCCAATATCAGACTAACTAACCAGCTACCTCTGCTACTCGTCCCAGGACTCGACATATATATCCCAAAGACGAAGGTTCCGCACACGAACTATCAAGAAAAGGTATATACTATTCTTACTATCAAACCTCTGTCCTCATCATACGACCGAGGCGTAAAAATACGCCATCAAACATGGATGGAAAATCGGGTTCAATCGAAGCAAGGGTGAAAACCATGTTAATAGACCACCAAGTCCCAACATACGTTACATATTCAATATACCATCGCACCAACATATTCGTTAAATCTACAAACCGTCACTCATTCACCAGATTCAGACCACTAACCTAGAGGGATCACAAACATAAAGAGACTACTGCTTTAAGTGTCCATAATTGTATTTGAGACGAAGCTGAGACGTATGACGGAGAAGTGACAAATTTACAATCACAAGCAACGACAACATGAGATACTGAGTAGTAGAAGGAGAACTCAATTTCAATACCTATCAAGCCCAGAGCAGCCCAGCATATTCAGTCGCAATTCATTCTGGTAAAGAGTGTATCAAGAATACATATCATCAGGAAGGCAAGGCCCACCGGCATTGAATTCAGTGGCATAGAACCAACGTCAAGAGTAGAGGAGATCGGGGGAAAAAAAAGAGATCCATGAAACCGAACGCTGCAAAAAAGACCGAAATTATCAGACAGCAGTGAACTTGTTTGCCTTCCAACCATTCAGAAAGAATCGCATACTAGTAAGGCCAAGGCTATCCTGCAGCAGCATACGCCCAGATTTAGTTCTTTGAGAGCTTTTTCTGCTGCTCAAAGAGAAACTCCTCATCGGAGGCATCAAGTATATCGTATTCTTCGTCTGTCATGAAGCCGTTGTCGGATTCTTCGGCCCAATCATCGTCACCACCACAGTCTTCAAAGCCGTCATCATCATCAGCGGATGGAGCAAGGGTCTCAGTCTCCGTCGCAGCTTCGATTTCCGATCGAGCTTCGTGAATACTAGCAGAGGGAGACTCATGATCCAGTTTGGGGATGATCATGCGACTTCCCTCAATAGCTGCTGAGCATTCTTCAACCTCGGTTTCAGACTCGGCGGCAGCAGGAGCCTCTGCCTTGGTCTGCTCAGTCTTCGGTAGTCCCTGAACAGTGACATCACACCACAACTTATGACCAAACTTGACACCGTCTGGCGTTGTCAGGCGCCAATATGAGATAACCTTGCCATCGCGGTCCGGAGTGCGCATCAGTACGGTGAAAGGGAACTCTTGGCCCGGGTTCAAGGCATTGTAGCAGACGGTAGACTCGGAAGCAGAGACGAGCTCATGGATCCCGGCAGGATGAGCCGGGTCAACAGCGCCCATATAATCTCCGCCGACGAATTTGACTGCACATCCGGCAGGCCATGGAAGTGTACCTTCATTTCGGAGGACCCATGTCTGTTCAAAGGTATGGTTCGGTGGGAGAATGGAGCCATCTTGGATCGTATCCCACTTGAACACCGCCACGAGATCGGTATTGGCAGGGTCTGCCGGGAGAGGCTTTGCGGGGCGGGGCGCATTGAGATCGTCAGTTTCCTTTTTGATCTCAGGCTCTTCCTTGATTTCCTTGACCTCTTCCTCAAACTGGACAGAGTTACATTGGATTGGAGGCGCCGCTGCCGCCTGCTCAGAAGGTTGGACATCGACGACGGTCTGAACGGGGGTGGCTACCATGTTTTCCATTGGCGAGGCAGGCTTGTAGTTAGAACACTGTGCCATCATGCGAGCACGTTGTGACTTGTCACCCATTGTGGGCAGACGCTGCCCGTCTTCGTGTTCTCCCGTAGTGGTAACGCTGACATGCCGTACTGGCGTCTTGAACTTAATCAGAGGGTGTGTCTTATTATGGTTGTTGGCAGGGTTGGCTTCGCAGTTGGCACAAAAATCAGTATCGTGGCAGACAGCGCACTTGTATCGCTCGCCGACGATATATCTAGATCGGCCTGCACGGGAAGAGCACAACGGACCATCACAGCTGATGCCGTAGTGAGTGGCACGCGAAGTGGTGCGGAAGGATCTGTCTGCCAAGGGCTCGTAGATAGCAACAAAACGGTGGTTAGCGTGGACGAAGCCTGCATCTTTCACGCAATCTGTGCAATAATCCCAGTCGGGACAGTCGAGACACTTGTGGCGAATACCCCGTACGTATTTGTCGCAGCCATCGCAGATGGCGTTGTGAAGAACATTACGTCCAGGGTCCATTCGAGAGGAGACAGCGTGATCAAACACAGTGCCTTTCACGGCAGGAGCGAAACCATGGTTGGGATGATGACCATGTTGATTCTTAGCGAAACAAGTTTTGCAGAGATCGTAATCATCGCACGTTGAGCAATGAACAAACTCCTCCTCTCGAAACTCCTGTACGCAGCAGTTGCAAGTTCGAGCGGTGTATTCCGCAGGCGAATTGCACGAGGGAGAGGGGATGAAGACGGGTCTAGTAGGAAGCACGATCGAGGAATTCGCTGGTGATGGGGCAGGCTTGGAAACTGCAGGCCGGACCGACATAGGGACTATGTGAGTACTGCTGCACCTGATGTCGCCGTTAACAACAGTCCGCTTGATGAGCCAGTGTCCATCGCCGTAACAAGTGATGCCACGTTCGACACACTCTTGGCATAGGTCAAAGTCGCCCTCGTCACATATCGAGCAGTGAAAGTGGGCCTCAGGAACAGATCGGTCGCAGCTGTTGCAGCAGACAGTGAACGGCCGTTTCATGCATCCTTCCTCCTCAACAGGGATCTCCTTGGCCTCATCTTTCTCCATGACTGGGGTTGTAGGCTTAAGGTGTGGGGTGGGAGGCTTCGGTACCTCCATCTTGCTCAGCCGCGCTGCTGACCTAGCCACAAGGTCCCTCAACGCCTGAGACCTGGGGATAGATCTTCGGGAAGCAGCGAATGATGCCCATTCGGCGGCACTAGTTTCTCTAATTTCTCTACTACAAGCCTCGCGCATGAGGTTAGCTAAGGTGGTAGGAGAAGAGCCCTGAGAAGAGCCGGAGCCATTGGTGGAAGTAGAATCTTCTTCAGATTCACGGGTAACCATCGGCTCGCTATCGTTGCACGGCCCAAGAAAATCTATAACTTCTTTGCCGTCGGCGTCACGTCTCAGGTGAATCCTAGGGTTGCCTCGAGCTCGCCATTCCTTGACGAAGGAGGGGAAATCTTGATTGGTCTGAGGAGCAGTGACGGTGTCGACTACACCGGGCGTTTCGTTCACAGGAGCTTCGGCTGTGTCGTTTTCGGCTTCTTTCTCAGGTTCTCTCTCGGGTCCTTTGTCATTACCAGGTTGGGTCACTTTCGCCGCCTGAGCTTCTTCTTCAGGCACGTCCTCTATTGTGACTGGCTTGGGGACTGGAACCTCCTTGGCCGGTTCGGTCGGGATTGTAGTGACACGTAGCTTCAACTTCTGCTTCGCCTTGGCAGCCCTGTACAATTGCTTGTAGACGGAAACGTTTGTCGGGCTGAGGACAACAAAGGTGGTGGCCGAGTCGGAGTATCTTTCAATGACAGCGGCCGTGTCAACGGGTATCTGTAAGAAAGATCGGACCTGACGATGGCGATGTCAGCGGCTATCAGGCCTACCATTGGATACGGATTAAACGAAAACACACCTTGTCCTCAAATGTGTTGGAGCCGAGATCCCTGAGCGGGAGCTTGAACCGACGAGTTGCACCATCGAAATTGATCTTGAGGGTAATCAAGGTATCGGCGGTGGCGGTTGCTGATGACGAAGCCATCTTGGGTGCACGTGGGCTGCCCCGAACAATGGTGTTAGCGCTTTAAAACTGTGTATGGGCTGTCTGATGAAGTATTGATGCTTTAGGAGGAAAGTTGATGACGATGCTGATGATGGTTGTGGTGGTGGTTGATGGAGGGCCACCAGGCACAAGCAGAGCTAGAGGAGTAAGAGGGAGGGAAGAAGGGAGAAGAGAGCATTTCAGGACCCCAGAGTGACGAGAAGTGGTGCTGTAGGCAGCCTAGCGTAGGGAGAGAGTGTCTGGGCGAGAGAAGCATGGATTGTGCAGTAGCGCAGGCGGCGTGGTGGAGAAAGAGTACCTAGAGAAGCGGAGGTGGGCTGGCAAGTGGGCACTGGGGGTTGGACGAGTCCATGTATCACTCCGCTTAGAAATGTACTGTATATGTACCGTATCCACCGGCTCGAAAGGCACAGGAGAACCAAAGGCCTACCTAGACATGGGCTGATGCTTGCTTGTCTGTCCTTGACGGAGGCAATGACCGACGACCGACGACCGATCAATGACGATGTCTGTTTTCAGGGATTTTCTGTTATGTGTTCTGTGGTCGGCAAATGCTCTGCGCACGGAGCACCGCTGGCATAGATGGTTTTACTTTGTTTTTTGACACTGAACTCAATTGCTTAGGTACCTGGCTCGCCTGGACTCGACGGTAACTGACGAGGCGGTCAGCCGGGTGCGTAGTCAATCGATCAGGCAATTGAGAGGTAAATGGCAACGGCCACAGAGAGCAAGTAAGATGGAATAACAAGGGGAAATTATTGTACGTTTGAAAGATAAGAAAGAATGGTCACCTGTCGATGACGAGGAAAGGGAACAAGATGGTGTCGTTGGTGGATTCCGATGTTGCAGCTTGTTAGTGGGAGGAGGAGGAGGAGGAGGAGAAGTAAGCTTGTGATGGAAGGTTTGCGTAAGGTACTAGTAGACCCCAGGTACATAGGTACGCGGTAGGCACACACACCAACGTACATAACCTTACCACCCTAGAGGCTTGGCGAGTTGCTTATATGGTATATTTGAATTTTGATATTTCAAGACGAATTGGTTGATTAGGTGGGCGGGTGTGAGCATTAATCACGGTATTTTTCTATCTAGTAGGCCGGATTTCTAGTACATAGTAAGTGATCATGCTATCAAGGGCAGAGGACGAGGCTTTCCAAAATGAATTTCAACCAACAACCTTGGAAGCTGTACAGACTCAACGGCTAATGTACTATTTCGTTATCTTGCATAGAAATTACTTGCATCAATTTAGTAGGTACCTACTTTGGGGTACAAAATACCTAGGTAGCCGGTAGCTTTCGAGCTTAACTCGATTATATTATAACCTTCACGACACGTCCGGCTACGTTGGGGTGAACCGGCTACTGATCGGCGCTCATAGGTGCACACAACTCTGTTTTCATTTTCAGGCAAGACTCTATTGAGATCAAGCATGATCTCTGCTTCCATTAGAAGGCAATCATATGGATCAAATTAAATGAGCGTGT
This sequence comes from Xylaria sp. 218_066, assembly GCA_019843955.1. Lineage (NCBI taxonomy): Eukaryota > Fungi > Ascomycota > Sordariomycetes > Xylariales > Xylariaceae > Xylaria > Xylaria sp. 218_066. The sequence goes on along the minus strand of JADKYC010000140.1, from coordinate 57,855 downwards.
ATTGTGTGTTGTGTTGACAGAATGAAAAGCTAGAATGAGCGTGTATCGTGACAGAATGAAAAGCTAGAACGAGCGTCGTAAGAGAAAGGAAAGGTTTCATAACTCGTTAATCCAACCAAAACCACAACAGAAAGAAGGGACGTAATAGAGCATTCTTGAGCCCTTGTAACCATTCTTGAGTCCCTGTGACCATTCTTGAGTCCTTAACCAAATCCACCATGTCTTCTGTCCCTTATTCACCCTGCTGCAAACGTTCTGGTGAACTTGGTCGAGTAGACTGATTAGCCGCCGCCTCTGTGCGCGACCTAGTTCCATGCATGACCGTCTCACCGGGGGGGGCAGGTCGCTTATATGGTCGTTCCTTGTGAATGCGGCCATCCATGTCCTTCCATGGCATCTTGCGTTTTGGGACAGGATGCTGAGATCGCAGAAGTTGGCGATCTTCCTTTTCACGTTGGCTATCTTCACCTCCCTTGACTATATCCGCAAGAGTCTGGTACTTGAACTCGAGCTTTGCTTTATAAGCTCCTTCAAGACACTTGATTTTTTCCAGTGGCAAGAAAAATCCGAACGGTATAGCAAGTTTCCCATCCGCAGCAGAACCATCATCATTGCGGAAAACGGCATCTACACAACAGTCGATACAAGGCTGGCCCCTAACTTGTTCTATGGTGTAAAGCATAACTTTTGCACCATGTTTGTAGCCAGGGACCTGACGTTGTTTGCGGGTCGACTTGGCGATGTCAATAACGAGAATCGTACGTACCGTGGGTTCGTCTTCGAAGTATTTTTCGACTTTCTCCATCACTGATTCCGTCGATTGGCTGAATGCTACTTCTATAACAAAGGGTGAACCGTAACCTTTGTATGCAAATTGCGCGTCGGGCGAAAGGTGACCCCCCTTTTTCCAAACGTCACCGAGAGTAGACTGACCACCCAACTTGATCTTGGCTAAATGAGTCGAAAGAATGGTATGGTTTTTTGCAACCCTGTCCAGCTCTTTCCAGATAGCTAGGGAGATGCCCCTCTCTGTACGTTCGTGGATATTTGAGGGCGGCATGACTCGTAGCGTCAACTTGCCAGTGCCAGAGTCCCAGTCTGATCGAACTTCGTCGATGAAGTATTCCAACAACCCGCTGTCTTCGAGACTTTGGCGTAATTTTGCGTATGATAGCTCGTTCAAATAGAATGTCGGGTTATCTAGCATCGACTGACCATCATAGCAAGCTTGTATAGTGTCGTGCGCTTGTTGTATCTTACTGTCGTCACTCAACTCATCCGTATTGGCGGTCTCTTGTGCTTGTTGTATCTCACTGTTACTCGGCTTGTCCTTCTCAAAGGACGAGTCGGGGGTGACTAGAGACGGGCTGGGGGTGACTGGAGATGAGTTGTACTGAGATGTGCTGGTCTCCTTTCCTCGGATCACGGGCGAGATCTCTTTTCCTCGTGTCAAGGGCAAGACCTTGGAAGAAGTTACTGGTGGTGTGTTCTCCATCTTGTCGACTTGGAAAGAAAAATAAGCTTGAAGGTTTTACTGTGTCAACTGGAGAAATAAACAGACGTCGGGGTACTGTTTTGTATGATCTATTAGACTAGGATTGGGGAGGTTATAGGCTTAGCTCATTCAGCTTCATGCAGGCAATTTCTGAAGATGCGTTTAATGTTTCGGTGATACTTCTGGGATAGGCTGAGATCGGGATCGGGTGCTCGCACACTGCTTATTTCCCAGCCCCGCATTGGCAGCCTGGTTCAGCCACGTTCACTCGCTTTTGCCTTCTTTGTCCTCGTAATCGAATAGCTCTGTCGCACGTCGGTGTGGCAAAGGGATATTGTACTACGCGCGGGCTGCTGTAGAGCCAATCGTTGGAGCCAGTTGATCATGTTCATCGGTGAGCGAGGGGCGGCTAGATGGTGTTACTTAATGAGTCAGTCACACTACGGTATGTAGCCGTTTGAAGGCTCCCTTGACTTCTCACGCGATGCAGGTAGGCGGTAGGCACACTTGCACAATGCAAAACATCACCCGAGCGGCTCGGCGAGTTGGGGGAGGAAGGGATAGAGGCGGAGAGAGGCGTAAGTACAGTGCAGTTGGAATGTGACAGTGATGGTTTTTGCTGGTACTAAGCTTGGATATTTTGAGACGAGTTGTTCATTCGAAGTGGGCAGATGTTGAGCATAACCAAAGGAGCTGAAGGTTGTTGTGGTTTACCTAGACTAAAGCGGGTACATACCTACATAGGTAGGTGAGCCTACCTACATGTAGGTACCTAGGTATTGTGGCTTGGAAAGCCGGTGGGCTCCAACTCACCTCTAAGACAAGGCAAGTTCACGCGACGTAGTGGGCCATTAGGTAGTTACCTAGGTAGTTGAGCACGCCAAGAACATCTGACCGGGGGTAATAGATTTTGTCTCCCGTCACTTGCTTTTCCCCCAAAGCTGTTCTACATAGTTTGTCCCGCTGCAGTGTACCCAGCTAGATGGGGAAATGAGTGTGTCATACCAGGCGCGCTTTAAACCTCTTAGGGGGATGGATGCTTGAAATGTCCATAACGTTCTGCTTTCTGAATCACTTGCTGCAAGGGATGAACATTTTGAACCGGCTTGTTAGTAGGCAGGTTTGGTGGCAAGAAATATTTAAACGGTAATAATAAGCTTTCCTTGTGAAGCAACACCACCGTCTTGGCGGAACATCTGAGCTGTCACGAGTTTGAACGTCGATGCTGTCGGTATTTCTTTCTGCAGTCCAAAGAAAAACTGTTGCACGATGCCCTTGCAGGTAGATATTGGCCTTCGCGAGATCTGACGTAGTAGTAGTAGTAGTAGTAGTAGTAGTAGTAGTAGTAGTAAGACTCGGTCTATCTAGACTAGGGTAATAATGAGGCTAGCAGCTATGTATTTCTCAGCCTTGTTTCTCATAAATTTTTAGCTGAGATGGATTTTATCCTGTTTCACTTGCTTTTCTTCCCCCCTAAAATTATTTCGGGACACATTATGACGTCTTTGAAGTTGTCCGGCTGTAGTGTAAGCTACTGAGTGATTGACCAGCGAATATGTATCAGGGAGAGTGAGGGTGTAGCTTGAAGGCTATTATCTGAGGTACCTACCTAGGTACCTGTTTTCGTTTGCAGACCCCACAGAGGTAAGGAGGTTCCTGCTATCTAGGGATTGCTTGCATGTCTGGCCTTCGATAGCCGGTCGTTACTTCATTTGAGACATACAGGCCGAAACATCCATTTCATCTGTCTGTGAGTAATTTGCTCTTGCAGTGGGTAAGCGGCGACCCGTCTAGGTGTCCTTCGCATTAGGTATCAATCGACGCGTTGCAGTTAGGTGTACTACCACGCGCTGATGTGACGAGCACCTGCCTGCCTAATAATTAATTTAGGTACTTGCTAGGTAGGACAAGACATGGAAATCGGTAAAGCCCCTGATATCATCCACGTAGTGTAAGCTGCTGCCTACCATTCTCACTCCCTACCAGTAAGTTGCCTGCTCTTGTACATTGCCGGTCTGATCACATCATGCGGGTACTGTAGACGTTCCGAGGGTCGTAGTTGGACTTGTTGGTAACTCGAAGCCAAAGGGACTTGTAGGGTTGAATAGATGATCTCTACCTAGGTTGTATAGCAAGAGAAAGGACAACAATAGTACAGCCCCAAGTCTATCCAGTTCGGACAAACTCTAGTCCAGTATCGTCCGTCTATGGCAGTGGCTTGCGGACTTGGCCGCCAAGGACGTTGGGATATTGGAGTGACTTGTTTTCAACCTACAGGTCAACTATGCGGGTGATGCATGGTGCATTTACCCAGACAATACTTGCGACAGGGCCGAGAAAGCACATTGGTTGACGTCAACTAGTATCAACGACTCTATTGTATTTTCCTCCTTCATGCCGAACAAAGCAGGGACAGGTTGTGTCTTTGTGTGTCTTTGTGCTAGCTTGAGTTGGGAGACGGTTGCTACCAAGCGATATCGGAGGGTTAGCTCTAGCTCGAAGATGCGAATGATAAATAAACATAAGAATTGACGCGGAACATTGCTCCAAGCAGAGGTCTCCCCTATCTCCAGAGGGGGCTGTAGGTACCTATATACAACCTTACCTGGTAAAGCATCTCCCGCAACCATGGAGTGCACAGGCGTGCTAAAATATAGGGCATTCAGTAGGAATGAGCATGAAGTAGAGTATGGAACTGGCTAGGCCGCTCTGTCGTACCAACGGGACTCTAACGATGGCCAATGTTCGTTGTTGTTGACCGCAGCACATTAGATGGCTGCAGCATTTGTTGACTGACTGACTGGATCCGCGTGCAACGGGATGATTGGGCTCAAGTTCGGACGCTACATGCACGGCGACTCGGAGCCTGGGAGGCTGCCGCGTGTGTTTGTGCGCGCAGCCCGACGCATGGGGTCCGCGTGTTATTTCTTGCGGCTTGAGCGCCATCGAGGACACCGGGCTTCGGGGCGTTGTATATACATTAGGTGGTACCTTACCAATTACATATATGCTAGGCTACTGGACGCGGGCGCTGATGGCCAGTCGATGGCACATAGACGAGGTAGATGCTGTCAGTCCAGCAGAGACAGTGACCAATAGAGCGGCGTGGGGTGTTCTTGTCCAAGCGACCATGAGAAGAGGCAGTCGGACATTTTAATCTACATGGTCTTCTTATGCGGCATTTAGTGTTTTGTATCAAGGGAGCAATCGTTCCTGGACGGACATGTATACCATGTACATCATGTACACCATGTACACCATCAGTAACTCCATGTTGTAGATAATCTGTAGCGACGGAACAGAAGCGTGAGGAGTGAGCGAGGTTCTTACTGCTCCTTGCACCGGGAGCAGTGAAGAACAGTGGGCCCATGTCATTGCCGTCATTCCACAGGTCGCATCTGCCCGGCAGCACCTGAGAGACGACCGGCAGACGGACGGGTTTGGCATTGCTGTTTCCAGAACCTATGGCTGCTAACTATTCCCCACTGACAACTTACCTAGGTACCTAATGTACCGTTGCTATTGTATGTACCTACCCACCATTGACGCTAGGTCGCCCCCCGTCACTCTCTTCGCCAGCTCTCGACTTCACCTCATCGAAACTTTTGGATTCCGTCCGTCAACGTCCAACTTCGCACAAGTCCTCCCTCCCGTCACAATTATATCTCCTAGAGCCAAATCGCTGTCAGGCAAAACCCCCCTCCAATCTCTCTCCGGATCTCCAGGCTTATACCACTGCATCTGCCTGGGCGCGGGGATTTTTCTTCTTCTCGATCCACCGTCTAGTCTGTGTTGTGTCTTTCCATTCCTCTTAACTCCGTTATCTTGTTTTTGCCTTGTAATTGTTGCCTCGACTCCAACCAAGGCCGTACCGCACCGCAACGCCTCGACTCAACCCGACCCGGCCCGACTCGATTCGATTCGATCAAGCCGTAGAGCTGCGAGGCGGGCGATCCTGCTGTTATATAGGGCCCCTGTATGCATCATAGGCGCCCTGGCTTTCTAATTGACTGCCCCAACATCTTTTTCATTCTTCCTGCACCGCCGGCGGTTCTTTCGCCTCTTATGGTTCTAGTTTGATTAACAGCATACTGCCATCCACCTCACCACCCGCTTGTCCTCCGTCGTGCACCGACACGTATGACATCAGCATCGCCCACGGCGCTGACGTCGTAATCCGGCCACTCGTGGTAGCCCCGTGTCTATCTCCCTAGCTTGGGCGGTGATCTCCTGCTGTCGTTGTCCGTCCGTCTTGCGCATCGCACGCCTGCCACACCTCCACAACATGGCCGGCATTCGACGGAGAAAGTTGATCGGCCATAGGCGCCGTCTTGAGGACGAGGGCGAGGACGAGGGCGGTCTCGATCAGCTCGACATAGATGATGATTCGCTCAGCGATGGTTCTCTGGCTTCTGACGACGTTGATGCTGCCGATGATAGCGATACGAGTAATGTCGAAGACGCTTCTTCCCCTACGGTCCCGCCGGTGAAAAAGAAGATGACTGGCCGCACTGTGAGCACCAACGGCAACAGAAAAGCCCACTCCAAGCCTGCACCCGGCTCCGCCGCCCAGAAGCTCTCAAAGTCGACCAACAATGCCGTGGCCGACACGGAGTTTATGATGAACGGCTTGAGCGTCTCCGACAAGAACGCCCCAGTACAACAGGCCGATTTCGAAGATATTCCGAAGTCACCGGCTAAAGCAGCCGCGCCTATCGTGGTCAGCTCAAACTCCGTGCTCGCCCCTGCACAAGACGGTGCACAAGAATCCATAGGCGACCGACGCCGCACAGAGCATGAAGAGTACAGGCGCAAGCGGGATGAGGATCCCTCTTTCGTCCCTAACCGGGGGGCCTTTTTCATGCATGATCACAGACACGCTGGGCCATCTGCCAATGGATTTCGTCCATATGGCCGGGCTTCTCGTGGGAGAGGTCGTGGCATCGGAGGCCCCTTCGCTCCAACCAAGTACGCATATTACCCGAGACGGTTATCCTCGTGTACTGACAGTGGCAGCTATCCGATCCATAACCCTGCCGACCCTACAATATCTGCCCCTTGGGCCCATGATATGCATGAGACTGTCACGCAACCGCCGCCCGTCCGGCAGCCACGATCCTCGTTCGCTGACGATGGGCCGCCCAACGGCAACGGCTTCATCCCAACTTGCCCCCAAAGCTCGACTCCCATTAATCGAAAGATGTCCACGGAGAAACTGCTAGGAAGTGCCCAGATAAGGGTCTTCTTCCCGGGGTTGAAGGAACCCATCATCTTCTCCGGCGTACCTATCAAGCAATACACCAAACTACCTGATCATAGACCGCCACTGAGACGCGACAAGCCCGTCCGGATTTCTGTCCCTGATTTCCCGCATCGTTATGTCTTCCCGGCTACTGATCGGTCGTTCATATTCATTCCTCGTGCTATGCGTCCGAACCAGCGATTGCGTGGCAAGCCCAGGTCCGGCTTAGGATCTGTTGGAGGATTCTCGAGAAGAACGAGTGTTTTTGGTGGTAGCGTCTATGCTGGAAGCGCCTATTCTCCGAGTATTGCTGTCAGTCGTCGTTCGTCCATTGTCCAGGACATAACTAGAGATTATATTACCTCCCCGACTGGGTCTGTCGTGTCTCGTCCTGCACTTCCTTACGACTCAACACGACCCGTCGTCCGACTACCGCCCCAGAACCGACAAGATCAGCGGATCCCTCTGGCGGGCGAGGGTCCAGTTGTCATGCCTATGAACAATTCTCATCCCGTTCTTAACGAACGAGCCCAACCCCAGACACATCCTCTCCCTCCAAAACCGCCATATGCGGAAAATCGGGGCGCTCCCATCCCGATGCACCAGCCTCGCCCGCAGAAAACCGTGTCTGTCGCCAGCATCGAGTCTCCAGAGAACGCCTATCATCAGGCTTTCCATCAACAAGTTCCCGTCCAGGTATCCAATGGCTTGAGCCAAGACGTGCACGCTCGTCACCAGTCTTACCCTTCGCAGCACTCTACCGGCACGCCTCTTTCACAGATTCCAGAGCGTGCCATCCATGCTGCTCCGTTTCAACCTAATCAATTTGCACAGCAAGGTTACTACCCACCTTATCAAATGATGCAACCGCAGCAAGGCTATTACTATCCACCTCCGACCTATCCCAGCACCATGGCCCCGAATGCAGCCGCCTTCGTTCCTGGTTCACAACCAGGCCAACAGCCTCAAAACGAAATTGGAGGTGCTCAACCCACAGGACAAAACTCACAGAATCCCAATCTTGTTGCCCAAGAGGTGAACGGAATGGTCTACTACTACGATGCCTCTCAATTAGCTCCCATGGCCCCCTACACCTACCCTGCTTCACAGAGCTACCCTATGCCTAATGTCGGTATGAATGGCATGGTTACACCTAGCCCGGACGGGTATTACTACCCTCCTCCTGGCGTCTATTATCCTCAGTAAAATTCCTCTTCCTGTCGCTCAGTCGCGCTTAAACCATGCTTATCTCTACTGGCTTAAGGGGGATCAAAGTATGACGTTATTTTTTTTAACGGTAAATAGCGAGGGATTCAAAACTTCCGGCTCTGTACCTATCCTTGGTGTTGGATCACGCTCGTGCTTCAAGAACCTACAATACATCAACCATCGAGCTATCTTAATTCTAAACGGACCCTGCCCACCTCGAATGGTTTCGAGGGGGCATTACTTGATCTCCTCCTCACACATCATCTTCAAATCCCGACTCTCATGTTCGCTCCCCTTCCACGTCGGTTCTTGCCATTTCCCCATCAGTGTTCTGGAAGGGTCATTCTGCCATGGCGTTGGGGGAGTTTCCTTCTTCTTTCGCCATTTGAACATGTGCCTTCGCTTTTTATAGTTACAGGCTTTTCTCTTCCCAATCGGGAAGGGGCGGGATTTGCGTTGTGAAGGAGAGTCTTAAAGGCCAGGGCTTTCACAGTTTTTCTGCTTGTTTTTTTTTTTTTTGGTTCGATTGGATGAAATGGGACTTGATTCAGGTCAGAGGGAAAAGATCGGGCTCGTTCTTCGCTGTTTTTTTGTCATTCATGTGTGGATGTTCTTCTCATTATATCCCCTTTTGCAAGACGAGAACCGTTGCCTTTTTCGGGTTCGAATCGGGTTCGGATATACCTACCTTACTTTTTTTGTTCTTGTCTTGTTCTTGTCTGTCTGTCTGACGCTGGGGGGTAGACTGGGTCGTCGCTTTTACACTTGCTGCTACTACTACTACTACTACTACTTTGTTTTACTGCATGGATGAGATCAAGATCGATCTGTGAAAGATCGGAAAGAAGAAGAAGGATCCGACGAAGGGGTGCGAGTGAGTGGCTGATGAGCGTATGGGTCTACGAATGGAATGAATGGAGGCTTCTTGGTCAAGCAAGGTACTCTACCGCGAGGCGTCGACCTCTCTTGTCCCTAGGTCTGCAACCTAAATACACACACACCTTGCTCGTGGCCTCCATGTTTGATTTCTTGTCTGCTTGTGAATGAATGGATGAATGGATGAATGCGTCTTTCTATCTCTGCGAGTTACACCACTTTCCCCTAGGCTCTTTACCAGGTACCTACCTCCCTGCCTACCTATACCATCGACCTCTGTGCACTAATCTATCGTATTACTATAGCTAGACCATGAAGCGAAGCCACACGAGCAATGCGTTCAATCTCATCAGCCCCGCCAGACAGTCGAGAGGACTTCTTGTTACGGCATCGCTTGCAAACAAATAATTGCATATACTTATAGTCTTATAGCTCGGACAAGATAGCCAATCCATCCACAGATATATGCTCAGATACACCCCCTCTCAGAAATGACGGCCCATCATCTGTCCACGTAACAGAATAGATATGACGTTCATCCTAGTATAACGCCTCGTCTCGCTTCTACTAACCTAGCGCCGGACCCCGGGCCTAAGACGGACGTGAATTCTCTGGTATTTTCTCAATGGTAAACCTACCAGGTAGATACGTGCTCTGCCAAATGAGTATGTGCGTGAATACGTGTTATCCTGTATAGACCCGCCAACCAGCAACTATGGCCAACAGATCCAGGGTAAGGCGAACCTCCAAAGGTTGAACTTATTGGCGGCTTGAGAAGAAGAACATTACATCCATTGTATATGGATTTATGCACAGTCATGGATAGAATCAATCAAATAGGAGGTATGGGATACTAGTTTAATTCAACCTACCTCTCCCTACCTATGCCGATTTCTCTTCTTTCCCTGGGTCGAGATCTATATAGGATAACCTGCCATAACCCGAGTTCTAGCCACACGCTTCTATGACTGACGATTTCCGACCCGCCAATCCGCATCATATCCCACCCCACCCCACCCTTTCGCTCAGTAGAAAAACCTCGCGAATGACAAGCACGGGACATGAACTCATAGGAGAGCAAAAGAAGTGCCGAGAGAAGACTAGTTCCATCAACCGCAAAGACGTGGCTCCACCATCTAAAAGGGAACGCTGACGGGGTCGATGCGATCGGCGGCCGCCATGGCAACGCTGGTGACCCTCGTCTTCTCCTCGCCGATTTCCTCCCCGGTAGCCGTGGGAGGCTCCAGGCTTTGCGTTATCTCGATCTTGGGGACCACGCCGAAGCGGGTGTTTCCTTGGTCCCAGATCTAAATGAAGCCATGCGTATCAGCAATAAATCTGGTTGTAGAAGGAGGAATTCAGGCGAGGTACGTTGAGGGAGGGAGGGGAATAAAAGTAGTACTTACGGCGTAGACGCTCTTTAAAAACGTATCGCCGAGAATGTCGAAAGGCAGAATGCCACGACTCTGGATGCCACCGTACCAACCCTTCCCATCATCGGTGGGTGCAAATGCGAGGTCTTCCTTTTGTATCAGGAACTCCTTGTTGCCGACGGCGACCTTGAAATCGGGGAGGTCATCTACCGTGACGTCTATGGGGAAGATGTAGCCCTGGTTAAGCCAGTCGTAGGTGGCGCCGGGAATCTGTGCGTACAGCGCGTCCACAACGTCGTCGGACATGAGCGCAAGCGTCGTGCCTGTATCGGCGATGGCGGTGTTGGAATCTCTGGAGATCTGTTTGCCATTGATTGACACAGACTCCGACGGGAAGGACCAAAAGCCTTCTGAATTGTCTATGTCCACCCAATGGATCTCCTCCCCGGACTGCTCGAGCAGTTCCTGATCGATGAAGCCAAAAGTGTAAAATGATCTAGAGGTAGCGGCGTCCCGCGAGCTATAGAAAGCCGAGGTGAACAGTGCCGCTTCTTTTGGAACGTCCTCCTGTTTGATCATGTTCTCGACAGGCGTCGCTTGGGGATCGGCCTTATCACCGTCTTGTACCGTGTTGATCTTGCTGAATGCGAGGCCAAGGAGGCCATCGCCCGTGTTACTCACGAATTGGTCCGACAAGTTCTCGGCTATTTCGACTGTCTGTTTCTTTACCGAGAGGCCACCAATTGTGAGAGTATCGGTGCCACAGCCGCCAGAGGCGTTGGAGCCATCGCCGTACTCGATTTTCTAACTCTTTCCGGGTAGTGGCTCCCAAGTGCTTGATTCCCTAGGATCAAACACGTTGTGGTTTTTCTCTTGAGATGAACTCAAATCTTTAGAGAATACCTGGTGGCAGTCAGTGAGTTGCGAGAGGAGTCTCAACAAGCTAAGCTGTTTACCCAGAAATCAGCTGAGCCGGTGTCGAAATCTAACATCAGACTTTGAGGGGGTGTCCCGACGGTGACTTTACAAAGATAGCTGCAGAAATTTTAAGTCAGTGATTGATTCGTTCTTGAAACTCATATACAGACGCAGCAGCGTAGATGCTCAGGAACCAATCAATAGCATCGGAAGACTTACAGCATGTCGTTCTGTGAGTCCTCGGCGGTAACCTCGCCGTGCTTGGCGCCGGGTTCAGCGCTCTCCTTCTTTACGAGGACCCGTTCTTGAGTGACACGACCACCAAGGGCAGCCTTGAACTTTTCCGGGATAAGACCTCTCTGCTTGGGTCGACCGACACGGAAATAGGGGCCGGCCTTTGTTGGCTCGATATTGTATTTACGCAAGAGATGAACGTAAGACTATTTTTTTTTTGGAAAGGTCAGTATCTTCTAATAGAGAACTTGTATCGACTCTATGGAAGAGATGGAACCGGCAGACTCGTAGTGCTCTCCTTCTAGTCACTGTGAGGATTCGTGCCGCCGTCATATATCGCCCACCTTAGTGCCACTTCGTCTGTAGTTTTGATTGTGGATGGCTCTTATTTTGGTCAGGCCATTTTCTTCCTTGAATTTGTTCTGTGCCGAGTAAATGGAGTCCATAGTGGGTATTGAGTGTCAAGAACTTTGGTCGACTGTATAGGCAATGATGAAGCGAGGATACAGCAGACCAGAATCTGAGGTGATCGACAGTATAATAGGTAGGTTTTAATGTTGTTATAGGTTTCACTGGAAAGACGATACTGAGATAATACTGCTGAAGATTTGGTTTGACAAAAAGGTATGGAGTTTGCTCAGGAGACGAGGAGACAGAGAGGACGGACAAAGAATGGAAAAGCTCGTTAGGTTACCTGTTACCTACCTAAGTACTTAGTGGGTATCTATCTACTAAGGTAGGTAGGCCGAACATGAAACGGAGACTAGAGCGTTGCTTCCTTCTTTCCTCTAAACTTTCCGTTTTCTGTCTTGTTTCAAAAGGTTGAGGAAGGCGCGCATGGCTGATGTCCCACATCTCGCGAAGCGCCGCTAACAAACGATGGTGCTCGTCATTTCGTCGGCAAAAGTCAGGCACGCCATCGTATGTATCACTGGCATCAAGTCTGCACTTTCGCAGTTACCGCCACTTTGTCCAGCAGCGGAAGCTATAAGTGCTGCGATTTGGCCTCGGGGACTTTCAAGTTGGTATTACTTTCGGAAGTCAACATACGTCCAGCGTTGGCTCATCAAAACATCTTTTGACAGAACAGCGACTAACAAGCACAGACTACCACGGACATCTCCGTTACTAAGACATAGGTACTACGTGACGTCTGGCGACTGTTAGATGCCCTGATATGTAGAAATATTAGAGTAGCTTCACTTTGCCATGAACGAAGCCCTTCAAACCATTGCTTATCCAAATTTCTTCCCCATCGACGAGCGAATCGACATGGACAACCTCTTCGACGATGAGGTCCCTACGGTCTTCAGCGCACGCTTTCACAAATTCCGAAACACTACTGAACCTACCTCTCTAGTGCCCACCTTCTGCTTGTGCCATAATTGCCACCGCTTCCTTGTGAAATATCATAGTTCTTCGGGATCGGGGGCGTGACCCATCTACCGTTCCGCCAGAAGTGGGGGGTGGTAATACTGCCTTCCATGATGGATCCGTCTTGGCTGTTGACAAGAAGCACCTCCTTCTTGTCGGTGAAGTTGAGGATGCCGGCCCGCTCTCTTGCCCCCTCGTACATAGGTCGATGCGTGGTTTTGAAGTGCGTGAACTCGGATTTCGCCGTAGTCTGTCTGTCCACTAGGATTTCAAACTCAAAATTCCTTTCCGGGATCTTGTCTTCAGAAGACCCCTTGACCACGTGGTCCGATGGCGCCGGAAGATAGGAAGGGAAGAGGTTGTTTAAATTGACTGGTGCCGTCGGCCCCTTCATAACACCCAAGACACCATCCCGGCCGATGAGAACCTTGGCTCGATAGGGCGTGTCAGCCACTTCAGGTAGGTTTACTCGTAAAAAGGTCTCGAGGGTTTTGAGCCCATTCTCCCCCTCCAGCGTCCCGACGGCGGCGTCCCAGCCCCAGTGGATGGCACCATTGAGCACACGGTCGCGGTGGAAGTCAAGCATGTAGAAAGGAGACGGATTCTGATTCCAGCCAACATCGACAAACTGTTGAGCGGGGGCTTTCAAAAGCGCCGGGTCACACCGGATCGTGGTGAAAAGCTGGAGTTCGTCCATTTCGTCTACCTGTTCGTTCATCATTCGACTATAGATACCTGGGTAAGCATTAGCCAAAAAAAAAAAATATTAAAGAAAACGGTACTTACTACGTCATAGTGAACTTGAAGCATATTCGTTACTGTGTCGTATAACCTAGCCTAGTGTCGAGTTATGCCTATTGTCAAGTTATATGAAATACCATCTCAAGGTTATCAGTAGTTCTGAGGTATATTTTCGTTAGAAGTTGGTAGCCATGTAGATATCGTGTAGCTGCCGTCGACATACCTCGAGTTTCCTAAGTATGAGCTCATACTCGGAATGCATGGCCCCCTCATGCGCCAATCAGCAGGCGCATACTACTATATTCCAGATTTCGCACCTTTGGTACTATACTGCTATACTGTACAACACCCTAAAAAGTGGTACCTAAGCGGGTGCCAAGCCTCGAGACGCGCTGCTAATTTTTTTGACTTATCATAGCTCGTCCAAGGCAAGGCGCATCATTGCTGGGCTGGCCTGCTGCAATTTGCAATTGCTAAACTAATTGCTGCAACTCTCCCATCCCGCTCTATCTCTATCTCTGTCTCTGTCTCTGTCTCTGTCCCTCCAACGCCTTCAACCACCCGACTTCTTCTCTTAATCTCTCCCATGCGGCGTTGTTGCCCATCTTAATACCGCCCTCTTGACCCGGTCTATCTTCCCGTAATTTAATTACTTTACATAAGCATTTCCCACCATGTCTGGCGCCTCTGCAGCACCACCGCCTGTGCCGAATCTGGCCAAGCCTATTGCCATCCCCGTCGAGTCTTCCGTCTGGGATCGGTTCACCAACTGGGCATCTGAGAACAAAGCATTGGTCTACACAATCGCCGGGGTCGCTGTTGTTGTGACGGGAGCTGGTGTGGTATACTATCTGAATGGCGATGCGGTAAGCCATTCCACCCATCCACCCACCCGCACTACCTCAGCTTTTTTGTCCGTCCGTTTGAGCTAACCATGTGCCGCAGCCTAAGGCGCCCGCACAGCCCAAACTAAGCAAAAAGGAGAGACGGAAAAAGAAGGAGGCAGAGCGCCAGGCCGAGGCTAGCGAGAAGTCAGCCGCTCCCGCGCCCGAACAGCCCAAGCCCGCCACCGTAGAGAGCGCTGACGAGCTTCCCGACATCGACGAGACCACCGTCAGTGCCCTCACCGCCGAGCAACGAAATGAGTTCGCCCAGAAGTTGAAGGCCGCCGGTAACAAGGCATACGGCAGCAAGGATTACAACAAGGCCATCGACCTGTACTCCAAAGCCATCCTATGCAAGCCCGATCCCATATTCTACTCTAACAGAGCCGCCTGCTATAATGCCCTCAGCGAGTGGGAGAAGGTCGTCGAGGACACAACCGCGGCCGTCAACCTCGACCCCTTGTACGTCAAGGCCCTGAACCGACGAGCCAATGCCTACGAGCACCTTCACAAGTACAGCGAGTCTCTGTTGGATTTCACCGCTAGTTGTATCATCGATGAGTTCCGGAATGAGAGCAGTGCCACATCAGTCGAAAAGCTCCTTAAGAAGGTTGCCGAACAGAAAGCTGAGGAGATCCTCAAGACCAAGAACCCCAACAAGCTCCCAAGCCCGACTTTTGTTTCCAACTACATCCAGAGCTTCCGCGAGAAGCCTCGACCTGCTGGTTTGGAGGATTCCAAAGAGTACTCAGATGCTACCGGAAAGGGTCAACTGCAGATCGGCCTCCGAGCTATGGAGAAGAAGACGCATGATGGCTATGAGGAGGCTGCTAGCGCCTTTGAGAAGGCTCTTGAGCTCGGTGATTTGGGAGACTTCGAGGCGCTCGCCTACAACATGCGCGGTACCTTCCGATGTCTACGCGGAGCGCAAGAGCAGGCCTTGGAGGATTTGAACAAGAGCATCGAGCTAGACTCTTCCATGACACAGAGCTACGTAAAACGTGCAAGCATGCACCTGGAAATGGGTAAGACCCATATATCCCAGCCCGTCTGTTGGATGGTTATCTAACAAGAATATAGGCAATCGCGATAATGCTGCCGCGGACATCGAAAGTGCCATCAAGCAGAACGAAGACGACCCCGACATCTACTACCACCGTGCCCAACTCCACTTCATCCATGCCGAGTGGCAAAACGCGGCAAAGGACTATCAGAAGTCTATTGACCTTGACAACACCTTCATCTTTTCGCATATTCAACTTGGTGTAACACAGTATAAGATGGGCTCCGTCGCCTCATCTATGGCTACCTTCCGCCGATGCATTAAGAACTTCAGCCGGGTACCCGACGTCTATAACTACTATGGCGAGCTCCTTCTTGACCAAGGCAAATACGATGACGCTATTCAACAGTTTGACACTGCCATGGAAATGGAGAAACAGACCAAGCCCATGTCCATGAATGTCCTGCCTCTGATCAACAAAGCCCTTACATTGTTCCAACAAAAGTCCGAGTTTACGGAGGCCGAGCAGCTCTGCAATAAGGCTCTGATTAGTAAGTGGTCCGCAATTGCTTTCTTTTGAGCTTGTTACTTACCAGTTTGTGCAGTCGATCCTGAGTGCGATATCGCAGTTGCTACGATGGCCCAGCTTCTCCTGCAGCAAGGCAAGATCACCGAGGCACTCAAGTATTTCGAGAGAGCCGCCGAGCTGGCCAGGACTCCTGGCGAGATCGTCAACGCCCTCTCTTATGCGGAGGCTACAAGAACCCAAATCCAGGTCCAGGAGAACTACCCTCAACTGGCGGCCAAGCTGCATGGTATGGGTCAGGGCATGGGTGCGGCTGCCTTCGCTGGCCGCTAAGGACTGCGGGGAAATGTCCAGCAGAGACGTCATGAAGAAGAAAAAAAAGGGTCAGAAATCCTTTCCCACGAAGACATTATGGTTTGTAGCATGTATCCGGCGTAGGAAGGGTGGTAATTTGGCGGAAACTGTATGAAAGGGGCTGGCTTCTGTTGCGAGCCCTCGCGAGTTTCGCATATCCCCCTCACTCATTGGAAGGAAAATGACTTCGCAGGTTATTGGGGAAGGCTTCAAATTGGGAGTCAGTCTCCGTGCAACTTGAAAAAAAAACTGCGTTGCTACTACTGTACTACATACTTGTATATATCTATCTACTACCTACGTACCTAATGATTCTCTTCCGGGGGGTCGAGGCTGATGACAATGTGAGATGTTTTTATGCGTGAGAATCATTGTTACGTCACGTGCGAACTTGGGTTCATCTGCTGAATGAGCGGTTATTGTTTACTGGCATATCTTGCACAACAGCAATTCTCGCCGAGTTGGGTCATGCCACCCTAACTCTCTTATGCCACTGAATCAAAAATGATGGGACATAGACATGGACCTCGAAAGGAATAGTGATTGAGACTGGGCACCCTTTCAGGATATATATACGAGAAGGGTATTGTGACGAAGCAACGGTAGTTGGAAGGATTGGTTGCCCAGAGAGGAGTTTACTTACTGCTTATAACGATGACACAGACGTCGCGCACGGCCATCCTCATCACCACAAGAACAGCGAAAGGTGAAGCTGACCTAGCGCGAACGACAAACTTCTTCTTTCCAACCCATGAGGTTGAGGATTCAAACGGAGAACTGATCACCAGCGGGTACTGCTCAATAGATCTGGCTGGAGATATCTAACCTAGCCATGTCCAGTATCTCGTATGGACGAACTATTTTTAACCTATCAACTGTGGATGATTATACGGTGCCCTGCTCTTGCTCGTCCTCAGCATACGATGCTTGACCTAGTGCTTTTCGAATACTACATTTGCTACCAACCCACCTGGAACTTCTCGACTAGGCTATTTCTCAATTTCTCAAATGTACCCTCGGCAAGGAACGGCTCGTCTATGTACTGAACGCAGCATATACGATTCCATACCCAGGTAGCTCTTATCTGCTTCCTAGTTGGGTTGGGTAGAATTAAACAACCGAACGAACAGAAGAGGTTACTATAAATTGCACACATATCGTAGCTTATCACATAGTTCCGTCCACAGCATCGTTCTCCCATTCCTTTTCAGGCCATTGTTCTCTATCTTATACACGAACACCCAACATGATGATGCCCTAACTAGGTGATACAGTCTTCTCTCTTATCCAGGCCGACACGAGAGCCGACGCCAAGGGCTACTAGTCTGTCTAGCATCGGCTTTTAATTATTAATAGAAAGCGGTGTGACAGACTAAGCATGCAACCGTGAGTCACGAAACATGCTCATCGCAGACCGATCATGTGATCCCGTGTCATTCTCGGGTTCTGTATCGGAATATCCAGACACGATTGCATGTCGCGGGGTATAAACGGCTTCGGCACTATAGGCCGATTTAGGTCGGCATCGGACATCGGCTCGGAAGTGCTAAGTTAGTCGTTTCTATGATAACTAGTATTTAGGTCGCTAGCATCCTCCGTGATTAAGTGGAACATCAATCAGTCGCCATTATTGCCTTAAGCCACGACTCCTGAATACCCGTCACTCTTACCCACACTGAGAACTCAACACTCATCTCCACCGAGAGCTACGCAAACCATCTACAATGGCCTCAAGCGACCTCCCGAAGGGCTACGTCCTGTTCGAAGGATACCCCTCAATAGAAGACTACATGGATCTTCGCGTCTTACCAGGTCTAACTCCCAAAACCGAAGACCAATCCCGCGAGTGCCTCAAAGGGAGCTGGTACGGCGTCTGGGTCGCCGAGGAGTCGGCTCCCACGCGAGCCGTAGCCATGGGCCGCATCATCGGAGACGGCGGGTGGTACTTCCTGATCGCAGACATGGCGACACTACCAGAGCATCAGCGGAAGGGTCTAGGCAATGTCATCATGACGAAGCTCCTTGCCAGAGTCAAGTCACATGCTCCTGAGGGCACGGCGTACGTTGTCCTGGGTGCGGATCCCCCCGGACGCAGACTGTATGCGAAACATGGGTTTAAAGAGACCATGCCGGCGGAGATGGGAATGGGGTTGCGAATTGAGGTTCCAGGGCCGGGGCAGTAGCTTGCTTGTTCTCTCGAGATGGCTGATAAGTAGCTGTCTATGAGCTTCTGGGTTTGAGACTCTCTCCCTGCGATCTATAGGCTAGAGCTAGAGCAAATAGAGACTCAGACCCCGTCATCAAAGCCCCAGAGCTGCACATATGGTATGTCCCTGAGTCCATGGTGGTGTTTGAAGATGTCGAAGATAGCTGTAAGTATAGGTAGGAGCCTACCGTAACAATAACGATGCACAGAACACCCTCTCTTATATGATGGTGCGACGAAGAGGGCAAGTATACCTACTTAACTCTTTGACTAGCCAGTTACTGCTTCCAACATATATTTTCTCTCTCTAGTTTACTTGTGATTTCTTTTTGTGTTGATCTGGTCCCCGAAATGTGATACCGAACAGCTACTCGAATCTTTCTATTATCGTATATCCGTATTCGTACTAAGTGCTACTAAGCAATCCTTTCTTTAAAAATGAACCTTTCTGGGCGCACTGAGAGCGCTTGGGTTCTTGGCATTAGATTGGGCCTTGGATCCCCAGGACATTGAATAGGAGCCGATGCTCTAACTTAGCCCGCTCGAACTGAAGAATCCAAATTCAGTTTCAAAGTCCCGCCTTTCCCCTGATTTACCTACAGCTTCTCAGAGCAAATATCCCCATTGGTCATGCTCGATTTTTGTATGTCGACAAAAGGCTCAAATTATATTATCTATTATATGATAAGCTGTTTCAATGAGTGTTGCTGCTGGCGGATCGTATCTGCGTTTTGATAGCGACGTGATAGTCTGCATTCGAATCATCGAACACCGAATCGAGGGTTGCAAATGTGGCAACGTTCGTTCCATTTGTATTGTTCCTGCGAATAAAAGTTCGTATACCAGTCAAGATGGGAGACGGCACCTTGGGGAGCTTGAGAGTCGAGCTATCGTGGGTCAAAGTAGCCTTCTCGTCAGGCTGTTCTTGAGCCAGTGCCTTGAAGTGGGCGAGGAATCTGCGGAAATGATTCGGTTGTGGAACTTCAGGTACTTCAACCCTGCCATTGCCCTTTTGTTTTACAAACAGGGTGCGGAACGCCGTAATTGATGCCATCATAACTGCCACACTACCCTCAGTTTGTTGCCAGAAGAACTCCCAGATGTCATCCTCGAGGCCTTTGTAGTAAAATCCCGATATCCTTACGATGGCAAGAATCGCCATAAAGATGGAGAGACAGAGGAAAATTGCCAGTCCGAACTTGGTAGACGTGCTGAGGAGCGAATTTCTAAGGATAATAATAGGAACACTAACAACTAGTAGCGCAATGTAAGCTTCAAGGACAAAGAATCTGGCTGGCATACAAAACAATATAACCTACCCATTATATCAGAAAGTATGTCTAGAACAGTTACGAGTGCAGTAAGACCAATTGTTTTTGTCTTATTTACGGTAGAATTAAAGCATTGGACTGGTATGGATAGATCAGCTTGTGCACAGACCCGGCTAGAATAGATGGTACTTACTTGCTTCTACCCCAAAATAGGGGCAAATAATAAATGGCTCCGCGACCACAAATGCCCAAGATATCACACAGAATATAACAATAAACCAGTAGTACCAATTAACACCTCGCGATATATGCCAGACCAACGGACGCATGAATACTAGAAAGCACCCTT
Source organism: Xylaria sp. 218_066 (assembly GCA_019843955.1). Lineage (NCBI taxonomy): Eukaryota > Fungi > Ascomycota > Sordariomycetes > Xylariales > Xylariaceae > Xylaria > Xylaria sp. 218_066. Next base: position 37,800 of record JADKYC010000140.1, on the reverse strand, counting down.
TGACAGCAAAAGTCGTCGTCCATATCAAAGCTAGAAATGGGTATACTTTCTTCTGGAGACCGAGGAGTTGATTGAAATCAGAGAAAACATAGGGTAGAACCTCAGGATCCAGCAGGGCAGCCGAGTGCAGGTAGAGGAAGTAACAGATGTGGTACAAAATGCCAGTTGCGGCGATCAATGAAGCTGCGGCAAGAATTAGAAATGCGTCATCTAGACGCAGATGCTTGTGATATATGAGGCGAATGGCTATTCGCACTACAAAGCATATGAGTGCTAAGCCGGTCAAGACTCCAATAGCCACCTATATAGAGAAATTAGTATCATTCAAAAAATTGACCTGGGATGAGCTGCTCTACCTCGAAGGCATGCATATGGATCTGGGCGGACGACTCGATGCGTCTTGTCGCCTCTTGGGCACTCAGAGGAGTCGTCATGGCTCTGTGAATTCGATTGGTAGTATGCCGACTATCGGTAGCCTGTCTGTCACCTGGAAAAGAGGTTGAACCTGGGAAGATGGGTAACTTTGGGGACTGGTCCTGGGTTTACGGAAGGCTAAATAACTTGACCATTTCTGAGCAGGATAAGTCTCCCTGTTTGGTTATATCTTCTTCTGTTCATCGGCATTTCTTGGTGCTGCATCAGGCTTGTTTTGCCAACGCATGAGCTGAAAGCTCTAGTAATAGCACGAGATGCTGTGCCACCTAGATGCCATTCAGACATGATGTGGGTGTGAACTATAACAACCTAAATGGGGTCATTACGGCCTACATATTGTTGTCACAGCCTGCATGGCCCCCAAGTGTTATTGTGGGTTATTATTTCAATATCTTGCGCGGGCATGCGGGGTCGTTTTTCATCCCCCCTTGCCGTATGATGAATATCACTGATACGAGAGCTCGAGTCAGAAGCTTCTGCTATATAAAGGACACAGCCTCTACTACTCTACACTAATAATAGGTAGTAGCCACCAATTAAATTGCGGCGGGGGGCGTAGACACACGCTGTGGCAAAGCCTTCGCCGGCCGGCTTTCCATCTTCTAACCCCAATTATCATTCCTTGCCGGATATTGACGGCAAACCCCCAAGAGTTTCGAGTGTTATGGTACAAGATAATTTGTCCAGAACAATGTTTTCCAATCTCGTTCCACTGCTTCTATGCGGTGCGCTCTGGCTTTGGTATGCTGCAAAGCGTCATAGCCCCATAGCAAGCGCGAATGCGAAAGGCATCCCTCCAACTTTCCCCTACGTCTTCCCCTTCTTAGGAAGCCTGCCGATCACATATTTGTACAATCCAATAGCATTCGTCTTAAACCGGAAGTAAGCCTGCTGCATTTCAGTAGTTTATTCATCGCTGGGACTGACTGGCAGCAGTAACTTCTTCCAGAGCACACACCCTGTGCGTATCAAGATCCTAACCCGAGAGTTCTACGTTGTCCGCGGGCCGGATAATGTAAAAGCGCTCTTCAAGGGCTCTTGGGCGTGCACATCAATCCCTTTCGTGAAATTTGCTCTTGGTCACGCCTTTGGCTTGCCAGCAAAAGCATTAAGTCTGTTCGATAATGATGACTCTGGTGGCAGCCCTGTACCTCATCCTGACAGCACCGTGGAAGCCCGCAATCGTATTGATTATCGTGTGCACGAGTCTTTAACTAGATTTCTAGAAGGAAAAGGGCTTTTACCTTTCTGGAATAGATTTGCAGATGATATTACACAGCGACTGCATACTATGTACGATCGTACAGGGTCCGACTGGGATTATCATACTGACCTAATGAACACTATCGGGGACGAAGCTACTATTTCAATTGTTAATGCTCTTTGTGGCCCATACCTTTTGGCCCTATGTCCGGATTTCCTGCAGAGCTTTTGGGCTTTCGACCGCAATTTACAGACGTACCTTCAAGGTATGACATTGTAACAAACGGCAATGGACTTCGAAGCTTACTGATCTGATCGACAGGGATTCCGTGGTTTCTTGCTCCAAAGGCATATGCAGACCGAAATAAAGTATTAAACGCCATAAAAGCCTGGCAGCAGCATGCGAGAGATCATTTCACTGAGTCAGCTATTGATGCTGATGGTGATGACCCGTTCTGGGGTTGTAGCTTTTTTAGGGAGAGGCATAAAATGTTTCTTGAAATGGACGGCTACGATTACGCAGCTATTGCATCCCAAGACTTTGGGGCCATATGGGCGTAAGCTATAGTTTTTGTCTATTGCTACAGTTCACATTGCTGGCAGTTCCGGTATTTGCCATTATTATCGCACAATAAAGCCCCCATATTAAAGGCAGATATTGGGACAAGGTCCCTTATCTGATACCCCTAGTTTCCCGGGGGGGGAGGTGATTCCGTATCGTTTCGTGACACCCATATCTTACGCCTTAAAATCTTTCTGGCTAATGTTTTACATAGAGCAAGGAACTCTATTTCTGCTACGTCATGGGCTGTCTTCAATATATATCGAGACCCTGAACTCCTCGCCAGTGTTAGAGCGGAGGTCGACGCCTGTAGACTCGAAACCGAAAGTGCAGATAACCGCGTTAGCTTTGATATTGACCGACTATTTCGCTCACCAGTCCTTCAGGCCGTATATGCCGAAACCCTACGGCTTAGAATGCATTTCTTTGTTATTAGGATGCCTGATAGGGTTGACATGAAGATCCAGGACTGGGTTATACCGAGGAAGAAAGTCATTGTGACGTTAACGACAGTTGCACATATGGATTCTGAAGCATGGTGCACTGGCTTGAAAAATGAGCATCCTATTGACCAGTTTTGGGTTGGAAGGTTCCTCAAGCATCCAACGAGAGACGTTCATGAGGCTTCAGAATCAAATAATTCTGCTTTGACATTTTCGATAAAAGAGGTCGAAGGGTCGTGGATTCCGTACGGCGGCGGACCGCGGCAATGCCCCGGTCGGCACTTTGCAAAACGCCAGGTATTGTTAACGATCGCTTTGATGGTTAGTCTGTTTGATTGCGAGATACTAGGAGAGGGATTGAACGCCAAGGAGGACTTTTCCCTTAATGGTTTCGGGAGCGGCGTGTCATACTCGGCCGGCAAAATCCCAATGAGAATGCGGCGCAGGGCCGACGGGACAACGATGACGATGAGTCAGCATTAATCTTCGTGACGAGTGCTCAATATTACAACTGAGAAGTTAACATTAGGCAGAGAATGGATTCTCCAAGATTAATAACGGTTATGAGAGGCAGGCTTCCCAAACACTCTACCCCCCGTCTCTGTCTATTGTTATGTACTAGGTTTAAACTTCCATTATGTCGGTGATGTTACCTTGGTGCTACATGTTCAAAGTATTATCTCTCCATTGTTATTGCAGATCTAGATACTGGCTCATTAATTATACACTATCCCCAATTCATCACGCGCAGTACAATGCCGGTGAAATAAGACGGGACCTACTTACGTAGCTTAGGCATGAGGTCATAGACTTCATCACACCGCTAATTTCTCACCAATAATATGAGAACCCCTTTTGACATGAAACCGGGCACTCATGTTGTCCATCAACGTACATCCGTGTGGTCTGTCCCTCTACTCTTGCCCCAATGCCTCTTGTTTTAACAGTGCTGAGTTTGCGGCCCGCAAAGAGAAGACGCTCGATAGCTCCCTTCCAAAAATCAATCAACTAAGTAGATTAGGCAAGTATATCTGACTCCGTAGCAACAATAAAATAGTCCTTGTCCACCCAAGAGCCATGACTATACGCTGTAACACCTGTCTTGGGATCAAGTATCTGAAAGTCGAATTGGCGGATAAGCTTATTCCGACACAGTGTCAGCTATATATGCTCGCCAAGAGGGTGAAGTAATAACGGGAGTTATAAAACGTACCTCGAATACAGTTTTGTTGAGCTCCATGAAGGCAACAAACTTGCCAGCGCACATCCAGCGGCCATAACCGAAGACAAGCTCGATGTTGCGCTTCATCTCGGTGCAGGTTTCTTGATCGGCTTCGAGGAATCGCTCGGGCCGGAACATGTCAGCATCTTCGCCGAACAGGGCCTTGGAGCGCATCATGGAGGGAAGGTTCGGTCCGACGGCTGTGCCCCCGGGAACGAAGTAGCCGTGTATTGTATCACCCTCGGGCGGCACCTCCTTACCAAATGAGCCGGTGGCCGATGGACGTATGCGCATACTTTCATATAGCACGGCCTATTGAGAAGTTAGAGTTTTTCGTCGGCTCATGTATGGGATTTAGAGCTTGTTTGTCCGCCTATAGAAGCGGGTATAATAGCCCACATATTGATTATTAGGTCAAAAAAAAGGAGAGAGACATACTTGTAGATATGGCAGCTCCCTCGCTTCTGCAACTGTTATGGGATTAGAGGCCTTTCCGCTCTTAATCGCGGCTTTCACTTCAGTCTTGAATCTTTGGTACACCGCGGGCGTCGCTATGAGATAAAACATTATTGTAGTGAGTGTGCTTGCAGTTGTCTCTGAACCGGCTACGAACATGAAAAACGCCTCGGTTTGGCATTCAGTCTCCGTGAGTCCGTGACGACGGAATGAGCCCTTCATGCCATTCCTATTAGCTTGTATTCACATCAAGTACATTCGAAAATCAAGATCCAATTCTCACTTACTAGGATATCGGTCAAGCCCTTACCATCACCAATATATCTTTTGCGAACCTCGTCGTTTGTCAATCTGTGTGCAAAATATCAATAACACGTCGACTAGAGCCTATGCTTCATGGGGTCTTACTTCATCATCGCGCCAAGTCCCCCAGTGTCCGTTGGTTTGGGGCCAAGCAATTTAATGCCCAGTGTCGAAAAGGCAATTTTCCTTGCCCAGGGCACATCCCCTAGAACATTCATCGCAGGCAAAAATTTCTCTACAACATGAAAAAAGCCAACGGTGTCCTTTCCTGCTTCGACACAGCCGAATTCCTTTCCGAGAGCAATACGGGAGATGATATCCAAGGTAAAGAAACCCATCACTTCGCTGACGTCGAAGGGATTCACACTGGCACCCGGTTTACGGACGAATTTCCGGCGGATCAAGCCAACCAAATTTCCGATCTGCTCGTCGACGGCGGCCTCAAGACCAGGGGTTTCGCGGCCGGAATAACCATGCGAGGTCTTGGCTTTGTACTTGTCATGCCTGACGGGATCGGTCATGCTGAACATAGCATCGCTTTCCGGGTGGAAACGGGTACCATCATACCATTTGGACCGTGGATACGGACTCTTGGTACTCGATATGCGACGAATCGTCTCTGGGTCGTCCGTGCTGAGCTCGTTGGGACCGATCCGAACCAATGACCCATATTTCTCCCCGAGGACCTTGTGAAGGTCATACTGTTTCCCGCTCCAGCCCGAGTAACAGAGCCACAGGTATGTTAACGACGCGAGAGAGGGCCCGGGAATGTGGCGGAGGCGTTGCCATTGGTAGAAGGTCGACGCAAGGAAGTAGCCTATGGTGAGAGAAAAGAGAACCGTAATGGTCAGTCCTGGGTCTAGGATGCCCATGATAATACCAGTTTGCGGTCGCACAGGTACTTGGATTGCGTGGGTCTATCAGATGGGATGAATGGAAAATGATGATTATAACCTGGATTACATTAAGAGAAGGGCGAGAAGACGGGAAAACCGGCTCAAACGAACCCAACTGTCGGTAAACAGCCATGCAGCTGAGCAAAGCCGATGCGGTGACATCCGCATTTATATGCTGTACTAATAGACATTCCAACCGGGTTCCATCCCGAACCCGAGAGTGATTAGCGCATCGAACATTGCCTATCAAAATAGAGATACCAGGTATCCCCTGCCTGGTATTCCGCAATGTCTGTGTCACACACCTCTGGAGCGGTGGCATTGTTTTCAATATTTGGTCGAGCCGCCAGTACGTAATCCCCAGCTTTTGTTCTTACAGCGCTAACGATCGAGATGCTGGAGGAGAAGATCCAGTCGCAGGGCTTGCTGCAGGGGTAGGATTGAGACCGTACCTTTGTTCTACTAGGTAGTATATCCACGTCCAGCAGATTTATAGCCTGTATACTGTACCATCTTAGCAATGTAGCTTGATTCAAGTTTATAGGTAATAATAAAGCACTATGGAGTGAAACAACTGCAAGTAGTGATACCGAAGTCTGCATTCAACTGCCGGTGATTCTAGTGCTGCTATCGTTTCCGTGAGACGAAAAGGCTTGTTATAGAAGTATTACAGTGCGCGTCCTGATAGTTCGGGACGTAGCTTCGTTTATTTGACGTCTTCATTAAACTTCTTTAACCGGAAATTCTGACTCTGCCGCGGATAATAGAGTAGAGAGGTTAGTCGATCCACCGTCAATAGAACTGTTAGATGACACTAGAGAAGATTGAGAAGATCAACCCTGTTCGTTTCCGTTTCCTAATAGCAGGGATGTTGCAGCTAAAGAGGCGGCCATATTGGGTAATATAAGCTTGCAAATCACTCGAAGTTACACGGACCCAAGGAACTGGGACTGCACCCGATCAAGACTGGTACGACGTCCCAGCCGCCTAGCTACCCGTATAATGCTTGATTGAATAATATAAGAGTGAGTGAAAATGAGGGAAAGCAAGGCTTTCGCATACATAGACCTTGGGTCGCCGCCTAGCTAAAGGGGAGGGTCAGATCTTTATGGGGCTCTTAAAGGCCCAGACGATTATTCGAGGTGCTTTCCAAGCCCTTGTTACATAACAGCACCAGATATGGCCGGCGGCCTCGGTGGAGTACCACACAGAACGCATAAGATCAATTCCAAGCCTGACAATAATTGATAAAACCCCGCACCAGAGCCCGATTTTCATCCAGGTCATACCCTCACTTCTATATTTACCATCTACATACCCAGAGATGAAAGTAGATCCAATTTCAGAAGATTTTGAGACCTATGCAAGCAAGATATGGGGGGAAGAGGTACCAGACTATGCTTACTTTTGTTGGAGATGGGCACAGCAAAAACCTGAGCTTCATCAAGCGTGGGACCCTATCGAAGATGGAAGGTTCAGAAACGGCAAGTATGTGTTCTCTCCCGTAGAAAACCACTAACAATACGTAAACAGACGTTCTCAATGAGTTTTTGGAAAAAGAGGACATGTACAACATTCGAGTCGAGTCACAATACCGTAGGTCCTCCTTTTGCCGTGTCGAATGTCATTTGTGGGATGTATATGGCGCGGTCCCGAGCCGACTGGCACAGATGTGGAGATGGGCAGATAGTTCAAGGGCATTCATCAGTTCCGAAGCCGGATGTCGGTGTTTCAACGACTTCGATACTGCCACAATTACGAGATGCAAGGCAGCGGAAACGGCGTATGAATATTACAGAGCAGAGTATAAGCACGGCTTAAAACTCACAGACGGCCAATCTGAAAAACTTGAGGAACTAGACCTTAGTTTAACGTCCTTCAATGAACGCCTTTGGAAAGATACACGGAGTTGGTTTAGAGACTGTGAGTTATCCTATATCCTTAGCGACAACGGTTAGCTTAACTACTATGACCAGCTTCAGAAACTCCAGCATGGATTGACGAAGGCTCGAGCAGATTCGAAAAGTCACTGAATTCGTTCCTCGCCATCACTTATAATAAGACGCTCTCAGATACCGTCAAGAATGCAAGACAAATGCTACAATTATCGTCGGGTCGAAATTATTCATTCCTTACTATCAATAGCAATCAACAGACTCCTTCGAGGCAACCGGAAAACAACGTCCAAACTGGCCAGCTCCCTACTATCCTCTTCGCAGTAGCCGGCTCCGGCAAAACCCAAGCTATTTTCAACTATTTTGTTCGGACGTACGGCCATTATCTAGTGTCCGGGAGGAGCTTGAGCAATAATCAAGACTCTATACTAAGCCCTAGACAGGAAGGTGCCTCAGCAGATACAAAGTGGATATATGACCTCTCTGAGCACCTTAGGTTCAAATTAGGGGACAGTGATAGGGAGAATCGCCAACGCGTTCTTAATATGGTGCTACTAGCGAATAGGCAAGACTTCCTTGATGAGTGGAGATCGCAAGAACCTGAGATAGCTAAGGAACAGCACGACACGCTCAACTTAGGCCCCGCCTCCTGGTTGCTGATGCAAACAGTTTGCACAACGAAGTACGACCCGTTCAAAGACACGCTTAGGATGCGCATACTATTGGACCCGGCCGTTTGGGAGATGAGGGCAGTACCTATAACACCTATACCTGTGATCATCGACGAAGCCCAGTACGAGCTTGATACTTTCTCAGATGGGAAGCCGTTCTTACGTTATTTCCTATATGTACTACATCAAACTTCAAATATTTGGACACTTGCTTCAATAGCTGGCACCTCTCTCCGACTCGATGATTGTGAAGACTATGTTAAAATGGCTATGGCATCCGAGGTTTTACACCGGATACGAAATGTTTACGCGATCTGTATTTCCCTCTCCGGCTTTTTGACAAACCCGAACAGCTTGAGGAAACAATTCGCAGAGCAAATCATGCCCATGGGCTTGCTTGAGAACTATAACCGTGCAAGTCGCAACTGGCCGGAAAAGTTATGGTCCCGTACGGAACAGTTAGCAGAAGTATTGTCAAATCTCTACTTAAAATGGTATCGGCCGGATGAAAGAAGCTACGAAGAAAGCAGCAATGAGAGCAGAATTTCGGATAATAACATGTTAGCACTACTAATCATGCTAAGAATGAAAAGCTCTCATCCGATCAAGTTGTCAAAGATGATTAATTTCATAAGGCCTGTTTTCAAGCAATCAAACACCACGGATGATATCCTAAAACCATTTCATTTAACCAAGTTTGGAGAATTCCTACTCTGTGCGGACCCCCCATTAATCAATGAAGAGGTATCAAGCTACGCAGAATCGACACCGGATCAGGCAAATATGGAATTCCTGAAGGAGATTTTCACTAGTTATAACATTTACCTGTTTGGTCAGCACAACATCTCTCGCGGGGAATTTGTACCTCTTGACTCTTCTTCGCTAAGAAAAACCTTGGAGCCATATGAGATTCCACAGTTGGCAGAACAGAAGCATTCTGTTCAAATCAGATGTCACGAAGACTTTCGACAACTGCTAAACACCCACCTTGAACGCCTAATGGAGAAGATAGGATACTTCTATACTCTAGGAGAAGAGACCGAACGTTGTAGGTTATGGGAAATCGCCTACCCAAATACTAGCATATTTCAAAACGAAGGCTTTAAAGATGCGAGAGAAGAATTATACTCAAAAGCTGTGGCCTTCTTGAAAAGACATCTCGATGTGGACGGTCCAGTTACACCAACACCAGTTCAGTTGAAAATTGCATCTCAAAGGGCCGCAAACGCCTTCATCAAAGAGTGTGATCTCTTACAATATAGCGTCTGGTTTCGCGGACGCATTCGCTGGTCCACGTATTACATCGAACACATGCTGGCCTCTTATCTTAAAATCCCAGACCTCGGACAAAAATCGATAGATCTTGTTGAAATAAGGGAGGCTGGTACACTCCACTCCCATGTCTATATATAATCTACCAGATCCCCCATAGCCTGGAGGGCTAATTCTGTACTTCTAACTAATCTAATCCTGATCACTATATTCACTATAAGTATCCGTCTCCACTACTTTTGACAGATCTCAAATGGATCGAAGATCATGCAAGAAAAGCTGCAGTCTACATCAAATCATGCTTGAAAGGGAGAATTGAAGATCTGAAAAAAGGCGGCTATTTTCTCATCCTGAAGAACCTCTATTTCACCGCAATTCGAGCCGATTTGATGCACAAACCTAGTTTATTTCCGAGCGACAGATCCGCCCGGATGATCACTGAAGGTTTTGCGCTTCTTGATCCAGCAGAGCCAGGACGAGAACAAAGACGAGACTCACCAGTGTCTATTTCCGAGCTAAATCTGGCCGAGCCAGTCTATGGGTATAGGCAGAAGTTGTCCGAGCGCATTGTCGTGGATGCAGTCATCGAGTATCTAAAAGAAAGGGAAAAGCAAGATGAAGATAATATCGAAAATGTTTTACAGAACTTTCTTTTTGATGCGCAAGACGATACCTCAGGGTTTGGCAAAGCTGCGGAATTCTACTTTGCTTGGGTATGCACTCCGTCAATTTAAGGCCAACATAACATTAACTATCTTTGGTGTCTAGGTGGCATGTTTTCACGACACTCATTTAGCTCTGATACTGCTTCCGAACCACAAAAGCAATTCCGAAAAGTTATTAGTCGAGCACATTTCATCTCCTACCATAGTTCAAACACAACTTCAGTCCTGCAAGGCATTGACAGTTATACGCTTGAAGAGCCTCCTTCAGAATTGGAATCAGATCTTAGCCTCGGGTCAGAAATCACTTTCGCTGACTGGGTTCAACGAGTTCATGATGGGAAGTTCTTCCCCGCCTTCTACTTCCCTAACATTCTTGCTGGACCCGATATTGTCTTTTACCTCAAAGCCAAGTCTGGAGAAAGGATTCTATGTGCTTTTCAGGTGAGCCCATTAATGACAACCGAACTAGCTCAATTGTTCTCACTTGCATGAAGGTCAAAACTGGTGAAAAGTGTGACAAAGCTGACGCCTTCAAATTGATTCGCACCCTGGATCCAAAGCTATGGTTCTGGGGTTCGCCACATCATAGGAAAGAGTTGGATGAAGCACTATACTGTCAAGAGTTGCAGAATGACAGAGTCCTTACCGCATTGATAGTAACGAGCCGGTCGAGCAAAGAATTCTTCGCCACTAAATCCGACTTCTATACTGGAATGCAAACTCTACAACCTTATTGCAGGAAGGTGGAGCCGTATCAACAAGAGTATCACAAAAACGTGTATAGGAGCAACAGTGAAAAAGCAAAGGTAATGACGGAGCTTTTGGTTGCCACACGAAGAATCTACAAAGCACCAAAGGAAAGAGGAGATGAGAATTCCGAGGACCATAGGGCTATGGTGCTGCGAGATGGTGAGGAGAGCTCTTCTGGACTAAACAGTCTGGATCGCAAATTCATATCGAATGGAAATCAACTTGTTATCGCTCACACGGACACAAGGTTCAGTAAGAACTATGAGGTAAGCATAGAAGATATTGATAAGGGAATGTGCTCAGGAAATCATAACCAAAGCAGCGTCACTAAAGCGGAAGGTGACCGAGTGGCAATGGGTTATTACTTCGTGGTTATTGATAGCGCAGCTCTCGGCCCTATCACCGGCCCAACATTCCTGGGCTTATGCAAAGCGATGAAGAAAGTAGAGAAAGCGAAGAGCAAAGAAAGGTCCCAGAACTTAGGTGTCTATTGAAGGCCGTCGCAGGAACAGAACGCCATGCAGCCTGAGGTCTGGGAGACATATCAAACATACACCTTGAGTTAAGGAGGACTACAGTGAGGCGGGTGAACCGGACCGTGATAATGTCGAACTACCTGGTAATCAGATATTGACTGTAAGCATTAATAAACTACCTTGATACATATTTGTACAATTGTAAGGGGTTAGGTTGATCATGCGAAGAGTTTATCAAGACCTTTTCGCGTAACAATGATAAACTTTGCCTACACTATCTTAACACTAAGGTTTGACTCAGGCGTAAAATATATTCCTAGCCAGGCCTCTCAGCTTAACGAGTACGATCCCGAGTGCTCATAGCAAATATGGGCGCGTTGAATTTCATTAAATAAATAACATTTTCTGCTGATATTTTACATTGCTTTCTTTTGATTATACTGGTAATAAATGATGACCAGGCTCGCACGATGGTTCATCCGGAGGAACATCTGGCAACACGACAGGATACACACCCTGCAGCGAAGCCTCTAACTCCTTAAACGACAAGCCTAATTCATCTGCAATGCAAATTATCTTATCTGTCTGTCCAAAAGCGACTACTTCACAGGTCTTTGAAGCCAAGCTTCTTAACTGTGAGCTCGCTAGAAGGACCTTCCCGCCACGCAGGACAAGCTCAATCTTCTCCTGGGGAGCAAAGATAGCCTGTTCAAACGGGTCGACTTCAATCTCGTCATCCTGAGACCACTCTCCGACAACCACAACATCAGCCAGCTTCCCGACCTCTACTGAGCCGAGCTGATCTTCGAATCCCGCCACTATGGCGGCGTTGAACGTGGCCATTTCCCACAACATCTTGGGCGATAACTCCGCGCCGTAGCTCTCTTTCGTAGCCGAGGCGGCACAGACAGCTTCTCTCCCCATCGTAGCCGATCCAGAAGGCAACCAGTCCGTGCCAAGTGCTACCGTTATCCCAGCCTCAAGCAAGTAACTCACGTTTAGCGTCTTACCGTAGAGATACATGTTGCTGCGGGGTGACCAGACAATCTTGGCTCCCCGGGTGGCAACTATGTCGAAGTCCTGCGTCGTCAGGCCCAGAGCGTGCACGAGCGCCACGTTCGGGGCAATGATATCGGTGCTCAGCCCGCCACCTTCGAGTGCGGGAACCGTGTCAAAGGTCATGTTAGATAGACAGGTGAACTCATTCGCTGCCTCGAGATCAACGCCCTCGCCAATATGGCCGATATACCTATGATAGCCACCGGCTGTATCCCGATCGATGGCGTTCGGGCCATAGTCGCAATCGCCATTCCTCATCATCCCTAGCTTATCTTTCAGGGGGAAGGTGTCGTACATGGCCGCGGGGCCATTCAGCCCATCTCCCAATCCATCTGCAAAGTCGAGGTTCCGAGCTAGACCGGGAACCATCTCCCCGCCTATGACGGAGGTGGTGCCGGAGAATACGTGGCGCAGCTCGCCCCACGCCGTCGCGTGCACAACACTGCCGTTCACGGAGACGTCACGCATGGTGTAGTTCCGGGCTCCCACGCGCCAGTCGTGGCGGTGGCTCACGCGCTCGCCGATGTCCGGGAAGGGCGCCACGGTAGAGAAGTCGATGTGTTCGTGCGTGTTGACGAAGCCCGGGGATATCACGGACCCGGGACAGTCCAGCACGCTGGCATCGCGGCCCCGGGTGCCCAGTCCGCAGATGTCGCCCACGTGAGCGATCCTGCCGGACTGTATGAATACAGTGGCATTCTTTAATGCGCCTTCGGTCGTGAGGACGGTGCCTAGGAGTAACAGGTCGCTTGATAGTCCTCGTTCGACCATACGACATTCTGCCGATGCTGGCCGAAGCAAAGCGCCAACAAGGGACAGGAGGTGTAGAGGCTGGGATAAGCGACGCATCTTGTGAGCCTTGGTCAGGGGCATATAGACATGTTTCAAAGAAGTTGTGGTACTATCCAAAATTATGAATATATGTAGTATATGTAAATGAGTTGGTTTGATGATAGGTACCTAAGGTCAAGATAACCATGTTTCTATGTAAGTGTATAAGGTTGGGGGGGGGGAGGGGAGGCATCTGGTAGTGGGGCCGACGTGATGAACCCGGCCACCTACAGGTAATGATGTCCGCATATCGAATTCTCAGTGATGTGTTGTCAGTAGACTTTGTCTATATCTGCGAATGGTGTAGGCACCAAACCGACAAGATATCATGGTGGAATTCAAGTTCAGAGCCTCAGAAGTAAAGGAGCACAAGTAAACAGAAAGTCTGCTACGATGACATCTTCCACTGTTTGGTATAACAAAATACAACATTTTTTAATCCCTGGACGAGAGGCGAGGTTAGACGATAAAGGGATGCTGCTGTGTTTCGCGTAGCACTTAGGTACTGCGCCGAGTTTCAGATGGTCGGGGGAAATAGTCAATAATTGGAGTAGACATATATGTACAGAAAGATATTGTAAGAAGGCAAACGAATCCCCGCAACCTCTACCTCACTGTATCTCCTTTGGATATCTAAACAGATGGCGAGGATGGATGTGTCCCATCTTAAGCATACATACTTAGTTAACTTAGGTAGTTAGTTGGTCTAGACCCCATCCTTTGTCGACCTGCCTCGCCTGCTAGCCTGGCGCGTTACATCATGCCAAGAATTCGGGCCAACACCCTAAGTCTTATCAGGACAAGCTGAAACGGCAAAGCCCTGCCAGATGAGCTTGTTTTGCATGTCTATTGCAGATGGTCCTCACGATACCTACCACTTGATTGGCTGATCTTGATTTGCTGTGCTTTGACATAAGTGTATAAGTACCCCCTTTTTACTTGATCTAGACTAGTACCTACTTCTAGACTGGTCTGAGGCTCGGGCTGGACGGTTGGGTGTAAGTGAGTGAGTTGACCATAACTGCCACATCTTTTTTTTTTTTATCTGTGATCTTCATCCGAATATCCTTTTCTGATGCCATTATGAGCCCGAGCTGCTACTCCATATCCTACACGAATTATTTACCTGGGACGGCCTGGTGATTTTATCTCACTCACAGCTTGCGTTCTTTCAGATACTTATCTCTAACATTGCTACACTTCATCAAACACATCTCTGACACGAACGAAGAAAAGATCAACTTACCTTTTATTTCAACCTATTTTTTTTCTCAATATGATTGCGCCACCGGCGGAAACTAACGCACCCGCCCCGGCTCTAGCCCCCAACGATGACGAGCAACAAGTGAACCCGCCAGACTTCAAAGGTGAGGTCGACACAAACAATGAGATCCCCTCGCAGGCCGTCCTGCGCGCGGTAGAGAACCACACAGTGATAGATGGCGCGGGGAAATTCCACACCTTCAAGAGCCTATACTCAGGCCCCAACGTGGCGCGGCGGATCCTCGTCATCTTCGTGCGGCACTTCTTCTGCGGCGTAAGTATTGCATTTTCATTCACCCCTCGTCTCACTCACTCGCACCATGTGAGCATTAACATGACATCGCAACAGAACTGTCAGGAATACCTGCGCACCCTCTCGGCTTCCATCACGCCCGAGGCCCTCCTGGCATTACCAGTGAGCACCTTCATCGCCGTGGTCGGGTGCGGCTCGCACGAGCTCATCGAGACCTACGTGAAAGAGACGGGGTGTCGGTTCCCTGTCTACGCGGACCCGACGAGGCGGCTGTACGCCGACCTGGGTATGGTGCGCACTCTCAGCATGGGTCCGCGCCCGGCGTACCTGCAGAACAGGACGGTCGCGCACACGGTAGTCTCGGGCATCGTGCAAGGGCTGCGGCAAGTGAAGTCGGGACTGGCGATGAAGTCCGGAGACCAGAAGCAGGTGGGCGGGGAGTTTCTTTTCGAGCCCGTGTCGCAGACCCTCGAGACGCCCATCCAGACACCACTTATAGGTGACGACGAGGGGAAGAATGATGTTGGACTGGATGGTGCGGGCGGGAATCGGAAGGGTGAGGAGAAGTGTGTTACGTGGTGTCATCGCATGCGCACCACGCGCGATCATGCTGAGATCCCGGAGTTGATGGAGGTTCTGGGTTTAGAAGGGAATGGGGCGCCGGGGCGGGATCTGAAGAGATGGGAGAAGGCGCTGGCGACGAGGAAAGGGACGGGATTGACCATGGCGAGCCAGATGAGTAGTCGGATGAGTAGTCAGATGGGACGTGGGAGTGTCGATACAACCAAGACTGCGGCGGCTGAGAGCTGATACTGAGGTGTGTGTTATCGGAGTTGGATTCACGATGTAATGAGTAATGAGGATATGGGTAAGCGGCGTACGATGCTAATACCAGATCGATTTGCTTTCTAACCTCTATTAATGGTTTGGAGTGCCACGTGGTGACACGGGTAGTCATGGGTGTTCGTGATATACGGTATTGTGAAAATCCTGAAGACAAAATGGGCGTTTTAAAAGCATCAGTAGCCGTCGCATCCCGAGCCTATCCATATATATATGACGATTTAACCCGTCGTTTAGTTTAGTTCATTCAACATTCTACGCCCTTCATAAAAAATCAGATTGAAACATCAGATCGAGATTCTCTTTGTATTACGATGAGTACTTACTCTCCCGACGGCTGTGTATTGGCATGCGACAAAATGTATGTAAATCAATACTTTGAGGACTACCTAGGTAGGTATGATATCCTGTACTCACTAGGATACTCTTTATACATAGACAGTCTTAGTATAACTCCTCAACATAGGTATGCAGCATGCATGCATGAATACTATCTGGGATTTTGTTTGCTTTGCATATGAAAGTGGATATATATATAGAGGTGATTGATTCCTGATCGATTAGTTTTAGCTTAGTGAAGGGATAGTAACTCGTAACATGCACCTGCGGGAGTACAATGGCAGGCAGGCAGCATAAATCGCATCAAGCCTTCAGTAGTTATAATCCCGGAAAGACACTTCACCACCCCTTGGCTAACAATATGAATGTAACATCATATCCCGCCCATCTTGTATCATCTCACTTATCCTTTACGGCAGACTTGCGCCGCAGATAACTCACAATGCGCATCTGACAAAGTCATCTCCAAGACCATGATCCCGGATATAGAGGACTGTGTATCATGTTTGCATGTAAATATCACCTGTATGTCATTACCACACTCCCCTACCTGCATGCTAGTCAGCCTGCCTATCTAACAAGCCCACCTTCGCGCCTGCCCGCCCGACCGCCATTCTGCCCTATCCGTCTCTGTGATTCACCAAATCCGCCCCCATGGAAGAATCCAAAGCACTCCCCATCGAAATGCGGCAGATAAATTTGAAAAATACACGCAAAAAAAATACACAGGTAACGTGTACATCAAGAAGAACAGGTTCGGTAAGCTCCTTTCCCTCTTCTTCTACTACTGGGCCGGTGCCGGTCGACATTTGCCCAACCAATGCGCGAGAGATGGTGGATGGATGATGGATGATATAAAAGTTGAAAAATAAACAAATGGGAATTAAATATGAAGTTCTAGTAAAAAGTCGTCGTAGTCGGATGTCTGATGGACGGACGGGTTTCTCTGGATTCTTTGTTTCGTCGTTCGTCCGTCGCCTGGATAGGATGGGGTATGAGTTTGATCTCTTCGCTTGTATTAATGGTGGGCGGTTTCAGCCTTAGCGTCCCGCGGCCGCTTTCGAAGCCTGAGTCACGCCAACACCGACACCGACAGCGATGGCGATGATGAGAATGGTGATGAGCAGACACCACCACTTCCACTTGCGGGCGTTCCGCGCGCTGATGATGCCCTTCTTGACCTGCTGGTTGCCCTGATCCATGTACTTGGTCGTGTTCTCGGCGTTCTGCTCGGCTTGCGCTACCGGGACTTCCTGCTGCTCGACGAGCACGGCGAGGTCCTGAAACAGGCTGGCAAGTTCCATGAGCGTCTTCTCGATGCGCTGCAGCTCGTTATGGCGGGCGCGGACGGCGCCGAGCACCGACGACGCTTGGCCTGTCCGGTTGGTGCGAAGCTATATCGGAAATTAGTAGCCTGTCGATCGGGCAGTACGATGGGAGAGATGTGGGAGAAAACACCGTACCGCGGTCTGGAAGACGCCCTCATTTCCCCAGTCGGCCTCGGTGGCTTCGCGGACCTCGTCCTCGCTCGCGTCGGGGTTCACTATGCGGTACTGGCGGGCGATCTGGTCGCGGTAGCGGGCGCGGAAGGAGCTCTCCTCCTCTTGGTAGTTGCGCAGCTCGCGCTCGAACTGGGCTTTGATGGTGTTGAACTGGCGCTCCTTAACGGCGCGGCTGCCGTCGACGGTTCGGTTGGCGTCGTTGGCGAGGAACTTGAGCTGGTCGCGGATGCCGGCGTTCAGGCTCTGCGTCTCAGCAGCGATGCGCTCCAGTTGTTGCCCTGCTACGCCGCCGCTGTCGGCCTCGGTGAGCGACCGCTGGTGTAGCGACGCGATGGCCTCGACGTTGGACGTGAGCGTGCCGATCTCATTGCGGAGGAAGTCGATGCGACCGAGGAATTCTTGTTGCGGCAGCGTCTGCACGGCTCCAGGCTGCTGCTGTTCACCGTAGTCCTGCAATTCGTGCTCCTATATAGTGACCATCGTTAGATTGGGCTGTGGCCGAGGGAAGAATTTGTGTCTGCTGCTGACCTGGCCATCATACTGGTAGCCGTACCCCTGCTCGGCCGACGGGCTCTGCTGGTACGGGTTGTAAGACATCGCTCGTCAGGATTAAACGATAAAAAAAAGTAGTCTTTGATCGCAGCCTTGTAGGATTGATGGTAAAATATGGGATTCACGCGACAAAACAGGACGGGCCGGAAGTTGGAAGTTAAGATGAAGTGGAGCTCCTTGGTCTGTGATGAATTTCAGTTGTTTTGAGCCTCTTGGGCTTGGTACGGAGTATGTAATGTTGTACGAATTGCTCTAGAAAAGCCTGCAATTTGCCAATTAGCGGGATGACGTTACATCCCTGCAACGCCTGCCTTTCTGGTCACCCTTCGGTGATCTACGCTGCAACTAGCTCGTTTCGTATTCCCTATGAAAATCCTGATTCCACCACCAATCCGAAAAAAAAAAAAAAAAAAAAAAAACCCAAATCACCAAGTTCGAGTACCAACGATAGGAGATAGGTAGCCACAGTAGAGAGTTTACTGACATATCCTGCTGCCCACTTACGCACTTTTATCTAGAGTGTAGCGCTGCGCCCACTTACCTACACTAGTTAGATGGCTTAGACAAAGGTGTTTTGACTTTTAGTTCGGACTACCTAGGTAAGTGAGAAACTAACCCCTACTGGGAAGTCGAGGCAAGGTCCCTGAACAGCCTTAGGGGTTCTCCACACTCCATACTTACTTAGTAAGGTAGTTTCTACGGAGTATTGCCCTCAATCTCTAAAAATAGGGTGCAGACGTCCGGCAGTTGCAGAATTGGTAGCGTCACAGCTCGACAGGTAGGTTTATATCACCTGCATTATGCAATGTTATTTGGTTGCATAGTTTTGGTTGGACTTTATGATGAATGATAATATTGGACAATATTGGACGGTGACTTAGCTTGATGGATGTCTTGTTGTTTTTGCCACAACAACTTGCTAGGCAGGAGAGGATGAAGATTTGGTTCAATTTTAACTCTGAACAATAGTCTATCGACTAGGTGAATTTCCCAATCATCCTGGTGAACTCTTTATACCTTGCTTGTGTCAAGCGGAGACTTTCCGTTTCCGAGTTCCAGACCCATCCACGCGAGCATGCATATCTGGAGTGTATTTGAAGATATTTTTGGCCTTGGACACAAACCAATCAATCGGGCTGGTAGACAATCTTACTCGTCTACCTAATCTTACCGACATGTCATTGCAAGGGGAATGCAGACTTCGCTCGTCCATGGGGAAACAGGGAGATTCGATAATCAAACTGTGGGTTCGAGTCTGAGCTTTGAATAGCTATCATTATCTGGCCCGTAGGCATTAATCGCTAATAGGGATATTATAAAGTATTGGGCTGAGCACGTGGAGTTTACTGTAGAATTCTATCATGATGATATCTTCTGCCAGTAGCTGCATGGATAGCCAATTATTGCGAGGCTTGACACGACGTGATTCAGCGCCCCGCGTCAGGACTTCTCATTTATGAGGTCCTGTATGCTTTTGAGAGTTCCCGGGGGAGGGGGGAAGTCCCTTTGACAACCAACCAAGGCTGCTTTCCTCGGCTGGCAGCTCATCCCGGATCCGTAGGGAGATTTAGCGCTCACTCGCCCTGCCGCCATGGATCTCTGTAAATCGTGATAAGTGACGATGTGACGACTTTAAAGATAGTTCTTCTTTCGACTCGTCCGCGTGTAATTAGTGAGGGCCCACTCGACATCACCATCCCGCTGATCTAACAACCCGGCCCGAATTTGGAAAGGCTTCATCGACATTCTCGGCCCAACCTCACTCAACTCAACCGAATCATAACTATTCAGAATCGCCAAGTCAGCAAATGCCATGAATAGCACCATCTCAGCAGTAGCTTGGAAATATGCAGGAGGAACAGTCCAGAGTGCTTACCCGGTCTGTACGAAGACATGATGTCGAACCTCTATCGTATCGTCGATGTTCTTAAACGTTATCACCCGAGAGCCGAGAGATTTGCTGGTTGCCGCGTCACGGGGAGGAAATATGTGCTGGAGGACTTTGACAATGCGTTTGCCCAGCGGAGTCGTGAACCCTTCGAATATTAGGTGGGGGTAAGCTTCGCTCACCGTGCCTCGGATGGTGTTTGGAATATCGTGACGCAACACGACGTTGTGGAGGGAGAAGGACACTGTCGGCCCGAACGGTAGATGTGATATTGTGAGGCCGGTGGGCTGGCCTCTGTGCTCATGTAGTAACATTATATCGCTCAATCCAGCGGACTGTGCTGACTTGACGAGCTCGGGCAGAATAGTTCCACCACGATTCAAGCGAATGCCGGTTGGAAGGAGTAGGCGGATTTCTTTACTGAAAGCCTGAAGCCTCGTAGAAGGGTCCCGCGACGTTGTTATTAGAACGCGGGGGTCTACCAGCCCAGAAAGGTGTTGGTATTCATCATCTAGTTCGAGCTCCTCCTGGACGGATCGGTCTTGGGCGGATTCGTCATATTGAAAGTCCTTTCGTAAGGTCTTATCGTTGGCGATGCTAGGGTCGAGCGGACGGCCACTGGCGAGGGCGGCGCGTAGCTTAGATCTGCGTTCAGATACCTCGGCATTTTGTAGGAGAATAGCTTTCCGGTAGAGGAAGTCTCTCCTTGCACGGGCGTTTTTGCGAATCATGATCACGATCTTCAGGGAGATTGACGAACCGCTCCGGCAAATGTAGGATAAGCTGGGTATAGGCTCTAAGAGGGGAATCGAATAGACACGGTAGAGCGACCGTCATCTAATTGGGTGGTTTCGGCTCGGCGATGATATCGAGAGTGAATCCTTTCGTCGACGGGTTGATATTGGCTGTAAATAGGTTATGCGATCGACAAGTACTCGGCATTCAAGAAATTTTGGCGGGGCTTATCAATTGGATCATGCAGCCCGATAACTTAGGCACTACCTACATGTACTTAGCTAGGTAAGTTGTAAGTACCTACCTTGCTGGGGTCCACCTTGCCGAGCCCACCATGTGTCTTCTACAGCTGCTGTAGGTCCGCCTCAGCAGGCTGCGCGGGCTGCTTTAGTGGCCTCAAGCGGGCCACAGAGGTAGGTTGGTACAGCATGCGGCGGGCTGCCTAGCGGGCCACCGGACACGGCCAAAAAAAGCGAGAATCCGTCCTCCAACTCTGAATTGCGACGAACTGCGGGATCGCAATCTTTCCCTTTCAAGCCCACGCCATCTCTCGCGGTGTTAATGAAACCATCCCTCGCCATCCCTTCTTTTTGCCTTTTTTTCGATTACTCCCACCACGACGCCACTGCACCTGGCATCTTCCTCACCTGCACCGCGGAGCGTTACCGCTCATTGTTCCGGTTGTAGACTGGCTTCCATCGTCAATGAGTCAATGATGTGACCTTTGGTTTTTCGCCTCGTTGAATCGCACGCAGATCCCGGATCATAGATCCCACCCCAACCGCGCCACACTACCGTATCACCGACACCGACACCGACACCCTCAAAACCCTCGGCCGGAATAGGCTCCTGTACTAAAACCTACATCCTATTTGGCCGGGCATTGCAACAAAGTTTCCGACGCGGTCAAAGACCTGCCCCCCGGGCTACAACCCCTCCTCCTCCTCCCGCCGGGTAGACTATTTTGCCCATTACCCTTCTCTTATCGCCCGGGACCGATATTCATACCCGTCGGGCGACGCTTTGAACAAAATGGATGCCTTTACCCATCTCGGCAATCACCTTGTCTCCAATTCTGCCACCACTATTAATGCTGGCGAAGATGACATGTCTACTCTCGACCCAGATGAGAGTCTGCTCTTTGGCAAGTACAACGGCCGTGGTGGTCTGGGCGGCACGCGTCGCCAGCATGACGATGAAGACAATGAGACCGAGGCCTTCGACGACGATGACAACGAGAGCATGGCTAGCGTCCCCGTAGATGCCATGAAGGGACTTGCCATCAAGACCCCCGAGGAGGACAAGGCTCTGCCTCCCCACGCCTGCGCGTACTGCGGCATCCACTCGCCTAGCTCCGTCGTAAAGTGCCTTGCCTGCAACAAGTGGTTCTGTAGCGCACGAGGCAACGCGAGCTCCTCACATATTGTCAACCACCTCGTTCGAGCTCGCCACAAGGAAGTCCAGCTACATCCCCAATCCGCTCTCGGTGACACCACCCTCGAGTGCTACAATTGCGGTACAAAGAATGTCTTCCTTCTCGGCTTCATCCCTGCCAAGTCCGACACCGTTGTGGTTCTCTTGTGCCGTCAGCCGTGCGCCGCTACTCCCTCGTCCAAGGATATGAGCTGGGATATCTCTAGATGGCAACCCCTGATCGAGGACCGTACCTTTTTGAGCTGGCTCGTCTCAGCGCCCACTGACGCCGAGCAGCTCCGTGCTAGGCACCTTACTCCTCCGCAGATTGCTAAGTTGGAGGAGATGTGGAAGGACGATGCTAATGCAACCGTAGCAGACTTGGAGAAGGCCGCTAGTATCGACGACGATCCCCTTCCCGTTCTTCTGAAGTATGAAGATCCGTACCAGTACCAGAATATCTTTGGCCCCTTAGTCAAGATGGAGTCCGACTACGACAAGAAACTCAAAGAGGCCCAGTCTGAGGATGGCTTGATCGTCCGCTGGGATGTTGGCCTCAACAACAAGCATGTAGCGAGCTTTACTTTCCCCAAATTGGAGTCGGGTGACGTGAAGCTAGCAGTCGGCGACGAAATGCGCCTCAAATACAAGGGAGAATTACGTCCTCCTTGGGAGGGTGTTGGATACGTTATCAAAATCCCGAATAACCAGTCCGACGAGGTGACTTTGGAACTGCGAAAAACTGGTAATGATAAATCTGTCCCGACCGAATGCACTCACAACTTCTCGGCCGACTATGTCTGGAAGGCCACCTCCTACGACCGCATGCAAGTCGCCATGAGAAACTTCGCAGTAGACGAGTTCAGCGTTTCTGGTTATATTTTCCATAAGCTCCTCGGCCATGAAGTCGCTGCCGGACCCATGAAGACCACACTACCTAAGAAGTTCAGTGCTCCGGGTCTGCCAGAGCTGAACGGCAGCCAGATTAGCGCCATAAAGGCAGTCCTCAGTACGCCTCTGAGCCTTATTCAGGGCCCTCCGGGCACGGGAAAGACAGTGACCTCTGCCACCATCATCTATCACCTTGCCAAGCAAGAGAATGGACAGGTTCTCGTCTGCGCCCCTTCGAACGTTGCGGTAGATCAACTCTGTGAACGTATTAATCTCACGGGTCTCAAGGTGGTTCGACTGACTGCCAAGTCTCGCGAAGATGTAGAATCGTCCGTTAGCTTTCTAGCCCTTCATGAGCAAGTCCGCATGCTCGACAGCAACCCAGAGTTGATGAAGTTGTCACAGCTGAAAGGGGAGTACGGAGAACTGTCCAGTCAAGACGAGAAGAAATTCAAACAGCTGACCCGAGCTGCCGAACGTGATATACTCAGCAACGCCGACGTCGTATGCTGTACATGTGTTGGTGCTGGAGACCCGCGTTTGGCTAAGATGAAGTTCCGCAATGTACTTATTGATGAGTCCACTCAGTCTGCCGAGCCGGAGTGCATGATCCCCCTTGTTCTCGGCTGTAAGCAGGTTGTTCTCGTCGGAGACCACAAGCAATTGGGTCCTGTCATCATGAACAAGAAGGCCGCTAAGGCCGGGCTGAACCAGTCGCTCTTTGAGCGTTTGGTACGGCTAGGATTCACTCCTATTCGACTCAACATCCAGTATCGTATGCACCCATGCCTTTCCGAGTTTCCGTCAAACATGTTCTACGAAGGATCTTTGCAGAACGGCGTTTCAGCACCTAGTCGAATTCGCAAGGACGTTGATTTCCCCTGGCCCGTTGCCGAGATGCCTATGATGTTCTGGTCCAATCTTGGCAACGAAGAAATTTCTGCATCGGGCACGTCTTACCTCAATCGAACGGAAGCATCGAATGTGGAGAAGATTGTCACACGATTCTTCAAAGCCGGAGTACGTCCTAGTGATATCGGTGTCATCACTCCGTACGAGGGTCAACGAAGCTACATTGTAACGACGATGCAAAACACAGGCACTTTCAAGAAGGAATCTTACAAGGAGGTCGAGGTCGCTTCAGTCGATGCTTTCCAAGGCCGAGAAAAGGATTTTATTGTTTTGTCTTGTGTTCGTTCTAATGACAACCAAGGCATCGGTTTCATGTCGGATCCTCGACGTTTGAATGTTGCCCTCACACGTGCTAAGTTTGGCGTTGTCATTATTGGTAACCCGAAGGTTCTGTCTAAACATGATCTATGGCACCATCTCCTTATCCATTTCAAGGAACGCAAGTGCTTAGTCGAGGGACCATTGACCAATCTTCAGACCTCACTTCTTCAATTCAGTCGCCCCAAAAATACTTTCCGCCAACGTGCCCAGCAGTCGTCGTATGGCTCTAACAGCTACACAAACGGTCGTCCAAGCAACAACTACGCTGCGCACCACGGACAACACCGGCATCACGACTTGGAATCAAGTTCAATGATCTCTTACATTCCCGACGATGTTTCCAGTATCCATAGTTCTGCCCTCGGCGGTGCTGGCCTGGGCAACACGGCTTTCCCACACATGTTCTCTAACTTCAACCCCGAGCAGTGGCCTGGCCTGCCCGGTTTCAATGCCACATCAAACGGTCGGATGAGCAACAAGGGCCGCGGCCGTGGCACCGAAAGCGTTGCTGGCGAGAGTGTTGCCACTTCGGAGTATACCGACACCACCTCTAGTGTTATAGGCGGTAAGGGTGTCGGACAAGGTGGCGCAAGCCTAGGGGCTGGATTGGACGTCCTCCGTGCGAGACCAACTTCCTACACTCACAGCGATCGTCTAAGACAGCATGTCGCTGAAAACTCTGGCTATCCTGGCTATACAAATGGCTTCCGCCGCCGCGTCGACGACGACGAGAAGTCTGTCAGCACAGCTTTTGCTAGTCAAATCGGCAGTGGTTTTGATTGATTTCCCCGTGTATTAACAGCCAACATGCGTTAAAGTTATCACGACAACTTGTCATGTAAGAAGGTCAACTCGCACCGCGAAACTGACATCTGACTGAGCAGTTGCGCAAACCCAAGACAAGCGTCGGAGATTGGACTGTGACCTGATTTTGCACGCCTTGCGAAGCACCCTACCGTTGGCTCAGATCCACAGAGGTTGTCGAGGAAGCTGAAGAAAAGGTGATCCTCAGAACTATCGTGCCGAAATCAGTAATCCGGCAAGAGAAATCACCCGCCGCGGCCTTTGTCCTAGATTGCCATGGCAGCTCTTGATGGGAGTGTTCGTAATCACGCGATAGCCTGGCTGGCAAGACGAAGAGAAGGAGTGAACAATAGGCAGCTTCGGTCAACAGAGAAGCTTTCTTGTCTCGTTCATACCTAGTGACGTGAATTGGCACCGGATACAATGACAAGCAAGAGCCGACCGCTACCTCCCCCCTTTTTTTTGGCGCCACGCCATGAAAATATAGCTTTTTATCATTCCACTAGCTAAAACGAATGCATGATGCGCGAGCGTCAGGAGTCGGTGCGATATCGGTGCGTCTCAAGACTACGTACACTCGGTCAACCAACCGCTCGTTCGCGCGGTTGCGGTATGCCGTCACTTCGGGAGCGTATTGCAGGTTGCAATTGAAATTCATCATTTAGATATATACATTACAATCCAACTAACCTACCAACTGATTACGTTAGGTACTGTGGTGCTTCGCGTAGGTAGTCTGTAGACGTCGCTCGTTACGCAGAAATAAAAATAAAATTATACGCTCTTTAAACCTGTACCTTCGTGCGATATTTGTGATCTTGGTCTTGTTTTCTATTTGATAACGCTATGCTAAAGAATGTCTTACTATGCAGTATTGTACTGCGAGGCCTGGCTTCGTTATAACTGCGTTCGATTCGGCTCATGTGAAGAAAGATAGCTTACCAAACACTTTAGTAGAAAGTAGTAGAACCGGTCAAATATGTGTTTAGCGTTGGGAATCAAGTTTTTATTTTTGCAGTGTGTAAATTACTCAGAGCTATGAAAGTCAGAAGATACTTGGGTCGAGTTGCGGCTAAAAGTGCAGTGAAAGAAGTAGAATCTGAAAAAGAAAGCTAAGGCTCCGGTATATACTATTTGATGCGTGGATATTTCTTGGCTCCTCATCCACCCACTGATGGTTGAAAATATCCCATTATCATGAAATCATTGGATGATTACAGAAAGGATATTCAATGCAGGACTTTCGATAAAAGCCCTGTATAGGAACTATCATAGTATTTCACGTAGTAAATTACAAACATGCAAGGCCATGCTGGCGGAACATTTGTATGTACACTAATCTGCTATCCGGGATGTTTTGATTACTAGGCCAGATTCTACATCGCGCATAGTGGTCCCAAGAAAATGTTGACAGCCAACCGCTAGTAATTATTTTTCCCGATCAAAATCACAACAACACCGCTATCTAGATTGCAAAATGACTATTCAGGAGAACCCCATTATATGTGTAGTATGGAAGATACGTAAAGATTAGTTAGTCATAGCTAAAACTGAATTAGTATCCTAGATTGTTGGTAAATCCAGCCTGGATGACTAGAACGAATGCTAAAGAGATCCTTCTAATGCTTTGTCTGATATGCAAACACCCCCCCCCCCCCCCTCTCCTCGGCTTCTAATTTATCCAGCACAATTCTCCCATCATCGTTTACGGCGTTGATACCAGCGCCAGCCTCCAAATGTATATTTATAATAGCCACTCTCGTGCACCGTATCCCCCTTGCGGTCATTCTCATTTACAAAACAAGAGTTTTCGAGCAGTAAGCTGACAACTGCTTTGTGCCTTCGTTTTACCGCTATATGTAAAGCTGTTCCACCCATAATTCTTTTTTCTTGAATATCTGTGCCGTTTTCGAGAAGTAGCCTGACAATTACTTCGTACCCTTCTCTAGCCGCCATATGTAAAGCTATTTCTCTAGCTATATCTTTCACTTCGATATCTGCGTTATTCTTATCCCTTACCTCAACTTTAGCGGCTCTCTCAAGCAGTAGTCTCGCTACTCCTTCGAATCCGAAGTATGATACCAATATGAGACTGTCAAAACGTGTACAGGGTTCGCGCCATGTCCTTGTACGCTTCACACTAAAAAGAGGCAATGTCGAGTGTTGTATCGGACTATCAATCCCAAACCGGGCCTTCAGGAAATGCGCAGTCCAATTTTCTGCCGAGTAGTTGAAGAAGCCATGTTCTTCGGGATATTGTCCAAAGCCTAGCCCTTCGGTTGTAGACGAGAATTTGAACTCCTCAAGCAGGAGGTGCCAAATACAGATTTTGGCGATGATGTGGTGCGATTCCACTATTCGTAATGAATATTTCCAGTATAGGCTATCAGTTTGGAGACTGGTAATGGTTGTTGTGTCTGCGCACTCTTGCTAGACCAAGAATTCTTTTGCTGTCTGATAAAACAGATAGATATTTGAATCTACGATAATCACGAAGACTCTCGTACGGTTTGGCGAAATAGGTGTTTGGGCTCTGGCATTATATCAGCCGATGACCAGTTGTTGATAGCTAATGCCAATGCCATTTCTTGCAAAAGACAGGGGTTTCTCAGCCACAACAACGATGTGCAAAAGCCGCACGGCTTTCTGCCGGTTGCGACTCCTACTTAGAATCTTGTCATATGCAGCTTTGACTGTTTCATGAATGTTCCAGGTAACTTCACATAAGTCGTCCTTTGTGATGCCGATCATGTCTTCTGTGACGTCAAACATCATAAATACGTCCGGTTAGGAACACGTGTAAGCTCATATTGTAGAACTTGCTGTTCGTCTGGCAGGAGTTGAAGCTTATTACTAAGCTGTTCGACTCGGTCTTTAATTACAATGTCCATCTCTTTCTCAATTTTGTCGACTTCGGCCTGGTTTTTGCCCCTTAGGTGTATGGTAGGCAGGCGTTTTTCCAGGACTTGAAATTCTCTCTAAATATGGATGTAGGGTTGATTAGTCGAAAGCAACTTCAAAACGGATGTGCTTCTTTCGGTTTTGTAAAACTTGCATATGGTTTTTGCTACCTGAGATCGTCCATTTGTTTCGCATTTGTCTAAACCGTTTAGGATGCAGATAGTTTACCCCTCGTTGTAGTCAATCGCAATGTTGATAAGAATATCACAGAGGTTGCGGAAGGAGCTAAAGATCGTTTCTCCATGCTGTCCAAACTTTCCAAGATTTTGTCCGAGAGAAGCGCGGGCTTCTGAACGAGAATCTGGTGTACAATGCAGCATAACGCGTTTTCTGGGATTTTTTGATCATCAATGCCGTCCTTGAAAAAGAAATAACAGGTGACTCCATTTGAACGCAGAAATAATCGTCCGCTAGGTGTTTCGCTAAAACTGACTTTCCGCATCGGGGGTCCGCACATACCCAGAGTAGGTTTGAGGTAATATTGCTCTCTTCCCAGGATTGGAAGAGCTGGTGATTGGTAAACCATTGACATGTACCATCTAATCTTCATACGATGATGCATGAAGTTTCTTAAGAAGATTCAATCTCCTTTCTTTCTTAGCTTGATCCGCCACCTCTTCTGTGCTCTCAATGTCAATGTCAGTGATAATGTACTTCGATGAATAATCTTTGAGACTTGAGATCGACAGAAAGTATTATGTGGTGTTATAGAAGTCATATCAACGAGGGAAAGCTATAATTATGACACGTGAAGCTTCCCCCGATTCTAAAAAAGGGAAAGAAAAAAGACCCAGCCTTGCTGATCTTATTCAGAGCTCGCTACTAGCCTGCTTTGAACTTTGTCCCTAGCTAAAAATGGAGGGGAAACGTAACTCACTGACTTTGCGGCCTTCACTGCCTCTTGCTCGAGATCTTTGAGAATGTCTGAGATGTCCTTGACCCCGGGTTTCTTGACCATTTCCCGATGATCTGCATCTATGGTCTCGAACGTTTCTTGGGCCAAACCAAGCAAGGAGGAGAAGTCGTCGACAACCTGAATGATAGTTCGTTATTAAGATCTCGTGCGTTAACGCACCTGCTTTACGCTTACCTTGTCGTTCAGCCCCTTCACCCCTGTTAAGGCTCTACCCTCCTGGAATGAGTGGATACGCAGGGGTGTCCGGTGCAGCGCCTTTAGAAAATCGGATTGAATGAGATCAAGGATGCTAGAATTAACTCGCAAGTCGGAAAGGAGTCGGGAATTCGAGTCCACGAGAGCTACAGCGAGCAGGTTGCTGGCCAGCTTGCCCCATGCCGCAGCACCACTACCTCTGTGAGGCGCGCCGCAGAAGACAACAGCTCGGATTCGGCTAGAGAACCGTTTATACCGGTCGTCGATACTTAAATGCATGTAGTTTATTGCCTGAAAGCCTTATTAATACGGCCGTTGTGAGCTTCTGAAAGAGTACTTACCTGTTTAACAACTAGACCGCCAAGGCTATGTGCAACGAAGATAATAGGTAGCTGCAGAACTGTCAAACTAGATACCGCCGAAGATTACGCTGGCGAGACAGTTACCTTATCCCTCAGAGATCGCTCTGCTTTAACCATAAAATCATTCCCATGCTGCAGAATGCTGTTCTGGTTATTGGCCTGAAAAAGCTTGCCATTCACGTCTGCACTGTATCCATAAGTCCATATCTTGGCCCTAGGCAATACCGAAGGAAGCAGATCGGCCGGCCAGTAGATGGTCTCAGTACCACCCACCGCTCTAGACAGAGGAGGCGGCCGTAGAATCTTGCGTTTCAGCTTGCTGAATAGCCCAGCATTCTTTGTAGGCGCTGTGACTAACACTGAGTTGTCTGCGCCCACAATGTGCTGCTGAACGGGAGCCGAGTACTCCCATGTCTTCTGTGGGTGGCCGCGGAGGCCGTGGACGAAGACGATGCTTTCACGGATTGGCTCGTTAGACTTTTGTAGTGCGGGTAGTTCTTGCCAACTCACTTGACCGTATGTGGCAGCCGAGAAGCGGCCTCGCTCGTGAGCGGGTGGAGCAGCGTCAAACCTGTGCTTTCGACCTCGAGGGTTGCTTTTGAGTGCTTCATCTCACGATATTCCTCTGGGCCAATATACAATAAGATTATTAGCGTATCAGATAAAATCTATGCGGCCTAAGACTTACACAATGTAGAGACTCGTAAAATAAGATGATACTATCCTTCGACAGCTGTTACTGATGCTCTCAAAAAGATGATCTATTCTGCGACCGTTTCTACAGTCTTGCGGACTTTGCATGGACCAATGTATACAACTTGTAGTTCACCTATACTATATCGTAAAGAAAGGGTCGATCTGAATCTGATATCGTACTCTCTACTCTTGTTGCCTTAGTGTTCGTTTGCCTTAGGCATCAAAACTTCCTATTTTTCTTGCGGGCCGCCGTCGAAATATTCGGGAAGCAAGATTACGACTGAAGACTTGCTAGAGATATAGTCGTCGTACATACAAAGAGGTCGCAGGGTCTAGTAGGGCATGGTAAATATCCTAGTCGGGGTTGTGCTTGTCTGCTTGGAGTCTTCACGTCGCTAATGGCATTGATACTATATATTGTTAGTAAAGGCAAGGTCGGGTGGTATTCATCGAAATTGACTTTTGTTGCGTCGCCAAGGCACGACTAAAGATCCAACTTACAGTGGTCCTAGAGGTTCGATTTTTAAAGTGAGTAGAAACAAACCGGACAGCGGCTTAGACTAACGGATACAAATGTATCCTCTATTTAATCTGTCTAGGAACGCAGACGTCCAGAACACTGTCGAGAATGCTAGGCGTTGTGCCCGCGGAAGGGGTCATAATTCGGCGCCATAGATAAGTGATTTTGGCACAGCCGCTGCTGCGCAATCAACACGAAAAGAGTAGGTCCTGGGTGGTAGAACCACACAGACGTGCAAATAGTAGTGGGAAGGCTGATAGGCAGGGGCCCCCTAGACACCACTCGGTGCCCGATATAGCCCTAGCAGAGTGAGACTACGGCAAGAGGTTGCTTTAGAAAGGTTGAATGTAATCTCTGAAGTTGGTGTGGGCGAGATGTCGGCCCCGACATGGGCCAACGCCACGCATAAAGCTACATACTGAGGCACAAATGCATAGCCCCTGGGAATCAATATCTGCGGCAACTCCCTTTTTGATTGGTAACATGGTTTGGTTCCTTGCTCTTATGCAGCTATCTAGCACTCCGGCATGGCTGTGTAAAAGAACACAATCGCATATCACCTGTCCCCTAGACTGGCAGATAGTTGTGGTTTGTTAAAACACACTGTAGCGCTATAGGAACCGTATCGTATAATCTTCAGTGGGGTCTAGAAACGGAATTCGTTATTTCAGTAGTTTCGACTATTCCCAAGGCCCTGGTGGTTAAGAGTACCCCAATTTGCTCCTCACACAGCCTTCTTTGCGAAAGAGCATAACAGCGCAATTATAGCTGGAAATGAAAAATAACACAGAGTTGCAATTGTGGCTCTGACCTACACGACCTTCTGCTCCTAAAGTGATCCTCAATGCATATTTGGTCCCTAGACATTGAACAGGATACCTAGCTACTAGGTACCGAGAAGAATTGCCTAAAGTCTTGTCCGTGAAACTACCTACTTCTAAAAACAACAAAACACGCAAGCACTGCATTTCTAGCCCGCAGGGTCCTTCATAAATCCACCTATTCTATTCCTACTTTCGCCTTCTTTGGACTATATTAATGATAAGGCTTAGGACTACAACCAATCGAGGGAAGCACTTGACTTATAAGACCCCTGAGATTCCAAGTTTCCTCAACACTAAGAAATATCTAAGCCACCTTTGAAAATTATGGGGTATAATATGGGTGCGAGATCAAGGAAGTGAAAGAGACTTTGAATTTCAATAAGCATCTAGGGTTTCAAGAGGGTCATGAAAGCCTGGCCCTCTCCTTCAGCCAGGCGGCGACCCAAGGTCTATTTATGCGGAAGCCTCGCTTCCCCTTCCTCCCACACGGTCAATCACTCTTATATAACTCATGTTATTCAATCAAACATCGAAATGCCCTTGGTGACTTACCTGCCTTCGAGACCCTAGCCTGGGAGAAATACTGACTTATATGCATCCAAGGCCAGTGACTAGTGCCGAATTTAATGTGGAATCTATTGATCGAATAAAACGTTAGTATATTAACTAGGAACATTAACAAAATAAACGAAAATTCCACATAGTGTGTGTCCAGCTGGTATATGTAAGTGGTTGAGCTCGCCGATTTCCTCCACCCCATGTAAACCATCCGCACCACTTCAGCAGACGTACAAGTCAATCCCTTGGGTCGGTGGAACAAATGAATACCAAACCCGAAGTATGACAATAATCTAGACCAAGCATATCAAGTCCATCGGCTACGTCCAACGGAGTAAACATTTCAACGGTTTGTGTAGGTAGATAACCAAGTCTCCCACCCAGCCCCATTATTTCAGAATTCCCAACGCCGAATAGATGCAAACCGACTATCCGGCGCTTTCAAGACAGCGCATCTTATCATGAAATAAGATCCCAGGATATCCGCGCAAAGCGGACAACAAGCGTCGGCAACTTGGATGAAAAGGTCTAGACTTCCTCATAACCACGTCCCCACTCTTCAATAGCTGCCCATCACAACGCGAAACTGTATCTTTCTCACGTCTACAAGATGGACAGAAAAGCCTAGCACTGAGTAGCAACAACAAGCTTTTCGCCTTTTTAGGACTAGCATGTGTGAATGAATAGGCCAAAAGCCATCATGTTATCACCTACCTCTAACCACTATCCTGTCATATTTTATGAGGCAGGCACCGTAACTGGGTAGGGATACTTGATCAAGTAGTTGCTAAACGAGCGCTACTTTTTTAACACTGCCGTCTTCTTCATTACCAAGGAGACGAGAAGTAATATCCTGTCATGATCTAGTATGATTGTATTCCGACGCCAGCAGGCCGATGCATGGTATTATGATGTATTCAAGTCGATGATATATAGCTAGCTAGCTATAGCCCAATGACCTCAGGTAAAACTATACGGTTCTACGATGCACCCGCTTCTAACCGAGTTGAACGTAATTTCCTACATCATGATCTGTCAGTTTTCTTCGTGGCCTAGATATTCATCAAGCCACGAGGGCTAGCTCACCTGGGAACTGTCCCTGTTTACCGTTTATTTTTCCCGTCCACCACTCATTATCATTTTGTGTCTTGCTCACGATTTCTATTATATCGCCCGCTCTAAAACTCAAATCGCCCTCGGCTTGCGCAGAGTAGTCATACAGCGCCGTGACTGTCTCGACCGCGGCTGCTCCAGCCAGCCGGCTGGGTTTTGGCTTCGGTGGCGGCGGCTTGGGCTTTCCTGCCGCTGCCGCCGCTAGGGCCGAAGGATTGGGACTGCCTACTGATGAGTAGGGCGGTGGTGGGTTCTCGGTAGTTTCGGCTTGTGTCTGTTGTTGTCCATACTTGAACGCGGCGGCGGGGGCTGGTGATGCTGGTGACGGTAGTGAGGCTGTCGAGGGGCCCTGGGTGAGAAGCCCGGCCGGTTGGCTGCCGGCTTCGATGGCGGCAGGTTTCTGTCCGTATTTCGGAGGTCGCTGGCGGCCGCTCGTCTTGAAGCGTACTATGGTCAGTTTCTCGGCCTGCTCCTGTATGTCGCCACGTTTTTCATTGAAGGCCTCTTCAATGTCGAGGTTGAGGTTGAAATAACCAATATCACATTGCTGCATCTTCTCGTGTAAGGTATAGTAGATGTTCAGTTGCATATAGTAGAAGGATTGGAAGAGGGGCTGAATGAATTCGCGCTCTAGGTGGAAGAGCTTGGGCAGCTCTTCCTTCAGTAGGTCGTTGAAGTAATTGAATTCTTGTGTAGACTGCTCTAGGTCGCTCTCGGCCTTCCATAAGGCTTTCTCGTCCTTGGCAGATTTTTCTTTCTTGTCTTGCAACTTCTTTAATGTGGCTCGGTGGCGGTCGTAGTCGAGTTGCTTGTGGTCGCGCTTTACGGCGGTCTTCCGGATGACCTTGAGCACGTCGAGCAGCTCGTTCGCGGGGCGCATGATGCGCGTCTCGATCATCTCGAGCTCCGGGGCAACGGTGTCCTGCAGGTCCTTGACCACCGCCTCATATTCCTCGCAGGCACGGATACCTTCGGGGTTGCCGTGGACGACCAGCGAGTCAGGATCAGACACGCGACCAGATATGGGCTTGTAGATTTCGGTCATGGCTTTGCTGAACTCGATCTGGTGCTGGAGCATGCCATTTATGGCTTCGGAGTACTTCCTACTTCCATCGGAGAGGCGCTTCGTCTCGCTCTCCAGCTCCTGGAAACGGCGTTCCGAGTCGATGAAGACGGCATCCTTGGTATGCTCGCCGATGTTGAACTTGGCCTTGAGCTGTTGCGGTGCCTGATGGGAGATGTTTCTGTCAGCCTCACCTGAGACGGCGCAACCAACCAGGTGACGAGCGACGAAGGACGAGGGCGACTTACGCGAACCACGCTCTTCTGAAAACCGCGAAAGCTCATATCTCGCGAGGCTTGTACTGCTAATAATTGATTATCCGGGCCAACAGTGCGTACACATGCACACCGGCTGCGATCGTCAAGGTTGGTAACTAATTGGGACCCGACAGACGACGATGGCGGGGTATTTGTAGTAGGCGGGTCCGTCCGAAATCTTAGTTAGTAGGTAGTCTGTCTGTCTATACGTCGTCCTTTAGAAGGTGATCTGAGAACTAGTCGTGTAAGCTGTAAAGTGGTATGTATGGTGGTGATGATGCTGGCACAAGAAGGTATGAAGCGATGTGATGCGAAGCGATGCGATGCGACAAGGTATTATGCAGCGCTTGAATTGATATTCGAGAATCTCAAACGAGGCTCGGTAGTGGATTAGACGGGTTTGATTGTTGGATGCAGGCGAACAAACAAAGAAGAGGAGAAAAGGAGGTAGGCGATAGTTATTTTAGGCCCCAAAATAGGTGCGGTGCTGTACAGTGGTGCCGTGCCTGTAAGTAAGTATGGATTCTCTTTCCGGGTTAACCATCGACGAAGTTCTCGTGGCAGTGCTAAAAGGGACCTGGTTCACAGATGCCTAAGTCCGTCGTCATTCCCTGGCTTGGCAGCTTGTGGTGTGTGTACTTAGCCCACATGTATAACTACCTAGGTAGGTATGTAGTACCTACATGTAGTCCATGTATATGTAACGGTGCAGGATTACTCGTGAAAAAGAATCTGGCATTTTTAGACACACATGGTATAAAGACATTAGAGCAGAGCACTATGGTTTGCTGTCCGAGTTTCTGTTTGGTTTCTGTCATAGACGCTATCGGAATGGTATGGAGTGTCCGTACACGGCCAAATTGTAGTGTACTGGCCGGCAAAGTCGGAGTTTCGACTTTTGTTCAGATCAGATGCAACGTCATTCACAGCCCCTCCCGCCCATTTCAAATTATGACGGCATGGGTTTATTTTAGCACGGCTTGGGTCTTTTTGGGATGCACAGATGGCAAACATCTGCCAGAGAACCGGCAGGGAGCCCAGGGTCTCGGCATTATCGGAACGCATTAACTAAAGGGCCGCTGCCACAGGTGCGGGAAGTTGGAGCTTGGAGCTGGCAGGAGCTTGCCCCAGCGCCAGCCGATAACACCGAGCCCGCCGAACTTCGGGTTTAGTTGGCAACTTTTCGATATTTTAGTCCATCTCGCCCGCCTCCTCAGTCTTCCTCCCGATATTCCCGCCACCTTCAACTCCCATCACTCTGCACACCATCATGGCCAATGTAGCGACTACGGCCTTGAGGCGGGCATCGCGCCTCGGGCTGAAACAATCCTTTGCGACCGCGCCTTTGCGACAGTCCCAGTCTTTGCCCAGAATAGCAGCCTCCACAGTGCCGAGGACTTCGCGGAGGGGCTACGTCTCCGAGACCAAGCGAGACAATGCCCAAGTCAATGTCGAGACCGCCATCAGGCTAGACAAGAACGACTTCATGAATGAGAAGGGTGAGCTGGTTATGCCAGGTTCAGCGAGCGCCCTCAATGCCACGGGTAGCCCTGTCGCCGAGGTTCTCAAAGAAGCCAAGCTGATGGACGAGGGACAAAGACCCATTTATCTCGACATGCAGGCTACCACGCCCGTCGATCCCAGAGTATTGGATGCCATGCTTCCTTTCTTCGTCGGAGTATATGGTAATCCCCATTCGCGAACACATGCCTACGGATGGGAAAGCGAGAAGGCTGTCGAGGAGGCCCGCGAGCATGTGGCAAATCTGATCGGCGCCGACCCGAAAGAGATCATCTTCACAAGCGGCGCCACAGAAAGCAACAACATGAGCATCAAGGGTGTTGCCCGATTCTTCGGACGCTCCGGCAAGAAGAAACATATTATTACGAGCCAGACCGAGCATAAGTGTGTTCTCGATAGCTGCCGACATTTACAGGATGAGGGCTTCGAAATTACTTATCTACCTGTGCAGAACAACGGTTTGATAAATATGGAACAGCTCGAAGCCGCTATCAGACCGGATACGGCTCTCGTTAGTATCATGACGGTGAACAATGAGATTGGTGTCATCCAGCCGATAGAAGAGATTGGCAAGCTGTGTCGAAAGAACAAGGTCTTTTTCCATACCGATGCTGCTCAGGCGGTGGGGAAGATCCCCCTCGATGTCAATGCCATGAATATCGATTTGATGTCCATTTCATCACACAAGATATATGGCCCGAAGGGAATCGGTGCCTGCTACGTCCGGAGACGACCTCGTGTTAGGATCGATCCTATCATCAGTGGAGGTGGTCAAGAACGTGGCTTACGAAGCGGTACCCTCGCACCGCCTCTTGCCGTTGGCTTTGGTGAGGCCTGCCGAATCGCCAAAGAGGACATGGCTGTAAGTCAAATCGCCCCGCTTCTATATTGTCTGTTCTCCCATCAATTTTTTATAATGATGAATCGCTTTAAACATGCATGGCTTGCTGAATTCCTTGACCGGAATTACTTTGTTGAGACACAGCACACGCGTCTGATTTACTACTCTCTTTTTGGCTATTTGTTGCACTTTCTATCATGAGTTAGACTGACGAAGCATAGTATGACTCAAAGTACATCAAGTCTCTCTCCGATCGGCTACTAAAGGGCCTCTTGGCTCTGGAACACACATCCCAAAATGGTGATCCCAACCATTTTTACCCTGGCTGCGTTAATGTTTCGTTCGCGTATGTCGAGGGCGAATCGCTTCTGATGGCATTGAAAGATATTGCGTTATCATCAGGCAGCGCATGCACCTCTGCATCATTAGAGCCAAGCTATGTCCTGCGAGCGCTAGGCAACAGCGACGAGAGCGCCCACAGCAGTATCCGGTTCGGCATCGGCCGGTTTACGTCGGAGCAGGAGATTGACTATGTCCTTAAGGCTGTACAGGAGCGCGTTACCTTTTTAAGAGAATTAAGTCCTCTGTGGGAGCTCGTCCAAGAAGGTATTGATTTGAACACGATCGAATGGAGCCAGCATTAAACCCAAATTTGTTTATTTTCTTGGCGATCTCAACGCCACTGTACAAAAGCCACCTTGAAATTGACAACAGGGAGTTGGGATGGTTACAATCGCTTAGGGTGGGGATGGGAAGCAAACCCATATACACAGGCGGCTTCGTTTAGCCGGTTCAGGCTTCTGTTCGCTGCCTTGTTTCACCTACAAGCTGCCCATGGATGGGTGGCCTTGACGTCCTTCGCTATGATATGGACGGATATGAGAAATAACATACTGATACCAATGTACTATCAGCCCTAGACGTAAGGGGCAATGGGGAATGGTTTATGACAGCCGCGCCCCTCAATACCCGACCATATCAATATAATGACACTTCAAACAGCCTGGAACAAACAGGCAGAATGGTGTAAACCAAGCTATCCATGTTATAAATACCTTGTCGTACGCGTGATTATCGAGACCTTTTTTTTTTTTTTTTTTTTTTTTTTTTTTTTTAAG
>JADKYC010000139.1:0-88528 GCA_019843955.1 Xylaria sp. 218_066 | reverse complement strand
TATTTATTATTTTTTATTGCTATTTTTTTAACTATAAATAATTTTATTAAAACTTATTTTTATATTTTAAAAATATATATATTAAAATTATTAAAAGCTAAGCTATATAATAAATAATAAACTAGCTAAAATAATAAATAATAAAACAAAATTATTAAAATATAAACTATTAAATATTTAAAAACTATATTTTATTAAAAAAAATAGTAAATTATAACGTTTAATTTAAATTAACTTTTATAAATATTTATTAATTTAAATATAATAAGCTTAATTTTTAAAAAATATTTTAATTAATATAACATAAAACTATTTTTAAAAATATTAAACTATTTTAAACTAAATAATTATTAAAAGCTTTAACTATATATATATTTATATTATATTTTATTTATTAAAATATTATAATAGTAACGCTATTTTTATTGTTATAGTATTATTTAATATTAAAATATAGTAATATAAAAAATATTAAATAAGTTTTAGCTAATATTTAAACTAAAAAAGTTAATATTTATAGGTTTATTTATAGTATTTATTGCTAGTTTATATATTAAATAAAAAATAAAAAAGGAAATTTAATATATATTTAATATATTTGTTTTAAAAAAAAATAATTAAAATAAAAAGTATATAATATTTTAAAACTATAACTTTTATAGTTAACTAGCAAAAAGTATATAAGTAAAAAAAGCACTTTAAAAATTTTAACAGCAGGTTTATAACTATTTTAAAAAAAAGTTAAAAAGTTTAACTATTTAATATAATAATAATTAAAAATAAAGTAGCTAAAGTAAATATATTTATTATTTTATAAAAAAAATTCGTTTTTAATATAAAATAAAAAATAAACTTTATTTAAAAAAACAAAATTTATAATTTCGAAAATATTTTTAACTTTAGCTTTAGTTCTAAAGTATTAGTTATTATTAGTAAAGTTTATTATAAAGTTATATATTATAAGATATATATAATAAAAATTATAAAAAAAATTATAAGCTATTATTTATTAGTTCTTATAATATATTATAAATTTAACAATTATAGCTTTTTAATATAAAGCTTTTACTTTTTATTAGCGTTTTATTTTAAAAAACTTATTAAAGCTATAAAAATGTTATGAACTTATTACTTTTTTACTTTATTTTATTTAAAAGAAGTTATTTTTAAAAAGAGCTAAATATTTTTAAAAATTTTACTTTTATTAACTATATATAAATCGAAAAGGAGTATTAAAGTCAGGAAGCTGGGATATAACCAACCTATACGCAGTGGAATGTATATATATATTATACCTCTCCCTGCAGTACTAGCTACTGAACTTAGACTTCTAGATAATCTAACGGGATTACCAAGTACTACCTTTGACACTAACGGGTCTCGGAAGCCGTCCCTATCCCTTTGGTCCGTGTGAAATCATCTATATTAAAGGAATAAAACCTGAATCTTCGTGCAAACGTATTCTCTTGATATCAGTGGACTATTTTTAAAGGACATGTAATCACGCATGGACGAGCCTTAGCTACCACCCTGTCATCTACACGGTCTCAATACCACCCTTGCTTATATCAGCCTATGAAGACTTAACTGAATCAATAAATGTATATCGTACAAAGAGGCATCGTTGTGCTATACCTGTATGTAAGCCAATGTAACGTATGATAATGTTGTTGGTTGCACCATGCATATTACAGGCACACTCATGTGGGGGTGATGAGTGCGCACCGCCTGCCATGCCACATAACGGTGCATACAAATGCCGGATTAACTGCCAATTCCTAGCTTAGGCTTGAGTACCCTGTTAGGTTTATTCGATGGATGATATCTTAGACTAGCCATTTCAAAGACCGTTCTGGGTCGGGCTTCCACACCTGTTAGGTAGATATAGATATATGCATAATGACTTTTCCCTATCTTACGTCGTTATTATAAGAATCCTACACTGGTGTTAAGCCTTGAAACATTCCTGTTGCCTGAAGGCGTTATATGATAGGCTAAATATAGAAAGTTCTTTGTTCTGTAGCTTCAAGTGTTGAGGTAAGCCCCCCCTAAAATCTGAAACGCAGTTGGTACTTTATGCATGCAGGTAGCAAGTTGGCAGCCTGGAGTCCAAGGTATTTATAATTCTACAGTGCCGCTCAATAGCACATTTAAGAGTACATGAATGTATACATCTTTTTCGAAAATCCCTCGCAGAATTTCGGGCGCTTTTGTACTCCACAAGAACTCGTTCAACCTCCACAATGACGACGGTTTCTCTCGATCCAGAGGCTATTTGTCAACTCAGCGGAGAACGTAAAGCCCTCCTTGATACTATAGACGATCTGCGCAAGCTTGGGATTGGTCGTTTTGTAGACCTTCCCCAGATCATCGTTGTTGGCGATCAATCTTCAGGCAAATCCTCTGTCCTAGAGGCCATCTCACGAGTCCGCTTTCCTATCAAAGATGGATTATGCACACGGTTCGCTACTGAATTTGTGCTTCGAACCGATCAACACACCAAAGTCCATGTGCAAATACAGCCTGCATCCGGTTTAACCGACACAGATTGCGAATTCAACGAGACGAAGTTCGACACAGACGACCTGCCCCGTATTATCGAGGAGGCAAAAGCTCGCCTGCTTCGTCACAATGCCCGCTTCTCAGAAGATGTATTGCGTGTAGAAATACGCTCACCACATGTCCCCCACCTCACTCTTGTCGATCTTCCTGGTTTCTATCATTCAGAGAGTGACGAACAACACGCCGATGGCCTAGAGATCGTAGACCGTCTCGCTGAGACCTACATGGCACGGAAGAATAGCATTATTTTGGCCATTGTGTCAGCACGAAGTTCATTTGTCATGCAGAAAGTGCTTGCCAAAGTCAAAGGACATGATAAGAATCTTCAACGAACACTTGGGATCGTCACTAAGCCCGACGTCCTCATCCCAGACTCTGAAGATGAAGAAAGGTTCATCAGGCTCGCCAAGAACCAAGAAAAATCATACCAACTGACTTTGGGATGGCATGCTCTGCGTAATCGTAGTGAGAAGGAAACTTCCTTATCATCTGCTGAACGGGATTCTAAAGAGCATGAATTCTTCGACTCGGGTGTATGGTTTGGCATTCCTTCTAATAACCGAGGAATCGATACACTTCGCAAGAAACTAGCGAATATACTCTTAGACCATGTTCGAAAGAATTTGGATACGCTAATCAAGGACATTCAAGACAACCTAGATCATCGTAAAAGAACCCTAGACCGCCTAGGAGGTCCGAGGACATCGCCACCCCAGCTCCGTGCACATCTGGATAAGATAGCCTCCCAGTTTCAACTTTTGTCTCTGCGAGCAATTGAGGGCAACTACTCAGACGAGTTTTTCGGTGGCCTATATCCCGAGAGTCCATCTGATTTAATAAATGACAATAGGGTCAGGAAACTTCGGGCACTTGTGCGCGACCTGAACCGAACTTTCTCATGGTGTGTACAAAATCCCCCCTCGCCTGGTCTATCAGTCTTCTTGTTTTGCATGAGATAGCCAGTATCATGATGTAGGGCTTAAAGATCTTGATTAACATGTTCTTATGCACATAGGGTTCTAGCAACTAGAGGGTCCAGGCGCATTATTGTTGCTGACCACGCAGATGGGAACGAGATCAACGTCGAAGGCGCAGAAAGCAACCAAATCAGCCTACCATCCTTTTTGCATGTCTTAGAGACTCGGTATGCATTCAACAGGCCCCCAAGAGTTACCCGTGACGCAGTAAGGCTTGAGTTGGAGCCTCTCTCGTCTGCCAACCAAGGAACGGAATTTCCGGGAACCACCAATGACCTTCTTGCAGTAAAGCTATTTCAGGATCAATCTCGTCCGTGGGAGACAATTGCGAGATTCCATATCGATTTCACGCTCCGTGTTGTGAAGTCTTTTGCAGACAAGCTTGTGACTTATATCACTGGTCTTGACGAAAAGACTTGTTCTGCAATCCTATCAAATATTATCGACCCTTTCTTTGAGAAATGTACATTGAAACTTGAAGAAAAACTACAGGAGCTTCTTTGCCACTTCCAAAACGGCTATCCGCAGCCTTCAGACGCAGAATTCCGAGCAATCCTGGCGAGGCGGCACCAAAAGCACCTAACCACAGAAGTTTTGCAGAATTTGGTCGCCGACCGCCCAGAACTTTTCACTGAAAAGGGCAAACGCCAAATTACGGAGCTCTCTGGCCAAAAGAGTGAGTTTGGTGTAGACAGTCTGATAGATAAGTCAGAGACCTACTACGAAGTAAGTATGGCTTCTCAAAATCCAGAAACCTCCTGCTTACTAATTCTAGCTATCATTACGGATATTCACTGATAACGTAATAAGTTAACCCCCCCTGCCACGGGCCGGCGCCTCACGGGCCACTTCGCTACCACAACTACTATTTTGTAATTAAAGCTATATATACTATTAAAATCGATTGCGATCGCTAGTTTTTAGTATTTTATATTAGAATATAGTTTTCGATTTTTGTTTTATTTTTTAGTATAGCTTTAGGTATATTTAAAAAGCGATCTAACATTTTATAATTGCTTGCTTTATTTTTATAAACTACTTTTATTTATAGCTTTTATAATATTTTTTATATATTAGCTATTTAAATTAGCTTTTGCTTTAGCGAAAGTTTTATTTTTTTATAGAATAAAGGGCTTTTTTTTATAGTTTTTATTTTAAAAAATTATATTTTATATTTTAATTTAGCAATTTAGTTAGCTTATAAGTTTAAAACTTTTAAAGCTTTTTTATATAAAAGCTTTTATTTAAATATTTAAAAGTTAAAATATTTAATAGCTAATTTTTTGCTTAATTTTTATAGTTATTAACTATTTAAAAATATTTTAATATATATTTTGTTAACAATTTTTAAAAATTATAATATTAAAAGCTTATTTTTTATTATAAAATTGTTTAAATATATTTTAGCTATATTTATATTTTTTAATATTATATATTTTAAAAATAACGCTTTTTAGCAGTTTTAAAAATAAATTTTAATAGTTTTTTAAGCGTTTTTAATTATATAAAATATTAATATGTTAATTTTAACTTGCTAATATATTTTTAAAAAAATATTTTTTAAAAGCTTATACTTTAAAGCTATAAAATTTATATATTTAAATAAAAATTTTAGCTTTTTTTTTAATAAACTAAAAATTTTTATATTTAACGTTTATATTATATAGCTATAATAAAGCTTATAAAATATTAGTTATATTTTATTTAAAAAATAAAGCTTTAAAAATTTTTTATTAATATATAAATTATAGCTATTATATATTAAAACTATTTATATATTATTATATTTAACATTTTTATATAAAATAAAAACTTTTTAAATTTAAATAAAAGTTATAAAATTATTAGTTTAGTTTTTATTAGTTATATAAAAACGTTAGTTTTTTTATAATTTTATATTTTAGCGTAAAAACTATTAAATTTATATATTAATATTTTTAAAATAATAAATAATAAAAAAGCTATACTAAAAATATTAATATATTTTAATATAGTTATTTATTTGCTTTAATTTATATTTTTTTAATAGCTTTTTAGCTAATATTTTTAATAATAATTTAATAGTTAAAGCTTATATTTTAGCTTATATTTATTTTGTTAATATTATAAAACTAGTTTAAAAATATATAAACTATTTTAAAAACTTTTAAACAATTAAAAAATAAGTTAATATTAATAATAGTAGCTTTATTAATTTTTAAATAATAAATTATATAAAATTTAGCAATTTTTATATATAAATTATATATTAAATAGTAATAATATTATTTTTTATTAAATATTTTTAAAAGCTTTAAAGCTTAAAATATTAATTAAACAACTATTTAAAATTTAACAAGCAAAAATATAAAGCTTAGCTTTATTTAGCTAATAATTTAAATAACTAATTGTTTTTTAAAATATAAAAATAAGCTTTAAAAGTTTTTATTTATTTCTTTTTTAATAAATATACTTTAAAAATAGCAATATAAATATAATTAAAATATAACAAACTATTTAATAACAAAATAAACTAATAATTTAAGCTTAATTATATAAATTATAGCTTTAGCGTACTTTTTTTATTTAATAGCTACTATTATTTAAAAAAAACAAAAAAAAATAATTTGATTAATAGTAAAAAAAAAGCTGTAGGATAAAAAGTAGTAAAAGAATTACGCGTTAAGAGATAGCTATTTAATCTAAAAAATCGGGTAGCTGGGTGGCCCGTGAGGCGCCGGCCCGTGGCAGGGGGGGTTAACTTATTCAGGATGTACGTCTCAAAGGGATCTATCAATGTGTCGTCGCTTGCGGTCATCCCTTGTGTGGATAAACGATCTTAGTCTTTCGATGTCTCAACCAATGAGGATTGACAAGGGTCTAGTATTTCCCTGCCTTATAATGCCTATCTTGGCAATCATTCAGTTGTTATTGAACGTTATCCTCGCATTAGCCAAGGGGCAACCCGAAAATTGGCCGCGACCAAATACCTGTTAATATTTGTTGGCGTATCTGTTTTTCTCGTCTCTTTATCGGACTTTTCTGTATCAGTGACGGTATTCGACTCAAGATGTTGCCTGCATTACGAGTACTCTTCTGATGCGTGCCTCCTGTATATTATCTACTTATATACGATGAACAGGGTACCATGCTACTTAGCTGGGCAGAGTGGCTTGGATAATTCTGGAATAGGGGGCCGCGTCTACTGAACCTATAGAATACAGGTCTATCTGTTTACTCCGGGCACTTGACCCTGACACTTCAGATGGCGGCAACCTAGGTCTCTATACATACACACGAAATCTACGCTTTCGTTCATCTGCTATTATCGCGTATTGGTATCGCCCATTATCGTCTGTTTCGTGATCAGGCAAATAATGAATATGCAGACCGCCGCTTCACAGATGAATAACATGATCCAACCCCTGGCATCGGATATACGCACTGCCTTGGGTTATTCCGTATGATACCGTCTAACTCTAAAGCTAGGGCTAGCCATTATGCCTGTCCGTAGCAGATTAGAGTGCCGGTGATTTGCGGGTCGTGTCTG
This sequence comes from Xylaria sp. 218_066, assembly GCA_019843955.1. Lineage (NCBI taxonomy): Eukaryota > Fungi > Ascomycota > Sordariomycetes > Xylariales > Xylariaceae > Xylaria > Xylaria sp. 218_066. The sequence continues at coordinate 81,460 of JADKYC010000139.1, read as the reverse complement.
CAGCCAGTGTGGTAGTTAGGGCTCAATATAGTGATCGATTGATTCCTGAACCACCTAATTCAAGCGGTGTTCAGTCACTTATATTTACAGAATTTACTAGTTCTACACCCTAGGGTACCTTGATGCCATGGATGATTATATGCAATTTGACACAGTTCCAAGCCTACCCTTGTTACAAATAAGCCGAGATCGATCCTTCTCGTTAGGATGTTACTGTGTAAAGCAATCCAGCATCAGTCTTCGATCGGGGGTATACTATAGGAGATACTTTGTCTACAAAGTATCCAAATAACATCACCAAGTCTCCCCCATCACATCACTTAGATTCTGCTCGCGGGGCTCATACCTCCTCAAGATTCTAAGGAGGCTAATCTCGTCGCCGTTCTCAATCTGTTCCACCAACTGCATCATCAGTATATTTCGCCTATTTTTCTCATCTACCTCCTCGTCGTCTAGATTTGCAGGCATAATGGACCGATCCCTCGCCATAGCAAGCCTCTTCTTCCGTTTCTCGCGCTCATCCTCCTCTCCCTGCCGCGGTAGCAAGCTTCTGTTCCGCCAGTCAGGGAGAACATCCTTCCAAGCGATCACCTCGTAGTTTTTGGAGCGATCTGCAAGCGGTAGGTCAGCACCATTGAACGGCGGTAACACAAAACTGCTCATGTCGTTCTCCGTAACGTAGATACCCAGCACATACGCCGATTCTCCGTGATAGAATTCGTGCAGTAAGTCTTCCAAGTCCCTACGCGAAAGATTAGCCGTCTTTCCGTCTTCGGCTGTGCCAGCGATGAAATTAGGATTCTTCCACGGCGGGCCGTTGAAGGGAATACTCCTCTTATTCTCCTTAGGCGGCTGGAATCTCACACAGTACGGTTCCCCGGACCGTCGACAGGCGACGCACTGCGGCTCGTTCTCTTTACCGATAAAGTTAAATGTGCATCGTAGTTCTTTCTCCGTGCATCTTAAACATGATCGCCCGTATTCAGATAGCATGCGACCCGTCACATAATCTCTAGGTGGTCCCTCATCCGCGACTTCGGACCCTCGCTGGTCAACCCACGAGTGCCGCTCTATTTTCAAACCCTCGTCTGGTATTTGAACATACTCTACCTCGAGGTTTGGTCGATTTTCATGATGTGATCCAATTTCAGTGCCTGCCCGTTTGATAGGTGGTAAATCTTGTTGTTCTTTATAATCTTGAGCCAGTTTGACGTTTACTGATGGCCGTGCTTTTTTATGCATCGTGGTTAATTTAAACGGTTAAAATTGAGCTGTGTATGCTCCTCCTATTATAGCACCATTTCATTTTCAGTCATTAGTTCTTGCTATATAATTTCGTTTTCCAACAGAACAAAGGGAACCTAGATCCAAATCAGTGATGATGAGGAACAAAAAGACTGACATGTTTGTTTGGGGTTGTGTTGGTGAATTCGAAAAATAAAAAAGAACGCTAGACCCTCGAACTAGATGATCAATGAATCTGCGATTCGGAGGCGCCCTTTGTTGTATTCTTAGAATCATTGATTAAAATCCCATTGTTGAGTTACAGATACGGGAACAATGTTGATCCTTTGACGCGACATCTTTGCATTGACTGATTCGAATGGAAAATAGATTTAACTCAAACTTCTGCGCCTGACCATCAATTGTTTAATTCCCGCCCCCTACGCAGATAAAGTTCCTAGTCCTCAAACATCACAGTAGTGATCTTATAGCTGGATCAATTAGATGCCTCAATAGAAAATTGTTTATATACTAGAGCGCGTTACCACGAGCGCTGGAGCAGCTTTCTGTCGCTTATGCCTTGTCCAGCCTCCGTTTTTGAAATATCGCGAGTCCTGTAAGTCCATAACGACTTCTTTATCGTATCCTAGATTCCTTTTGTTAGCAGGCGCCGTAGACAGTGCGGTCTGAGCGTTGGTATTCTCAAATAGATTTAGGTCTTCTATTGAGTTGTGAACAATGTGGGCTGGTTCCCAGCCTCTCGTAAACTCTTCGATTTGGAGGTTTAGTTGATTCTGAGACGAACGAAACCACTTATGGCTTTTGGAATCGTTTGCTGTTATTCTCTTCGATGGTTCTATAACAAGGCATGCTCGGATGAAGTTTTCGAAGTTGTTAGATACTGCTTTGTGCCTCTGAGATAGATCTCTGAAGACGTTCTTAAGACCATTATCGATAGTATTTTGATCAAAAGCTTCGAAGCATTCCAGGCCATCACAATCGAAAGCGACAATAAATAGTGATATCATACCAATTGACCAAATGTCAACCTTGGTGTCGTAGGATTTTCCATGGTATACCTCTCTATCACGGTTTAGAAAGACTGGTGTGGAGTTTTGAGAGAATCGTTCTACCTACGGAGCCGTATATCTTTTCGTACCAACAACACTTGCCATACGGCCTAGAGTGGCTACTTTAGCAAAGCCGAGATCCCCTACGATGACTCGAGTCATATGGGTAGGCCCCGTAGCAAAGAATACGCTTCACAGCCGAAGTCGGCATTAGCCGATTCATGTGCCAGTAGTCACGAATATGTCCAACTTACTTTTCTGGTTTGAGGTCACGATGAGCTACGTTTTGCTCGTGTAAGTAACTGACGGCTTCTAGTATTTGTCGAATAATAATCTTCGCATCCATCTCTAGCAAACCATCCGGATGTTTAAGACGCACTGCAACACCTGGGATCAGTTATCGCCATTTGTAGTGTAACTTTTAAACATTGTGAAGTTTCGAGACTTTCTTACTCGAAAAGAGATCCCCGCCTGTCGCCAATTCAGTAAAAGTATACAAGGCATTTGGCGATCTAAATGCAGCCTCAAATCGTAGGAGATTAGGCTTCTACAGGTTAGTACTTGTCAGAGGTAATAGATAGCCTTACTCTTACGTCACGTACATGTGTTAGCCGACTTAGTATATTCGTCTCATCAAGAATGCGCCGCATTATTTGTAAAGATTTCTGGGACCGCTGAAAGCCATCGAGTCGATGGATCTTGCAGACAACTTGGCGTCCCGTTTCCATATTGACAGCAAGATGGACGCCCGCAGAAGCACCACTTCCCAATATTCTCCTAGTGATAAGAAATCTATGACGAAAAAGCTGTGATATTAATTAACTTTGACCAAGCTCCATGTCATCAACATAAAGACGTACGCAGGTCTCGCTCGATCGCAATCCGCTTGCAGGGAGCTTGATGGGTTGCACATTCAAAAAGAATATATGAAATTCCCAGTAAGGATCAACCCGGATCACATCGTCTTGACCGAGAAGATAGCCTGAAGACGATGATAACTTTATGCATGAAGAAGAATGGCAATGAACATAAGTGCCGCTAAGCGAGTTGCAGTCGCGCACGTATATGAGTGGTTGTGCACCCTCTCCGTACTCAACAGAATATATTAGGAAGTGTTGCCTCGAAACATTCGAGTGATGGATAATAATATCACTTTGAACCCCTCAAAGATCAATAACTTGCACTATGCCAAAGACGAGAGAGACCACAAGCTTACTTATGTTCGCGGTCCCTTCCGACTCGGAGAGTTTGGTTGGAAAATAGAAGAACGTCCAATGCGTCCACGACCGAGCGCGCAACCTTTTGTGTCTGACCGTTCATAAACCCTGTGCCTTTAGGACTGTTAGATATAGATCAAGATATCAATAATCAGTAGATTCTATACCTGGCTGGAAATGTTCTGGCAGTGGCTTTTCGATGTGCTTATAGCGGCAGAAGATCTGCGCAATACCGTCAGGCATTTTAAGCCCGGGTTTCGCTGTCTCGTAAGGATGACGACAGCTCAGTTGAATACGTGAACGCCAGTCGGAAACAATGTGCCGGTTTTACTGATGAGTAAGAAGTGCCACAAGGTTTGAAAATATAGGGATCTGAATGAACCTTTCCGAAGAGGCGGCCTACGTTCAAAAGTGTCAAAAGTGAAATCTGGGTGGAGAGACGGTTCGCTGCAGATTATATTGAAGTGGCAAGAGTGCTTGCTGTGCAGATAGACGCGACTTCTCTCCATTCTCTCAGCGTTCTTTCCTTCCAATCGCCTTACCTACCTACACAGGTGCCTACGTTACATATAATACAGTATCTGTCAGGATCTCTAGTATAGGGTACATATAAACTCTGTTGTTGCGCAAAGAGATCTATCTTAGGTACCTAGGTACGTAGGCTAGATCCCAGCTCTATACCTACATGTCCTTTGCTCTAGGTGATCGTCACAATATCCATCCGATTGAGCATCTTAAATAGATATCTCACGCTGGACAATTATAAAAATACACAATTTTGCTTCGTTTTAGAGCTGTGAAGAGGTCAAACCTTTCACCTATCTGCCTCCCTGGCTGCGCACCACAAAACGAAACAACCGTGCCTACTGCGTACGTACATAAGAGAATATGACTAATTATGTAAGTAAATGGAAAAGTGGAACTAAGAGTGCAAGAACTTGTCGTCATTCTTGTTCAATCTTTGAGCCACTCGTACCAAACCAAGCTACCAATTGTATCCTCAGAGATCTGCATTCCCCCGCTTCGAGCAATACCACACGAGCCACATCCGAACAATAACCGGGCGGTCACAAACCCTAACCGCTTGCCTACTTCAATTCGTCCCGCTCCCTTGCCAAATTTCTTTTTCTCTTTCCAGCAACATCATCACAGCACCTCATCAACAGCAAACTGTAAGTCCATCGCGTGCCTTTCCCGCATCGTCGCCGTCTATATTCCAATTTCTTAGTACTGCCAATTACTCCCGCGCGCCACCACTACGCCGCATGTCCTCTTGAAGTTCGCCCACGCTGCCACCTGTTCCGCCGAACACGGGCATCACCCCGCCTTGCACCTGATTGACATCATATCCTTCCACCCCACGGCGCAGTTTGGCATTTTGCTAACGTAGGCTCCCTCGCAGTCGCCAAGATGAGAGCTAAGTGGAGAAAGAAGAGAGTTCGTCGCCTCAAGCGTAAGAGGAGAAAGATGAGAGCTCGCAGGTAAGATTTAAATTCTAGCGAAACAACGCCATCCACGCTGACCCAACCTCGTTCAATAGCAAGTAAACAACTCGCATCTGCTCGGTCTCAGCCGTCTTCGATGAAGTACACCAAACATCATGACAACAACAAACAAGTCCGACCGCACACACAGCACAGCACATCGAAATTTCCTCCAATCCCGACCGCCATCAATGACTAGATGACGACATGGGGGATCTGCATTCTCAAGCTAAGGGCTGAATGAAGCTACGGGTTTGGCACATTGACAAGGGTCGGTCCAAATCGAGGACAGTTGGTCAATCACCATCGAGTGGGAAACGGGAGCTGTTTACTCAGCACGGGTTGTGGGCAGCGTTGGCCTTCGCAACCCATGGTTAGGGCACGAAGGAACATGATTCACGTCGCAGCCCCCTAGGTAGCTGAATGGCAATTATTGACTCCACGAAAAAAAACTCATCATTCAATGTGATCATTGTATTTCCTATATTGCTCCTCTATTTCATGACGCGCAGATTGAACGAACAGACTTGTGTCGACAGCTTGTCGGTTACTAGCAACGTTACTGACAAAGCTCTAACGGGCACCTCAGCAATCCTAAGGTAGAATTATTGTTGGCAAGCGGGAAGCGAGACGATCTAAGGTGGATGTTTTGTCTATTGCTCCATTACTATATCTTTGTACTGAGCGTAACAGGGAAGGCCTGGCCGGTTGTGGGTCTACGCTGGTGGGGTATACTCACCGCTTTCCTAAAGCAGCCTAGAAATCGAACCGATTGGCAGATCCAAAACTTTTTCTGCAGAATCCTAGCGTCAGCTTCGGGGGCATTCTAGGTACAGCATAACCACATGACCGGTCTACAATTAGCATCATCTCTACTTATCTTTGACCAACTCCCTCTACTTCATGTGAGCATATCGTTTTTCTGTTTCAATTGACACATCTTCTCTGTCTAGAGCATGGCGAGTGGCAAAGAAAAGAAGAGGAAGCGAGAGCAAGACGGCACAGTACAGCCCAAGAAAAAAGTAGCCATCCAGACAGCTTCCGAACCGCCCCAATCAAACACAATTAAAGTTGCTTCTGTGCAGTTGGAAAGCAGTTGTCCTCCGGTAATAGGTGAGTGGGCTTTGAACTGGTTGGTATCTATCATCAGCTCACTGTTGCTGTTCCAGCTACGCATCCTGGCCTTTGTCTTTCTAGTTCCGTTAAATTCCAGGTCTATTCGAAGCCTGCGCCGTCCAAATCGAAAAAGAAACAGAGCAAACATGCCACATCCTCATCAAGTCTCTTGCTTCACTCTTCCTCGCACAATAAACTAGATTATACGGCAAAGGAGGAGGGGCCCGGCGGCCGGGAATCACACCTCAAGCATTACATTGGTGTGTTTGACCCAGCGACCGGCAAGTTATCGGTCGTCGAGGCTAGGAAAATGGCCGTCAGGGGCGTCGTTCGTTCGCAGCAGCCTAAAGAAGAAGATGTAAAGAGCAGGATAGCATCGAGGGTACGTGTCCCGCTTTGCTTGCCAGCTTGCCAGGCGCAGATGCTAATGTGACATCCAGAATATGATGGAACTTCGAAACGACTTAGGACAAGCCTTTGGTACAAAGAAGGCCAAGAAAGCTCTTGCGGCGATTACAGAAAATGCCATCATCGATAATGATCGAAAGACGAACGCACTTGCCGCTTCGTCCCAGGCCATGATAACAGCAATTGGAGAGGTCACGCATACTATGGCATCTAAGGAGGATCTCCAGGCGGCGGCCGATGCAGCGAAGCCCGTTCCCCCAGGCAACTTCGAAGCTCAAGAGATACAAGACGTCTACACCCCTCAAGGGCTGATTGGAGGCGAACTATTAAATGCTATCCCTATCAAGGACTGGCAAGATGCTGTCAAGAAAGGTGCTAACAAAATGTTGACAAGTGCGTTCATCGCTTCTCGACTCAATCCTATCGGCGAAGGGCCAGATTCGGCAGTCAGATTAAAGGCTCTACGCTACCTAGAATTCCTCATCAAGTTCTCGAAATTAGTAAAGGGGAGGACGCCCAGAATTCCTCCACCGGATAAGCTTCGACAACTGCTACAACCAGCCCCCGAACCCGTAATTCAGAGCATCAGGCGAAAGTTCTCGTCTAATCAACTGATAGACAAATTCCACCGAGATTTGTTGTACACTTATTGCTGTGCACTAGCAGCCATCTTGTCAAATTTCGAATTTGAGACTAGCAAAATTCGTTACGACTTGGGCTTAGACGACAAGCAATTCGGGCAATATTTCCGTGAGATTGGTGGTAAGATCAAAAAAGCGACGGGCACAGAAAAAGGAACACAGGTGCAGATGGCAGTGCTGTCCCTGCCACTGGAGTTTCCGAAAGTACGATATCAACGACAAAAGCGGTAGTCTAAGCTACGCCCTGGGATAACATATCGTCAATAAGTTTGAGGAAATGAGGAGATCGTGCTAGTTTCACAGTATCACCTAGCCAATCCATACGTATGGCCATACCACAGTAGCCAGACTGATGAGCCAAGCGCATCAGCAGAACACTACAAGCTCTTACTAGGAGCGAAATACGGTAGAACGTGTCTATACAATATGTATTGAATACCTTCCAAGACGTGGGTTCACTCAAAGAATCAATGATGATACCCATTTTATTTAATAATAATGGAACTATAGATAGTCACATCTCGTCAAAACATATTCCATCCTGTGAGCTGATGACATGACTGAGCGCACTATTTACAGGTGCTTTCGAGTAGTGTCTACCACATGATTCGCAAAGGCCTCGGGGTCCGACACGTACGGGAAATGCATGCCGGGAATACATTTGCTATCGATGCCAACCTTGGCCGCCGTCACGATGTTATCGAAGAACTTATCAGTTGGCGTCGACGCACCAACCGTCCAACACAGAGGCCGTTTCAGGAGATCTTCCGGGCTAGTTGGTGCTGTCGCCGGTATACTTCGAGGATACCCTCGAGCCCAGCGAGGATAATTCTTCCACATCCGCGCGTGGGCCTCACCTCCGAGACCAACCCAGGCCTCGAGGTTTCCGCAGAATGCTGTCGGCATCATCGACGCCAAAGCCGTAGAGATTGCCTCGTCTTCCAGCTTGCAGAGCTGGTTGAGGTCTTTAATGTCATAGGTTGGCACTTCGTGCGCTAGTGCGTTCCTTACGCGTTCGGGATACCCGGCTACCAGTGCCAAGACTGTGGAGCCACCCGAGCTGCATCCCCAGAAGGTGGCAGAGTTGATCCCCAACTTGTCGACGATGCTAATCACATAGGAGGCCAATTTCTGCGCCGTGACATCTTCAAAGGTCTCCGGTGGTGCGTCGGACGATCGAGACATGCCTGGCATGTCAAACGTCGTGACCCTAAAGCCGTTGGCTGCGATTACGGGTATTGCCTTGTTGAACATGTGGCATTCGCCCAGTCCATCGGGTATCAGGACGATGTCCGGCCCAGAGCCTTCTTGCTCATAGTACCAGTTGATTCCCTCGTGTGTTGTAGTTGTGCCTGTCGTGCGCATTGTGATGGGCCTTCTTATGAACTGGGAGGGGAGATTGAGATATGATTTCGGTGGTTTATCAAGAGCCTCGATGTCAATGTGATCTTCGGCTTGTTCTATGCTTCCTCCAAAGACCAGAGTCACGGAGAGATTTACACCTTTTTATATATCCTCATTCATCCCTTTCAACGTCATAGGCTTTCTACTATTTAACGCTTGTCTATAAGGGTCTTCGCCGCGGCGGAATGATACGATGCAATCCACCAACAGTTAGCACTCATCTGTATGCTTTCTTAACAAGGTTAGCACGGTTGATATGGTCCCAAGTACCACGATTATTAATCTGAGAGACCGTTTAACCGACCGTTATTTACATTATTTCGATTGACAGTTGTTGGCTTATACTGTAGGGATGCAGGTTACCGTGTTACATGGGTGTAACAGAATTGTTCTCCACAGTTGACGGATTCGACCGCCGCGGCGGAACCTTCAATCCTTACTTTCACGTTATGGCAAAGCGAAAGAGCCGACATACCTATTGAACAGCAGTCCTTTCGGCGTTCTCCACCAATCCAAAAAGACCATATTCGTCTAGCGGGTTTGTATCGTTGGCCACCAATGGCGGACGAGGGATCCTCGGTTCACGAGCCTCCATCTCCGACAACTCAGTCTGGGGTTAAAAGAAGGAAGATACGGAAGGGAACCCGGAGCTGCTGGGAGTGCAAACGGCGGAAGAACAAATGTACCTGGTCTGGCAACGAAGAGAAATGTGACGGCTGCTATCACCGACGCGCACAATGCATTAGTCAAGAGTACCCGGAAGAGCGCGTACCTCACGAGGGGCGTGGAGCCAACAAGTCGGATAGCAGGCTTCAGCGCCTTGAAGCATTGGCTGAGGAGTTGTCCCGAAAAGTCTCTTCTGGGAATGCCTCTGGGGATAGGCAGTTGCTTCCAGCGGATAGTGATGAACCTCCCGCCCCAACCAGCACCAGCCCGGGTCCCGGCGCCGCGGAGCTACTATCGGAACCGTCTACGACGGATGATCTCGCCGACCCGTACTTACATACGGCCGGAAGCAACATTTCTGTTTCGGTGTGTTCGCTGAACTTATTGTCTCCTATGCACTTACTTACCGTCTGGATCTTGATAGGAAGACGGTGCAATGAGAATGACCAGCGCCCTGCTACCATTTCTTACGGAACCAACATACAGATCAGCAGGATCCCTTATCCCCGCACTTTTGGCAGCTTGGCCCAGAAAAGACCACCATAACGCCATTCTCGGTAGTGATGCCGGTTCGCTTCATCCAGCCCTTACCGCCACGTGCTCCGGCTTTCGAGCCCCTCCTTCACTCAAGGACTTATTGCAACTGCCACCTCCGGGGACCACACCCTTAACTATCGCACGGAAACTTCTAGTATTAGGAACGTATCTCCAAGTAATCTCGTCAAAGTCCGGGAACAGGGTGACGGGCCCAGGCCCTAAGTACCGGGCTGTTTCATCCCGAGCATTCGAGACGGTTAGCAGACTAATAACCCACAACGATAATTTCCCCGAGTCTGTTGAGATTATTGAGGTATTCAGGAAAATTCCCTTCTTCTTTTCCCCCTTACAATAATATCTGCGATAAATTGATATTTTATAATGGATGCTAGCTTTGCCTCGATGCGGTTGATGCTGGCTTTGTCACTTGGAAATTAACGAAATACTGACTTTTTGCGATAGTGCCTAATAATAGAGAGTCAGCATCATAATTATATGGGGAATATCCGCCGCGCGTGGATCGCTTTACGCCGCGCAATGGCGATGGCACAAATGCTTGGCCTCGACCGCCAGAACAAGGTCTCAGCACATAACGCGAACGCAGAAACTGTCATAGCAACATCTTATCACGATAACATATGGTTTCTTCTTGTCCACTTTGATCAATATTTGTCACTCATACTGGGGATTACTCCCAGCTTACCGGAGAACAGCCATATATCCCCAGGACGACTAGAAGGGTACACACCCTCGGAGCGGATGGGGCGACTTCACTCCATGGCAGCCGGTCGCATCCTTCAGCGAAACCGCATTGATATTTACGACATGGCCGAGACCAAGGAGATCGACAAGATCGTTCAGAAGGCATCGGCTTGTATGCCAGCTCAGTGGTGGCTATCTTCAGATGGACCTGATAATTATGATGGTGACGAGGGTATCTACGATGTGGTTAGCCGCCTCATGGTCCAATTTGCACACTACAACATATTATTGCAAGCTCACCTGCCTTACATGTTACATTGTTTGAGCACCCAGCAGTGTTACTACAGCACCCCCACCGTCATTGACTCCTGCCGTGAGCTTCTAACACGCTTCGCGGCCTTTCGCAGCCGTCATCCCACAGTCTCTTATTGCCGCGGGCTCGATATCTTCGCGTTCGTGGCCAGTATTGCATTATGTCTATTACACATCCATGCTGGCTATGATAACCAAAGCTCTGATAGTTGCGATACCGTTGGAACGTCTGCCCTTTTAGCTCATCAGCGACTCACTAATCGTGGTCTGATGGAGCGGGCATTTCGAAGCATAGAAAAACTTGCCCAGGTCGAACCGGGCGATAAGATCATCTCTGATATAGTCCCGGTCTTTCAAAGACTTCTCGCGGTTGAGGAAAAGGCTTACAAAGGTGTAGGCTACAGTATTCACTTATTGTCTGATATCAGACAGCCAAGAAGTGGCAGACGGGAAATCACGAACGATAGTGAGACTCTCTATCTCAGAGTCCCCTTCTGTGGAACCATCAAGGTTGAGCAAATCGATACCTCTAGTCCTCCCTCCGTAGGGATTCCGAGGTCTGGAGGAACCGTGCAGAGCGCACACATACTCATGGGCTCCTACCCTCCCTCGGCAAGAGACTATTTGGCGCCCCTCCCTGTTCTGCAGGGATCAGGAGACGAGCACGAGGTGATCAATGAGGGCCATCACGTTGACAAATGCCAGTCGGGTATCACTAATGCACCTACGATAACGCCATTCAGCTCTGACCTTCAGTATGGCGGTAACAACGGGATACAGGCGCCTGCGTCTACACTTGATTTAATTAATGCGGGTAGCTTCGAGGAAATTTTGAATCCCACGGCCGATACTGGCTTCTTCGAACGTCTTTGGGATATTCAATGATAATTCAGTTGGTACTCGTGCAGACCCATCTAGGCTGAAAGGCATCAATCCACTGGATCTTGTATTGCGCCCACCGATCGATCAAGCACCATATAAATTTTTTCTTTGTTCGAATCACGTTGCTTGTGGAGCGACTCGCCTCGGAGCAGCAAGAACTGATCAGTCCCCACTTGGGGCTAGAGCGGTTATGAATGTCAGAGAGTCTTGGATCGCTCAACAGGCGCTAGACGTAGACAAAGAAAACATATGAGGCGCATCTTGGCACCACTCCTCGTGATTGGACACCTCGAATGAGAAAGACCGGTGTGAAGCCCCGAGTTCCCACCAGCACAGATGACCCAATGATGCCACTGATACGAGGAAGCACAAAGCCACGTCCGAATATCACACCTATCATCGTCGTAATTTGAATATACGAGCAATCGCCCGAACTGTGACGACTTAAGAGAGTCTGAATCAGTCTATCACAAACAGACATATGTATTCTGTCAAGAGTTTAAGGCTGAAGCATGCAGCCACTTTCACCTCGAGAGCGCTTCTGAGTGCCATTGTCACTCACCACAAGGGGTCTCGTCAATGTCTTAGGCTTTCTGCGGGGTCATAACCTAGTTCCAAGACCTGTCTTTGATCATCCGGATAGCAAGCAGCTCGGACATCGAGCATGAAAAGAAATCACCCGAAAATTGAACAAAGAGTATAGCATCGACCAATCGCTGAATTGATGATCGCTCAGGTAGGCATATAAGATGGATTTGGACTTCGCCCCACTGACGCTTGATTCTTTCTACGATTACAATCCCGTGTATAGCAAGAGTCCATACGAATAATCCAAGCATGGCTACTAATGTTGATTCTTCCCTTCAGACGCCCAAGTCTGCACTGACCTTTACCTCCTTCCAGAATGTTATTGATGGAGAGCTATCTGGCACGGAGCTGACGCGACACACTGTCAACCCGTCAACCCTAGAGGCCAACCCAGACGTACCAGTCTGTACACAGCATGAGGTCGACAAAACCGTCGCCGCGGCTCAGGCTGCTGCCGAGTCCTGGGCCAAAGTACCCTGGGCAGAACGTAGGAAGGCCGTTGAGGCGTATGCGGACGCCTTGGAGGCTCACGAAACCGAGTTTGGCCATCTACTGGTCCGAGAAATGGGCTTAGCAGTGAGTTTTACCTGTAGTAGTCACATTCCAAGATCGAAACGCTGAGCTGTTCGTGATAGCTTCCTGCGGCTTTGTTCGAGGTCCGCTGGGGTGTAGAGTGGCTCCGCGACTTTTGCAAGCTCTCCCGTAAGTGATAGCCTGAGCTGGTTTCGTTTTCCATTCTATAGTTGATTTTGAGAGCACGAAGTAGGGTCGTATTTTATAGCCCTCCTCAATTCTGTACAGATCACACTCAAGACGAATATTTCTGATCCCAAATGGTGTAGTACCCGACAAGGTAATAGACACAGACTGTGAACGCCACGTAGTCGAACGTTACACGCCCATTGGAGTCACAGTTGGGATAATCCCCTGGAACGGCCCGGTGATATTGGCTTGTGGGAAAATCGCCCCAGCTTTGCTGACGGGGAACGCGCTCATCCTTAAGCCGTCGCCCTTCGCGCCTTACAGTGTTCTCAAGATGGCAGAGATGGGTCTCCAGTTCTTCCCCCGTGGCGTCCTGCAGGCCCTAAGCGGCCACGACGACCTCGGGCCCTTGCTAACCACCCACCCCGACGTCGGCAAGGTCAGCTTCACTGGTTCGGGTGCGACGGCGAAAAAGGTCATGAGGTCTTGCAGTGCGAACTTGACGCGCGTGTCGTTTGAGCTCGGCGGAAATGACCCCGCTATCGTCTGTGAGGACGTGGACCCGGCGAGCGTCGCTCAAAAGATCGGCACTATCGCGTTGTTGAGGTCTGGCCAGTTGTGTATGGCAGTCAAGCGGGTTTACATCCACGAGTCGGTCTATGATGCCGTTCTTGCCGAGCTTGTCAAGCATTTCGAGGGCGTGAAGGTTGGCGATGGGTTCGAGGAAGGCACTGTCGTTGGGCCTCTTTCTAACCAACCGCAGTACGAGCGGGTGAAGGAATTACTTGGAAACATCGAGGAGACGAAGCTAGATGTTAGACCCGGTCAGTCGATCGAAGGACTGAAAGGCTTCTTCATCCAGCCCATCGTTGTTGCAAACCCACCGGATGACGCAAGGGTCGTGGTCGAAGAACCGTTCGGTACGTATGCTCCAAAGTCGAAAAGCGAAAGGAATCAAAGTAGCGCTGACATTTCATAGGACCTATCCTGCCCGTGATGAAGTGGTCTGACGAGGACGATGTGATCCAGCGCGCCAATGACACCAGCTATGGTCTTGGTGCTTCGGTTTGGTCGAGGGACTTCGACCAGGCGGATCGGATCGGGAACCGACTGCAGGCTGGGAACATCTGGATCAACACCCATGCGGAGCTTCAGGCAACTACGGCATTCGCATGCCATAAGCAGAGCGGTTATGGGTCGGAACTGGGGGTCGATGGCTTGAAGAATTGGTGCAATGTTCAAGCCGTGTACACCAGGGCATTCTAGTCCTCCTCCGTCTCAGGTAGTAACAAGTTAGTCGACACTGTGTTCACAAATATAATGGAAATGTTGCGAAGTACCAAACCAAACGTGACTGTAAACAGACTCTCATTCTTGATGCTCCGGTTGCTAAGCACGGGAACACCAATTGTTCAATAGCACTTCTTCTCTCGTTCGAAAGGCCATAGGAATGGGACTTAAGAGCCATGCTATCTTCTATATGAAGCCTTTGTATTGAAAATCGCCTTCATGTAGTAGAAAGTGTATACCGACGTAAAAGCAAAATGTAGACGAGGTCTATTTGCGGATGTTTCCCTTGCCATTTAGGTACTACGTACCACTGTACAGTAGTAGCATTGCCCAGCCGACGCAGAGCAAAGGGAGATCCTTTATTGTTACATCAGCAGAATTAGCGTTTATTTATATCAGCATTGCAACACGCGTTCCACTCTTCCTCTTGTATATCTTACAATATATTATTTCTTATATCCCTCTTTGCTATCAACATGTTCAAAGACCTCATCCTTGATTTCATCCAGAATTTCCACTTTTGCACTCTCTGGACTCTCGGGTCATCCCTCATTTTCAGGCTTTGTATTATCGAGTATAGTTTTGAAGCAAAGATTGGTCGTCTTGCGAGGAAGATCGATTTTGTTAGAGATGATCTTACAGAAAATATCAATGATCTCGTGGGAGAGATCAACACTATTAGGGATGATCTCACGGATCGGATCAATAATCTTATAGAAAAGATTAACGCTGCTGAGGATGATTGTACAGGAGAGATCAAGACAGCTAAGGATGCTCTTATAAAAAAGGCCTATCCTACCAAGGATCATTTTACAGAAGAGATCAAGACAGCTAAGGATGGTCTTATAAAAAACGCCTATACTACCAAGGATCATTTTACAGAAGAGATCAACACTCTTGAGCGGATACTTTATACGGATTTTGCTGTCCTGTAAGCCACTAGTTATCTGTTTTACATTTGAATGAACTAACTAGCAGTATAGTCACCTCAGTGCTCTTGCATGTACAAGGAGCGTCCGTGGAATACCAAATTCGAAGTGAAGGGATCGTCACATCGCCGCTTTCGAGACTTCTCAGTCTGTCGCAAAATAACAGTCGAAGGCATTATCCGATAAAGGCTTGTGGATTTAGACGGTCGCTGTACTGCTGTTGTTGACTAGCGGTTCCAACATGTTGTCGGAGGAGATGTTGTAATGGCAATGGGGCTCTTTTGTTCGTGTGCTTCACCCAGTTGGATATCAATTTTTTAGAGGGCAAACCTTAGCATGAGGCACTCCAGACCTAAGAGTTTTTGCTATCGATATGACTTATAAGCAAACAGAAGCAAATAGACACATGCAGCCATATCTCGGCACTCTTCTCCTTGACGCTTCAGTTGCTAGAACATTTGACTGCCTTTAAGGCGACTTAAAGTAAGTGGACTTCTTGCTTCCTTGGACAAAAGCCAATTCGATATGAGGATTTTACCCTTGGAGGATATTCCAGCTGCAGCCGTCAATTGTATCTCGAAAAGGCAGACAGTAAATAGATAATTTTAAGCGCTTAACAATAGAACTTAGATGTACTATAATGACCAAGTCTGATTTCAATGATAAGACCCCCATCACCTCACCTGATGCTAGAAATTTTGTTGTGCAACCTTAGGCAATAGATTCAGCTTTCGTCAATTATCTCTTGATTTGTTTCAACTAGTCTTGTGCCCAGCCTTGTTTATACATGTAGTAGTGCAAAATCATTGACAGATACCGTCTAGCAGCAACTCGTTCTATTACCTTGAACCTGGACATAAATAAGTGATAAATAAGATACTAACAGACATTGCCGACCGGATTTTCAACTTCTTTGTTTTTCAATTCATGCAATCACAATGGTTTTGCTCGCACGTCCGAGTTCTACATCCCCACATGTCTGTCTCTGTGCATGTCATCATGCAACCCTCCTGTGTCCAGTCTCTAATATTCTCTTCACAGTCCTGTGAAACAACTGCTGGTGAATTTCATCACTCTCCTGCTGCCAACCCACAGCGAGTATTGCGCTTTGGTACATATCTACATAGGTATATCTGCAAGCTGAATGCAGGTAGAGGTACGTGCCCTACCTAGTAATTCAACAAGTGTTTTGTTACTTACATCCTACAGGTACCTTTGGTACCTTTCTTACATGTATTTTAGTGCCCCCGGGTCGTGACTGCCCATCCAACTTCAACAGATTCATGCCCATAGGCACCTTATTACAGCATGTACCAATAAGGTAACCTAGTGGCACATCTAGAACAGCCCATGTTTTTCTCTTATCTTTATATACTATGGCCCGATGATTTATCCTCGACGGTTGTAAATTCTACAGGTAGGTACCCGCAGGACTCACGCACAGGGGCACTTGACTACCTGGACACCTTATATAGTTGTGAGCCACCAGGTACCGCCTTTGTATCTCGTCTCTACAATCTCCTCCGAGCCAAGCACCCATAGCAACAACACAGGCAGCCTACACGGAATAGCTGTCTATCTGTCTGTACACCTGGGCAGTGTTCACATGTTTGCACCTATCAATCTTGCGATCCATCCAGGCAGACATACCTAGGTACATACTTGCTTGTACTTCTACACAGCAACCCACAGCAACCCACCCACTGCAGCCCGGCTACCCGACTGCCCGGCTGCCTCGTTTCTCTGTAGAAGTAGGTTGGCAACTGCAACACGTCAACGAAGTCTAACTAACCCCAACCCTCACCACCTACAACCTTTGCCATCCATACCTCTCTCTCACCTCCGATTCACATGGAAGCCCTTGATTCTTTCCATGAGATACTGCATTCACTTCCTGCCACCAAACCACCACCTCTCATTCTATCGAGTTGTCACAGCTTGTTCATGCGGTAATATTTAGCCTATGCTAACGTACTGTCTGCGCCCTCGACCAAGGTGTTCACTCTGTATCTTCTGCTTCTTGATCGCAACTCCTCAAGGTCGGTCTAGTACTGTTCGTCTTGCCCAGCAGGACTACCTTCCATATCATAGACTACCTGGGTATTTGACGAGCTTGTTCATCCCGTGTTCTTGAGACCTTATCTGCATCTCTGACTTCCATTGCTAAAGCCACCGCCAACTTCAATAGGTGCCAGCTAGGGAGAGTCCGCTCCCAGGACATTTTTGAGAAAATGACGTCCTTTTATGAGCAGAGAATGCTACGGCTCTTTGAGAAATACAAGTTACCCGACAACATGCGAGTGATGCTCAAAGCATTCGAGGAATTCAAGACATCAAGACTTGATGAGGCTTCTCTTGGTCGCATGATTCGACTCTCGCCAAGTAACCGAGCAGCGCTCGTGAACACCATGGTGAAGTGGTACGGCTTATATATATCTTTCTGTATGCGGTTTCATCACTGACCACAAGACCAGTGCAAACATCATGAAGGAAAGCCCTAAGGAGGGCAAGCACTGTCTGAGTATTATAACAGGCTGCGGCGATATGCTCGAAATAGCCGATAAACCGCCCAAAGACACTGGCTTTCCGGGATTTCTCAAGCTTCCACCCGAGATACGTAACCGTATCTATGAAATCTACTTGTATAATCACAGGGGGGCACCCAGTATTATCATTCCGGAACCCAAAAAAGGCAGCTGTTCGTGTGCGCCGCACGAGCCGCCGCTGTATGAGAAGTTTACATCGGTCGATGTGGCCCTTGGCTTCACGTCTAGGCATATCAGTAATGAGTTCCTGAGCTGCTTCTACCACAAGCGAGTACGTATGCTTACAGTTTCTGTGGAAACCCTCCAGAGCTAAATTAACTTCGTGGCGCTTAGAGATTCCATTTCCCCTGTGCCTGCGAGATGGGCTATCATCTTAAGAACAACGCCCTGCTAAAGTCTGCGCTCAGCCACGTCATGTTCCACTGGTGTGGCCCACAGGCAGACAGTGGTATCAGCCAACTACAAGGAATGAGACAACTCGAGACGATGACCGTTGTTGTATCTAAGACAACCTCCAAGCTTCTGACGCACCGTGAGCAAGAGATTCGCCGGTTCTTTGGTGGTAATAAGCGCAGCATTCTCAATTCCTTCCCGGAGTCACTTGGCTGGGAGGAGTTGGTCAATATACGCGGTTTGAAGACGGTTTTTGTTGAGCACGTCAACAAACGCAAGGCGGACCGACGCACCGACGAGGAGCGAAGATGTCTTGAGAATATGCTGGAGTTCTATGTACGACGCCCAGCTGACGATGATCAGTAAAGCCAAAAAGAGAAAAGGAAAAAAAGAACGAACCTCAGACAACCACGGAGGACAGATCTATAGAGAGCCGGTTGCCTGGATGTTGTATAAAAATTAGGGAAGATGATTTCATGGGGACGGGGGTGGCAGGATGCCCCCAAGGACCCAAAGCTGGCCCGGTAGTTGCATTCGCGGATTCTGATTATGGACGATCAATGAACATGGGGGAGCGCATCAATGGTTTTCACGGCTTTGCTTCTCGATAAACTAAGCTACCTACACACGAAATGCGCGGGACATGGGATGCGCGAGATACCTGCCTTTAGTTACAGTAAGACAGGTGACCTGGTTTGCAGTAGGTGTGTAACAACGTTAGCAATCTAAATCGATAAACACGGCAACGGAATGCCTCTTGATGGTGCCAAGTTGTTGTGGAACTCCTTTCGAAAATTGCAAGAGCAACGTAGTATGAATTTCGACTTGGGAGGCCACGATACTGTGTAGTTCTACTAGCAACGTGCAGTCCGTTTAACACTAGAAGCAAGAAACCGTCTAGCCGTTCAGACCTGCATTAGGAGGAAATGTGGGGGAGAACTACATTGCTGATCTTTCGTTCTAGAATTGTTCCGTGCCTCAGGGCCGGCCGGTATATCCCGATGCTTGCCTAACGTCGGAGAGTTACGCCATGCCCACACATATGCAATAAGACTGCAGGTGGCAAGGTATGTACTGTAGTGATCGGACTTCTGTACCTGTTGATCTGATATCTGGTTCCTGGAGGGTTTCAAGTGTGATATGCCACATCTTGCCTCATCCATCACTGTACTGAATCATGTCCTCACGTGTTGCGTCTGCTGCGTATGAAAAGACAGATGATTTCTGGGCCTCAGCCCTACGATGCCCTGGTAATGCTCTATTTTTGTTCATCACTTGGAATAAGGTGTGGCTGTCTCGTAGGATCCGGCCCTAACATTCCTAGTTTAGAGGCATAAAGCTTCTGGGCTAGGAGTTATGCTTTATAGGTCCGAAGAAGCCGTTTTGAATGTAGGTTTGAGTCAGGCTACTATAGCCACTCTAACCAGCACAAACCCGCGTGGCCCTTGCTCTTCTGTGCATGTACGAAACACAGGCGCATCATGATGATGGTATATCTGAGGTCGGCGAAGTGCGATTGGGCAATGGTCATTTAACCTTCCGGGGCCAAGGTCAATCCATGATGGCCGTAGGGCGAGAATAAGGTTTGACAGATCTGGGGAGAGGCAAAGAGGCCCATACTTTTACATGCATACATACTTCTTACCGGGTAGAAGTAGATTTTACGCGCCAAGAAGGCGAAAACGTTTAAGTTTTGCACAGCCACGGACGGGCCGAAAGCTGGCGAGGGGCAGGTTATGTAAAGATGTTGTAGTCAATTGCGTTTGTGACTGAAAGGCCCGGAACTATACAGGGAATAAGTGGCAGATGGTATGACCGGTAGATGGAAAGGCAGCCAACTGTCCACTGGCCTGATTTGAACGACTCATTGTAGGAACTTCTGCAATTAATATAGTATACTTCGCCGAATTTGGATGTCTTGATGTTTCTATTTGGGGGACCTCGTCCGGGAAAGAAAGGTGGAGGAAAAACGCGGTATCTGCCGGTGCAAATTGAAGATCGACAGCCTTGGCCTGGCCCTTCTCCGGGTCTTGGGATCAAATGTCTCGGCGGTTTTTTTCTCGCTAATGTGGCGGCTACTGGATACGAGATAGGTAGATATGCCGAAAGTGATGTCACCTCTAACTAATTCATTGGTTGAAGACTGTATCGCAGTGTTCATGACCTGAGAAATAACTAGCCATAGTAATGCTTCATTCATTCAACTCAGGGAGCAGTAACAAAATGGCTCAGCAGATACAGTACACTGCACTACACTATAGTACAGTATTACGAACGTAGTTACAAAGACAGCTGATCCGTTCTCGCCTCTCGTGAGGTCGTAGCAGGGCTTGGAGAAGAAGGGCTCGGAAGGGCAGGAGAAGACCCGCAGAACGATCCAGTTCTTTGGTCCCGGCCACCCCGCGACGCATGCTGAACCAGGCCTTAGCTAACGCTATGCACGCTATGCACGCTTCTGCAACGCTCGTCGTGGTGGTGTGGACTGGACTACGCAAGACCAGAGACTAGACACTAGGTGCTTATAAGTGCGCAGGCTCATTGGAGAATCCAAGTCGCGGTGGTGGTGTGAACCCAGAACCGGTGAATGGCCATCCATGTATGGGACGTTGCAGCAGCTTTGCTGATCTTTTTTTTTTTTCGCCGTTTGCCCTCCTGCGTGTGAGTGACGCCTCCCGTCCCCGGAGTTTAATAAACTAACTAAAGGTTGGAGATTGTTCGGCCTCTCGGTCTAATGCCCATTCGACCACTTAAATACCTCCCCATCCGCCGATTTCTCTAATGAAGCTGCGAAGTTCCCGTAGCCATCAACCAGTCTATTGTTCTTCATCCTATGGCTCGATATATTTCGGCTTGTCTGAGCTGACACATTCGTTTGACGGATACTGTACTCATATAATCGGTGGTCGAAGCGAACAAATCCTTCGATTTCACGAGTGTAGACTTCTCCTTCGACATTCAAGAGAACATTCACTCTCGACGTCATCATAATGGGCAAGTGGAGTTTTGGCAGCCGGAATCGATCGACAGCAAGCTCTGGGAAAAGCGATATGTCGACGTCGTCTTCCTCAACAATCAGAACGTCATCACCCAACAACCGAGGCAGCGTTAGTGGCACCAACTGCAATAGGAACAGCAAGACGTCATCCTCATCTTCCCAGTCATCACCACGGCTATCGTGGTTCCGGTCATCAAACCGACCACCCAAGCGGAGATCTATCATCTCGCGCGACGACCCGGCATTTGCGAGGCTGCACAAACCTTTCACTCCCCAGAACCTCGAACACCAGAAGCTGCTCAGCACCTTCGAGTGGACCTTTAACGACGATATGGATTACAAGCGACGACGGAAAAGTCTGAGCCTCAGCCCCTGCGCGTCGCGGAACGCAACTGTCGATGACTATGCACCGGATTGTGGCTATGGCTACGGCGGCCAGGAGGGACAGCACAGCCACGAACATGTGCTGCCTCCGAACGGTCGCCAAACTACGCTCACTGGTCCGTTCGCTGGGCTCTCGATGAGAGACGGCTCTGGCGAGGACCTCGATCTAGAGAACACTTCGTGAACCCTGTTTATTGGGTCACTTGTACGATGCGATGAATTAAAGAATTAATTGGGTTTTGGTTGGGGATTTACTGGATATTGCATGGGCATGGTAAAGGGAGCATTACGCCTAGAAGGCTGGTTTCTACAGGGCGTTTTGAAGGTAACGGGATAGAGGTGTCTTCGTACGGCTACGGGCACTCATGCTCGCACAGCAATGCTGTGATTTGGGAGTCTGGTTATTCTCCCTGGGACTGTACCTAATGCGATGGCCACTTTGAAAGTCGACTGTACACATTATCCATGTCCATATAGGCATGGGACAGTAATAAAGCACTAGGAACCCGGGTTCGTAAGAACTCGGACTTTGGGATCAAGATCTCGGATACGAACAGAAAAAAAGGCCTCAGAATTTTCAGTGTATGAATTACTCTTCGGGGATTATCCCTCGTCTTACGTGTAAGATAACTCATCATTGGCCAGATGCAAACCGACTTTGGTCTGAAGGTGTCCGTCCTTAAGAGACAAAAGTTACCCGGCACTACCGTGGGTAATTATTGAAGCCTAGCAAATCGAAACATTGCTTGAAGGCCTTCCCGATGGCACACCGGATCAAAAGCCACTCAGCTCAACGGTAGCAACTTAAAATGCAGTGAAAGCGCTACGCTTGGCGACCAGGAAATGGGTATCCAATCAATCGCGACTCACAGATCGATGAGCTCAGAACACCTTACCGAAAGCCTTGCTTCGCTGCACGTCAGGGTAACAGATCCGAGAGCATGGCTTGTTCCGTGCTTGGAGTGGTGGTAGATCACACGGGAGTTCCGATGCTGTCCTCAGATGGGTGCGATTTGCCGAAACCTGAACTATTCTGCCATGGCCGAATGATTCTCTATACAAAATTGCACAACAGCTGTATACAACTAGCTATTCTGAGACTGAGGTCGGCTGGTCCGTATAGAAAATAGGATTTTGTAATGGTTAGTTTTGTGTTCTGCGAGGGAAGAGACTTATATTGCAGTAGCGCGAAGAGATTTTTGCTTAGCGTCAAGTAACTGAAAGCTTGGACCAGGATCGCCATTCGCTTTTGAATCGCTTGGGATCACATATATGGATCTTAGACGGCTGTGGATTGCTGTATAGGAGGAGTCATGAATGGCTACACAAAAAGTCCTATTAGGAAGACACTGAGAATGTGACATACTGCATAACCTGGTCGGTCCTGTTTTCTCTCTTTCTTTCCATTGTTTAGTTTAGCTCTCGTAAGTATCAGGACCGAAAGAGACATGGTTCTGAGAGGACGTATGCCAATGTTGTACTTTTGTTGTATCTTAGGAGTACGGCGATGTTATAGTAGAAGTATGAAAGCCAATAATCGTTACTTTTCTCTATACCGTTTCTACATACCCTAGACTCGCTCGTATGCAGCGTAGCATGCTGTATCATCAAATCATCAACGTCATGAGCGAAATTGACTGCCTGAGACCGCTGTGAACATTCTAATCTTCGTGGGTAACAGCCATATCCAGCACCTCAACTCGGCCCTGGCCCTTGGTCTCGTTCCCGACAAAGTCAGAAAGCCCCTTGAAGGCGCCTGGCTCGACGAAGCCAACGACTTCCCATTCCGACCCCATGACATCTTGTTGTTCCACCTGTTCCACGTAGCTCAATATCTTGTCCTTCACTGTGCCTGAAGCCTTCTGCTCCTCGTCCCCATCCCCGCCCTTGGCCGCGGCAGGCGCCTTGACGCCTTGCTTAAGTACGTTTGTCGAGCAGGTGATACGGAGTCGCATCCGTGCCCTTGCGACGGGGATCGGCTGGTGTGTAATCAACGCCTTCATGGCTTCAAGGGCCTGACTCTTGGCGCTCTTCGTTGTGACGACACCCGTCCAGTGATGCTCTTTTGTCTTTGGTTTCGCCTCGGCGTCCTCTCCTGTCGCGGGTGTTCCCGTGCCGCTCCCTGCCGCGCTCTTATCTCCTTGATGTGCCTGCGAGCTCAACATGTCGAGAGCTTTCTCGATCATACCCGTAGTATAGACGCGCTTCGTGCGGGGATCGACTAGCTTGCTTGCGACGATGCTAATCACCTCGTTATGCACGCGATCCATCTGGGCGGCGCGCTCCTTCTCGCCTACTTGCAGCTCGCCTTTCTTCAAGATCTCGAGGATGATGTCATTCAGGGGCACATCCTTACCGAAGGACTTCGCGAGGTCGGCGGCTGGGGCGGTCTGGCCCTTCGAAACGTTGAGGAAGACATTGGGGATCTGGAGGACTTCGTCGAGGTCTGTCTCGATGCCCGACCTCCACTCCAGCACCTTGTTTTTGTAGCAGGCGATCTCGAAGCGCTTCTTTCCCTTCTTCAGGCGCACGAGCGACACGTTTGTCAGTTTTATCTGGTTGGATGGTTGATTAATCTGGCGCGACCTTTGAGTAGGCGGGGTAAGTTAGTAGGCGCGCATCACGGCATTATTTGGACGGCAGACTTACATTTTGGAGTCGCAAGTTGTGGTGGTGGTGGTGGTGGTGGTGGTGGTGGTGGTGGTGAAATCAAGTCTGCCGATAGTACGCTGCTGTATGCACGATAGATTTGCCGGCGACTGGTTACGTTGAGGGAAGAACAATGATGGAAGAAAATCAATATTTTGCCTCGGTGGTTTGTCTGTCTGGTTGCTAGGGGGGTTTTTTTTTTTTTTTTGACAGACCCTTATGTCTTGCATTCTGCATATGAATCACAATGACTACCTAACGGTTCTACTGTGCTGTAATAGCACTCACTACCTTATGTACCTAGGTAGGTACCTTCTCTTGCATGTGATACCAGGTATTCTTCTGTCCCTTCTAAATCATAATCTACACACCTCGAACTACGAATAGAAACAGAGCATTTGCATCAGTACCTACCTACCTAGGTAGACGATAGCACTGCCAATCAATAGTGTACTTGTTATACATACCCAGATGCAACTGTCCTTGTACCGCCTGACTCACATCCAAAACAGCTATGACGCTTATCGCAGCATTGGCCCCTCCTTTATCAGGCACGCGGTGTCCTACAACCGTGTCTTGCGTGTCCCTCGTGCCTCGTCTAAGTACGGTATCCGCTACCCACGCCATTCGTGAGTACCTAGGTAGTTCCAAATAGGGAAGGTTCCGTGCTAGCGCATCTCTCTGCTCGCCTTACTGAAAACAGGCTGTGCTGCTGCTGCTCTGTCTGATAAGGAATGACGCGACTCTGTCCCAGTAGCCCAGTTGTCCCAGTTGTCAGAGCCAATCGAGCCAATGTCTACCAGCCACCCAAGCCAAGGCACCGGGGTCGACCAGGATGGCCCAGTCGGGTTCTCACAGCACAGCTACCCCGGACATCGGGGTTTCATACGTAGTACATCTACAGTACCAGCAGCAGTCTTACTCTTGTCATCTTCTTTATCTCTTTCTCTTCATCTTCATCATCATCATCCATCATCACCACGTCTAATCTTCATCCTCATTCCTCCGCCATTCTCTTTGCAGTAGCTATCGAATACCAGAGGTGTAACACCCTCGTCTAGCTACTCATCATGAGAGTAGCTACGCAAACACTGCTGCTGGGCGCCACCACGGCTGCCCTGGCACATGAGCAGCAAGTCCTCGCCAACTTTGGCAATACCGCCCAACAACCTCTAGAGCATGTCAGCGATGGCCTCAGGAATCCTATCGACCACATTACAGAAGCTCTAGGCGAGATGCCTGCAGCAGCTAAGGGTCTCTGGGATGAAATGAGTCTACTGGTTCCCGGCTTCGTAGAGAAGGCCAGCCATCTCATCTCCCGTCCTAAGCCTCACACCCGCAAACCCGACAGCGAATGGGACCACATCGTCAGAGGTGCCGACGTGCAAAGCATGTGGATCGAGACCGACGGTGTCAAGCACCGCAAACTAGACGGCCCTCTCGAAGCCTATGACCTCCGCGCTAAGGCCGTTGACCCTTCAGATCTCGGTATTGATAAGGTGAAGCAATATAGCGGCTACCTTGATGACAACGAGAACGATAAGCATCTCTTTTACTGTAAGTTAGGTTATTATTGAATCCGTTTCTAGCAAAGTCACTAATAGCGGTGAAGGGTTCTTCGAATCACGGAACGACCCAAAGAACGACCCCGTTGTCCTATGGCTGAATGGTGGCCCCGGCTGTTCATCTATGATGGGTCTCTTCATGGAGCTTGGCCCCTCTAGTGTTAACTCAGATGGCTCACCGACATTCAATGAATACTCGTGGAACAGCAATGCTTCCGTTATCTTCCTGGACCAGCCGGTCAACGTGGGCTACTCTTACAGTAGCGGCTCCGTCTCCAACACAGTAGCAGCCAGCAAGGACATTTATGCCCTATTGACGCTGTTTTTTGAGCAATTCCCCGAGTATTCTACACAACCATTCCACATCTTCGGAGAGTCCTATGCGGGTCACTACATCCCTGTGTTTGCTTCCGAGATTCTGTCGCACAAGAACCGAAACATCAACCTCCAGAGCATTGGCATTGGCAATGGTCTTACTGATCCACTTACCCAATACAGTCAGTACCGCCCAATGGCTTGCGGCGAAGGTGGTTACGATGCAGTTCTGGAGCCAAGTGAGTGTCAATCAATGGACAACGCTCTTCCACGCTGTGAATCACTCCTCAAGGCTTGCTACAACACGGAGAGCGCCTGGAACTGCGTCCCTGCAACTATTTACTGCAATAACGCTATGATTGGTCCGTATCAGCGCACAGGAATGAATGTTTATGACATCCGTGAACAATGCAAAGACCAGGAGAACCTGTGCTACACCGAAACCGCGTGGATTGCCGAGTATCTGAACCAGAATAAGGTCATGAAGGCTCTGGGTGCTGAAGTATCTGATTATTCAAGTTGCAACACCAATATCAACCGAAACTTTGTATTCCAGGGTGACTGGGGAAAGCCGTTCCATCGCCTTGTCCCGGGCATCCTGAAGCAGATCCCAGTCCTGATCTATGCTGGCGATGCTGACTATATCTGCAACTGGCTCGGCAACAAGGAATGGTCTGAAGCCCTTGAATGGCCTGGCAAGAAAGATTTCAACGGTGTAGAGCTGGAGGACCTTACTCTTGAGAGTGAGTCGTACGGCCAGGTGAAAAGCAGCGGTAACTTCACCTTCATGCGCATTTACCAAGCCGGTCACATGGTTCCGTATAACCAGCCCGCAGGATCTCTTGACTTCTTTAACCGATGGATTGGTGGGGAGTGGTGGAAGGCCTAAGTCATAGATATGGGTCCAGAGGTTTACGCAGCATGGTTTGGCACGAGAGTAATACATTTCTACAAGTATCGATTTCAAGACGTCAGGCGTTTCCTGTTTTTGCGCCTATTGGGAGTACAAACACGCCCAGACCATTTGCATTTAGGGCTAAAGCAATACTAAACGATAAAGTAGAAATCGTGTGTTCACGCGGAAGGTTAAGTGCTGCCCAGGGCCAAGGCTAGAAGAAAATAATTCAAAGCTGATAAGAGTGATGTGACAAGCGATAAATTACGAAAGCCTCGACGCCAAAAGGCCAACAAGGTTCCGTACTCAAAGATCGCTGCAGTTGTTCTCGTCTCGTGCGCACTTATCATGAATGAGAAGGGCATCCGGCTCAAGACCAGGCGATAGAGCGAACCTGGCCGAGCATGGCAGAAGACTAGTAATTCCTTTTATCTTTAAACCCGACAAAGGCAGTGCATTTGTTGTCATTCATCCACTCGCAAAAATACTCTCAAAGTAGGCGTTCGTACATATACTTTTTGTCTATGCCTTCAATAACGCTGTTCCAGTTGCAGCCAACTTGGAAGGAGCGGGCGGTCAGACTTCCTACGGCAATCCTTTGACTGACAAATTAAAAGCTGTCGGCCGCTTAGCAGATCAGTTTTCTGGTAAGTATGACTGGACATAGCCATGTAGGTAGGTTCATGTTGGTTTGCTGTCGATGTATGTGTTGTGAGAAATATTTGTTGGCTGCAAAATTTAACATCACCTTATCCTGTGTGACCTGCCACATCAGCCACAATGCTTGAGCGACACACACGCCACATTTGCTCTTGCTTTGCCTTGCCGGATATCCGGGACCTAATAGATGGTTCCACAGAAGTCGTTTTGATACTAATTTCCGATAATTACCCTGAGATGTTGATAGGGCCACGCGAAGTGCCTAGGTACAGTATGATGCCAGGAAGTTTTAGGCAGCCTCATTCAGCTTGTTCCAACCCGCTGATATGATGAGCTGATAATAGCGGCACAGACGCGTCAGGTTAAACGAAGTCCTAATGATGATCTCTATAACTTAGTACAGTAAAAGGGGGAATCGTACTAATGTATGTTGCGGTAGCAAAAGTTGCTGTGGGGGTGCCACATCTGCAAGGACTTCTTGTTGAGCTTCATTTTAAAAACGATATGTGCTACTGTACTTACACTACACTAGAGGCCTCCCAGGAAGTGGAATGGTGATGAGGCCACTATCGATTGGCGGACAGGGGTTTGTTATCG
The DNA here is from genome assembly GCA_019843955.1 of Xylaria sp. 218_066. Taxonomy (NCBI): domain Eukaryota; kingdom Fungi; phylum Ascomycota; class Sordariomycetes; order Xylariales; family Xylariaceae; genus Xylaria; species Xylaria sp. 218_066. Next base: position 53,289 of record JADKYC010000139.1, on the reverse strand, counting down.
CAGTTGAAGACCACACATATTCAAGAACTACATAGTAATAGTACTTAAGAGAACCATCGTAAACCTTCTCCCTTTTGCAGCATGTACTTCAGCTTATCGATGCGAATAAGCAATACAAATTGAATGCCGGCTTGGCCATTAGCTACACCAGATCTAGTCAGTGGAGCAACCTTGGCGGGATTTGTAATTGTGCAAGATTTCCATGAGAGAGTTACTTGGAGGTCCTAGTGTATTTATACGTATCGTCTAACCCGCTTCCGCGTATCGAACCAACATATACGCGGACTAGCAAAGAATATCTTACAACACGCATAGCCTGGGGTAATCGTCTTAGAGAGAGGATCAAACGGGGTTTAAAGCTTGGTGTTGCCTAAGTATGTAGATGACCCCTTTACTTAGAATAGAGTGGTCACATTGTAGATAGATGGCAAAGATCGATTGGCCATTCAGCATAGAAGACTAGCGCCACATAAAATATGGTACTATGTACCTGCAGCGCTTTATTACTATTACCTACTTTGCCTTACCTTTATTAAGTCTCGTAAGCGCACAATACACCAGGATGTCTGTATCAGTACACTACAACAACAAAGCACCCACATTGAAAGATACCATATACGTATGGATGGATGCCTATAACTCGTTGTTCCTCATTCTGTCCAGTTGGGCTCAGTAAGCCCACTAACCTAGCCAGCACTGAATAAGAAATGATGGTTACAGGCAGAGGATTCTAATGTAAGGTGTGTACATTAGCTAACATAATTAATAATTCCACCGTGCCCGTAGCGGATCCATTGCAAAGGTGCAGATATAAGAGTTATTACTTAGTGAGTACCTGCCAGGCACATCGTGCTCGACTAGTATAGAAGTTTGTATTATGCATTTACGTCCTCCTAGACTGGTACCCAGCATTCCAATATACAAATTCTTTGACAGTGATTTAAGCGAATTTTCGCATTGTTGGAAGGGGAAAATATGCAGAGCTCCAACGGGAAGCGAGCTTTGCCGGTGATGATCAGGTCCACGCCTGCGATGATCCATGCCTGCCAAGACATAGCTATGCAGTCCAATTGTTCCTACCCCGAGCAAATGTCCAACGGCCCCAATCAAGACTCCCCCCTGCCGAGCCCCCTGCTCAAGTTAGCTCCGCCGGCTTCTCCTACTCCCTGTCTTCAGGGCAATCGGCGCGGTGCAGTGCAGTAGCCCGCTTCAAATTCTGCTCCAGTGCCATCTCCACCGCAGTACTATACTATACTATACTACGTCAACTGTCGACCTACGAACTGCAATTGATGGTGTGCAGTACTCAGTGCACGAGTCACCAGGCGAAGGTAGCCAGGGGAATCTTGCCGGAGCATAACAAGTGAATACCCATCCCATCTCATCCCGTAGTGTGCACTACTTATACACTACACCGTCGAGGCGCCAATCTGTGTGCAAGGGTTCGTCGTGGAACCCGCTGTCCGTACCAACCAACCAACCAACCAACCAACCAACTCGATCCCGCCCTTCTGCACCTGAAGGAGTGCTGTAGGATTGCATCCGCAGATTTGGACCCTGAACTACACGCCCACCAGTCAGACGCTTATCTCCCTTTTTTTTTCTCTTTCCCCCTACTAACGTCTATCAGTCAGTCCGAAAGCCCGTTGTTATCGTCGTCGTCGTCGTCGTCGTCGTCGTCGTCGTTGTTGCTATAGTCGGCCGGTTCTCTCCATACTAGTGAAGCTACAATTGCACTCAAGGCATCAAATGAAGTAGATACGGGTCACCCTACGCTCACCTTCATGACACAACTTCGGAGATTCGCTGCCTCTTGGCATCCCCTTAGCAGCGTCACATACTCTGCTCTTTTCCTCCTCCTGCTCTGGACAACCGCCCAGAGGTTCATAATTGGTACGGCTGGGACTCTCCTTCGCCTCTGTCCACCTATACTGACGCTACAGCAGGTCAAGAAGACCCGAACAAATGTCGCGCATTATTAACCGATGGCACGTGGGCACCTGCTGTTAACAGTCGGCACGACGCGCAGAAATGGGAACCGAACGGTTGTCGAATGGTTGAATACTCACCCGACGCCATACACGACTGTTTAAGCGGCCGCAAATTTGTCCTCGCCGGAGATTCCACGATCCGACAGATCTTCTGGGCCGCAGCCAGGAAGCTTGATCCCAAGCTAGCCGCAGCGGAGCTAAAAGAGGTTGTCGCCGCGGATGAAAAGCACCGAGGCCTTTCATTTAATGCTGGAGGCGTAAGGTTAGAATTTATATGGGATCCATGGTTAAACTCGACCGAATTGAGGGATACGTTAGAGGCGTTTCACGTACTGCCTAGCTCCTCAAGGGAAGCAACCTTGGTGAAGAAGGAGGAGGAATCTCCAGCACTCATTTTGCTGGGCTCTCCTGGCTTATGGGCGGCTCGTTACGGCGGAGATGACTACATGGCTCTATTTAAGGACGGAATCGACACGGTCTCAGCCTATTTATCACTAGCATCAGAGGGAAGCGCTACAAGAAGCAGCTCGTTATCTGCGTTACCGAAATGGAACCAAGGATACAGCTCGACACCCAACCACATATTGCTAACCCCAGTTCAAGCCCCGTCTTACGACGCGCTGTCGAACAAGCGCACCGAAACGATTACGCCTGAACGCATTGACGAAATGAACGATTACCTTTCTAACCTGCCCTCGAATCAAACCTCCCATGTGGTTTGGGCTTTCAATCGGATGACGGAAGAAGAGTCGAGCAAATTCTTTGAAAGCGACGGCTTGCACGTGGAAGACAACATAGTCGACCGCAAGATTGATATCGTGCTCAACTCGCACTGCAACAACCCGGCTATATTGAATGATCGTTCTTTCAAAGGGACGTGTTGTACCGAGGAACCCTCGAATTATTTATTCAACATTGCCCTAATTTTTTTGTGCGCTGTCATGTTATATACTCCACGAGCCCAATCTATGCCAAAGTTCATCCGACCCGAGCTTCTCGCGGCATCTCGAGACATACTCGTCACACTGGCTTGGTGTTGGATATGCGATGGGACACTCCAGTTTAGCAAGGTGGAGCGTCATTACCGCCAAGGCGCTTTCATTGCAGTCTGCTTATTTTGGCTAGTGGGCAGCTCATCGGTGTTGCATAAGGTCGTTGGATCAGCAAGCGAGAGCTGGTCCATCAAGGACCCCAAGAAAGAGGCTGCAACGAACAATGTAGAGGAACAAAAATTCCTCTCGAGAGACCAGACCGATGAAATCAAGGGTCTTATGCAGGGAATCATCCTTTTATACCACTTCAACTACGCCTCTCAAACACTGTGGGTCTACAAGATTGTCAGGGTACTCATATCGATGTATTTCTTTCTATCCGCGTATGGCCACACGCTGTATCTCCTGAGAACGGGCGACTACTCTTTCAAGCGGGTGGCTGTGGTCCTATTTCGCGTCAACGCCTTGAGCGCCCTTCTGCCCTTCATGATGGGCACGAGCTACAGCTCATATTATTTTGCACCTGCAGTCACGTTCTATTACATGGTTATATATATTATGCTCCGAGCCTTGAAGGAAAACAACGACGACCCGTGGCCGCTCGCTATGAAGGTGCTAGTAACGGCTAGTTTCACCAGCATGTTCATCACAACCCCTGGTTATCTCGAAATGGTGACCGACGTTCTTCTCGCAGTCTTCCGTATGTCCTTTGATGTACAAGAACTGCGCTTCCGGCTCGCATTAGATCGATATATTGTCTTCGTGGGTGTCATGGTGGCGAGTCTTGTTCATACGGCAACATCGACCGATGCCCGAGAGGTTTTCACAACTAAAGGATCTCCTCGCCTGTTCGACTCAGGTCGCCCCCGATTTTGGGTGGTTTGCTCAGCAGGCTTGGCGCTCTTCCTCTTTTTCACGCAATCAGGTCTCTCTTCAAAGCAGTCATACAATGCCGCCCATCCGTATATATCTTGGATCCCCGTTCTAGCCTTTATCACACTACGCAATCTATATGTACCAGCGCAAAGAATATTCCTTGCCATACCAGCGGCGCTTGGTCGCATTTCTCTAGAGACGTACATCCTGCAATACCACATTTGGCTCGGCGGCGACGCAACCGCCAAACTAACGTTGGGTGGCTTCGAGAACGCGTCATTCCCCATTTTTCTCATTGAGAAAGCCCTAATCACCACGTTGTTCATTGGAATGGCAGCGCTTACACATCGTGCCACCCGCACGTTTGCGACTACGCTCTCTGAGCGTGGGTTCTTGGTGTTCCTGGCTGCTTTGTGGGTCGGTAATCTCATTTACACGTGAGCATAGCATAGCGTGCGTGGGGTTTTAATGCATAAAGATAATGTGAGACTTTGATTTTCGATTTTGCGCTTCTTCAAACGACAAACGGACGGCATGGGGTAAATCGACTGTGGGAATTCCAGTCGGTTTCAACACGGTTTTTACTCACGAAAGAGACATAGAATGAAGCAACCGGCATTGGCGTCGCGTTGCATGTATAAGCGTCTTAAAAGACTCATAGCAAGAGATGGCATGAGCATATTCTAATGAGGAAGACATCTCGATAACCATCTGGAGAAGGCTTTTCTTGCTGGTTACTTAACGTGCGGCAAGAAGCAAGCAAGCAGCAAGCGGCAAAGACAGTGGCGGTGGCCACATAGTGATGCACATTGGAGGGATCATCTAACCCCCCCTTCCTTATATATCTACCTACCCGCCTAATGGATGGAGCTGTATGTGTTATGTTTAGCATATCGGGGTTAGCTACCACTACTATCTACTATAGACCTATAGCCGACCTTTGATGGAAAGGTTGTCGGTCGTCCTGGGGCCTCGTTGCATGGGGTTGGTTGGCCCAGTGTTGGTAGGATATAATGTTAATGGATTAGAGACGACATCAAGATTCAACAATCCAATCAATCGAAACTTATTGTATATTGTAAATCTTGGCTCTCCTTTCTTACTTGTCCTGTGTGACTTGCTTTGACTTTGAGTCTGCGACTTGTTCCGCAGAGTAAAATCGCTTTATATTACGTGATTTATATTGCTCGCGGAACAGTCATGTTGAGTGGAATATCAAAGGCTTACCATAAAATGAAAAATACGATTCTCAAATCTACATCAAAAGCAATTCAATTTTGATAGAAGTACAAACAAGCAAATCACTTTCTCTCGTACTCATTTTCTTAGAAAACGCAAGCCAGCGATCCATGGTGATAGCGGTAGCTCTACTTGTACCTTCTTTTTCCGGTCCCCCTATATTTTGTTTAGTGCCGCTTCGCGTGATCATAAAACTCTTTAGCCCCGTTCATGATGCGCCTTATCCGGTTCCGTTCCGTCCCGTACCTGTTCCGGTCCGCCTCCCTGACCCCCGATGCCCCCCGCCATACGGAAAAACAAGCAATGAATTAAATGAGGGAAAGGGAAGACATTTTATCCCTGACGCCAGTCACTCCATCCCTTTGTTTACATAGCATAACGCCATCGTCATCGACGTCCTCACCTTGACACGCACTCCCCACCAAAGACACCAGCGCACGCAGACGCGAGACCGCCGAACGCGGCGAGGCCCCAGGCGAGAGAGGCGGCCTCCCAATCGAGGGTCTGCGAGGGCATCTCGTCGCCTTCGAGCGTCGAATCGGCTACTGCGGGTGTCGGCATGTATGCCTTGTCCTCTTCTGCCTCTTTGGTCTCCGAATGCTGCTTGGATTGCCTTGGCGCCGGCTCCTCGTCTGTGTCATCGACACCGCCACGCTTCGTTTTCTGGGGACGTCTGCGTCCTTGCTTCGAGAGCGTGTCGAGCGCCTGTGTCTCCGCGTCTCCGCCGCTTTCTGAGCTTGCGATGCTGGCGACGCGAGGCTGCGAGGTCCTATTCCGACGGCGGAGCGTCATGCTATGCCCGCGATTCGAGTCCTCCGCCTCGCTCGGTTCCGGGGAGTTGGACACCTTATCTCGAAGATTCTGGTTCTCGGAACTAGTCCGTTTGCTGGCGATTGAGTTGGATTTATAAGATGGAATCGATGAGTTCAGCATGTCTTGTGCGCTGATGGCGCGGGCGGCGGCCCATAGACCTAAACTTAGTGCACTTAGGAGGACGTCCCAGCCTACTGCCGCCACGGCGGGGTGGTCTGATGTTGATCCGAGGACTTTCCCGAGAGCGGTGGCTGTAGAAAGTTTAGTCAGAGACTGTTACCTCTACCACTCGATGATTCGACAAAGTATTATAGAAACTTTCTTATCTGGGGGTCTAGGATGTACAAGAGAGAGACTAGACCACAAGCGAAGTGAAATGGATCGAGATACGTACTACTGCGTTCCCAGCGTGACCGTTCCTCGACGTCCCAGGGAAGAAGAGCGCTATGTCGGTGATAGTATGAATCGGGGGCGTTCGAAACCAAGGCTATAATGCTCGTTTTCCAATGCAACACAAATGCGGCAGTTGACAGGAATTTGAACATCTTCGTCAACGATTCATAGGACCCATACGTGCGTTGCTGGACACTTCCCCAGCGGACCGGTATGAGACTAGGGAGAAGTACTGGTAGAAAAGTCGAGGTGCGAGCCAGGAGAGCTATCTTCGTAAAAGTAGATGTTCCGGCCGCATATGGCAGAATCAATGTCAACCCAAAGCTCAACATTGTGGCTGCATAGAAAAGCCCAGCGTTAGGACTCCAACCATTTGGTTTCGGTTGTACTAGCCCATCCCGAAGCCGAGTCCATGTCGACCTGGGTAGTGGTGGAATTGGTAACTCGAGATCGCCGCTTCCCGAAGGTAATGGGGAAGGGGTGAGCAGTAAGGCGATAAAGAAGAGATTTTGAGCGAAGGATAGATTGACTAGGTGAGCCAGAGCGAGGAAGGCTATCAGTAGAGGGATCTTGCGACGGCGACCTTCGGTAGCTAGCATCAAACTGAATGCCGTCGTGCCTAGATCGATCTGTTGTCCCCACCAGAAACGACGAGTCCTCTCAGCAACGATTTCAAGTGCATCATTGTGAATGAGTGTATCGCTCAACCAGTTTGCAATGTGTGTCTCTGTAGAGTTTTTGCCATCAGTGATATAATTATCGTCCTCGCTTAAGATCCTATAGAAGTATCAGAGAATGGTCGCTTTCAGAGGGATATTCCCTTCCGAGTTGCTATACCGTTGTATTAAGTCGAGCCCATGTTCATACGCCCAGGTGTTGTATGATAGGGTTGCTGACTTGATAGAATAGTATGCCGCTACTAAGAGTGCCGTGGTTGCGAGCCCAAGAAACACTGGCACGAATCTCTTGCGTTGGTGTATACGAGATCGTGTGTTCGAGACAGGGCCTAGTGACTTGTACGACGTGTACAAGCTGTTACCAACAGCATATGTCAAGTATGGGATAGAAACCAGGTATCCTATAGCCAGTACTAAAGGAGGATACCTTTTTTGCGAAGGTCAGCTTAACATAATTTTGGTACCCTTATGAAGATTATTGATGATATTACCTGACTGGATGTGTAAATGGCACGGGCGCCATTCTGAGAGATTGGGTATTTATAAGAAGTCGGATTGGTAGTGAAGGTAGGAGTAGGTAGTAGGAGGAGTCAGTCTCAACAAGTTACCACTTACACCTTGTATTCACCGGAATGTGAGACTTCTCACTCACACACACTATCTCTTAAAATGAGTAAAAGTAAGGTAGAATCGAATGAATCTTGGAGACTCAGTTGGCAACTCTAAATAATTAAGAGAAGACGATCGGACGCAAGGGAGGATTGAGAGGGAAAGAAGTGATACATATAGTATAAAGTGTGTAGTGGTTTATCCCTTGGTGAGAGGGTTAACAAGGTTGTGGTATGACGACATGTTGTACTCAAACGACCCGTCACACAAGCCGCTAAGACAGGTACCGTTGAACCGTTGATGCCCCAGTCCATGCACGCTGCAGCCTATCTACTTACAATACAGTAAACGCTTACCTTAAGACAGCCCGCCCCTCTAACATCTCCAGTCGTTGATTGGTGCCAATGAAGGATCGTGTTTGGTAACTTTTGAAGAGTTCGATACCTGATCGACCTGACCGAGGCTCACCAGCGAGCGGGCCACGTCCAGACTACTGACACGGGCTTGAATTTGTTGATCCTGATCCTCGTATAACTTGGTCTGGGGTTTTGATCATGTATCATTTAGCAAAGGGCCTATACCGGCTTGCGACCAGCAAAGAGGGTCAGTTGCGCCATCGCATCTCACCATATCATTCATTCATACACACCCACCCATCCGGCTGCAACGTTTCATTTGTTTTCTAACTTGGGGCCCCGGCAGAATACTCGGTCATCCTCCTCGGTCTCGACAACGCTGGCAAGACAACCTTCCACGAACAGACGAAGTCGCTCTTCTTGCCCGAACGTCCGGACCCCAAGCTGAAGACCGTGCCCACCGTCGGCCAGAATGTCTCGACCCTCACCCTCCCCGACATGTACCTTAAGATCTGGGACGTCGGCGGCCAGCTGAGCCTGCGCAAATTGTGGCAGAGCTACTACGCCAGCTGCCACGCCATCGTCTTCATCATTGACAGCACCGACATCGGTGACGGCAACATCGAGCACGACAATTCCGGCCGGCTCGAGGAGTGTCGCCTGGTCCTCGAGGACGTCCTGCAGAACTCTGAGACCGAAGGCGTGCCGCTGCTCGTGCTCGCCAACAAACAGGACCGCGAGGATTGCGTCGAGGTAGTCAGGATAAAAGAGGGACTTGTCAAGAAGGTCTTTGAGGGCGAAAAGGCTTCCAGTATTCGTGATTCAAGAGTGCTACCGGTTAGCGCGCTGACGGGAACGGGCGTCCGGGAAGCTATCGACTGGGTTAGGTCTCGAGTCAAATGGAACAAGGAGTCCAGGCCGCCCGTCATGAGGTAGAGGGCATATCACGCGCTGCTAATTTCCCAGTCGGGTTCGAAAGCGTTTTGGGCTTGCATACAGCGGCATCGGGGCAGGCGTTAAGGATTGTTACGAAGAAGCGTCCATGGTATTTAGCTTCTACATCTTGGGTATCTTTGTTGATATTAACAAATCAGGTCAGGAAGGCCATAAATGCTATCTCTCATTTTCGGCAGACAGTTCCGCCAGCAGTCCTCCCTTATCTCTCCTTTTCAAGTCGTCGGCCAATTTCTGATCCACGAGCGTCGAAAATTCCTTCACTTTAGTGACGGCAGCGCTCGCGCACTGTATCAAGGATATAGCTTCCACCGCTGTACCACCCAGCTTCGCGACCTGACAGATTTCCCCATGCTTATTGAGACTGATAGTACAGCTGCTCACCCGTAGCTGCTCCTCCAGCAGACTAGCGTCCGCCAGCATGATCTCCCCGTTCTCGCCGTAGAAACTAAAGGTGACGCAGAAGGGCGAGTGCAGCCAACTAAGCGGGACCGGCTCCCGTTCGGCGGGTGTATAGATAGTCAGGGTGTCTCCTTCTATGCTTGTGTCTGGCTTTCTGAAGTGCCGCAGCGCTGCTACGACAGCCAAGCATGATGCGTCAATCAAGTTGCCATCGTGCGAGAGGACGTGCAGATCTGCGCGTACAGACCAGCACTTTTGTCCGGCGATAAGGCACAAGGACTCGAGGTCGAGAGCATTGGATCGGCGGACCGTCTTCTCGATTAATCTTGACAGGAGAACTTCGGTCTCTGTTGGCCTATTCACCTCGAATGCGGGCGAGGCCATGGGGCTGAGTTCGGTAGTGATGGTGAAGATGCCATCGAAGGGTCGATCAGTATAGGGCGTGGTCACCTCAGCGGATACTTTCGCAAGGACTCTATGCGAAAAGTGTTAGTCAAAGCAGGCCCACGATGCGCACATAGGAGGTTCTCACCTCGTCTTTCCCAGAGTCACGTCAGCCACGCCATACTGGTCGCCATAATGCAGATCCAGCTTTCGAAACTGGTCGAAGGCGCGGCCGTCGAGGCGCTGCCCTTCTTGGAGGGCCTGTGTTACGAAAGCCCGCTCATTGAGGGATGGTTCGGCCTCTCGCGGCATGATCAATCGTTAGGGAAGCAGCGAGTGTTGTCGTTTATTATTATCTTCATCTCGCAGCAGCCAAGGAAAGAGATAGTTGAAGTTATTAATCCACCTCTACCTACGGAGTACATCTAGCGTTTATCGATGGTGGGATGGTGGGGCTGTACTCAGCTCGATGAGCTGTAACTAGTCCAGTAGTTGCGGGATCGAAAAAAAAAACCCCCATCTGCCAGGCGGTCAAATGAGACCCCTGTAAGATATCGGAATCTTGGCCATACAAACGCCGACTAAACAACCAGTTTACAGGCTAATGCAGTGGATACCGTGCTAAGTAAATGCACTAACACTACATGTACAGTTGGTGCTGTATATACACGCCTCCCAGCCTCACCAGCTATTACCTATTCAACGAACGACTGGAATCATCACTAAGTTACCAAATAACTTTCGAGCTTCGCCCATCGACTCCTGCAGCAACTAATTAATCGCACTCAGAATGACTACGGCACACAGACCCACATTTGATCCTGTTCGTATATCCATCGCGCCCAAGGTCATGCTGGTGTACTAACATTCTCCAAGGCACGTGGAAAGGATGCCCTTCGAGGACCGGCGTACCACCAAAGACTTCTTCCCGCCCACACTCAACTCAAGTTCCGGTACGTCGCGATACCACCCTATCAGATACGCAGTTACTCACAAAGCTGCAGGCAGCCGGGACAAGGAGGAGATGCCGACGAGGTCCGCGATCTACGAGCCGAGCTATTGGCAGCTGAAGCTGCTCATTTCGCGAAGAAAAACGGCGGTGCCCTCCCCGACGTGAACGAAGCCGAGACATCGGCTATCGCGGACAACGCGAAGCGCCCATTAGAACTAACGTCGCAAGTCGACGGGGAAGAGGACCTAGATGCAAAGCGGCGGCGTATATTAGAGGAATCAAGAGACATCGATGCAGACTCCGAGGACGATTCTGAGAACAATAGTGAGGATGATAGTGACGAGGATTCGGATGATGACGAAGACGCAGAACTACAACGCGAATTAGAAAAGATAAAGCGAGAACGAGCCGAGAAGCGAGAGCGCGAGGAACGCGAGAGAGCTGCTGCTGAGGAAGAAGAGCGCGAGCGTGATATTGCGCTTGGGAATCCTTTGCTTAACCCCAAACATGATTTCAACATCAAGCGAAGGTAAGTCTCTCTTTATAAATCTGTATAATCTGTTGATAGGTGCTAATGACGCTATCGTATCAGATGGGACGACGATGTCGTGTTCAAGAATCAAGCGAGAGGCACCGAAGACAAAGGCAAGAAGAAGGAATTTATCAACGTAAGTCATATCCGACAACTCATGACGACGTCCAGGATGATACTAACATAGCACAGGACCTTCTTAGATCTGATTTCCACAAGCGTTTCATGAGCAAATATGTGCGATGAGTTTTCGTCTGGGCCGTGAGCAAAATTTATAAGATTAAGATGTCCGGATTGACGAGAACCGCCGCGGCACTAATGATGATCCTGATCTGGCTACTATTCATTCATAAGGATGCCGTGTTCGTTGCACTACCATCCTCGCTTATGGGCGTCCTCAGGCCGGGGTCCGAATTGAGGAACGAAAAATACAGAGTGCTCGACCTAACGATAGCGCTCAGTAGGGCGGAGCGCGTGGCCTTCGTTGCGATCGCCGTGACTGCGAAAGGGGGGATCCAACTCTGCCATCATACCCGATGAGTCCAGCGTCGCTGAAATTTCACCTAAGGGTAGTTTGATATGATACCACTAAGAGCATGAATGAGGATAGATACCTAGATAGTAATACCAATCTATTTATCTAAAATGCCTCGGGATTTTTTTTAACTTTATTTCTAGTATTGAGCACTGCGGTTTCATGGCTCTGCAAAGCTTACACCTTATTCGAGAAGAAATGTCAATAACTACGATGAATTATAATTATATAGAATATATCGAGTATATTCTAAATATAAGGTAACGCCCAGCAATGTCTTTCGGCGTCCCATGATGAGCCTACGCTTATCGCGTCTTTTTCGGCTCAAGAGCAACGTCACCATTTGTACGGAGGCGATGCGATCTCAGCGTCGTGTCCGCCTTATCAAGGGCTCTCATGGCACGAGTGACAGCTTTGGCGCTATCAAGCAGAAGGAAGGCTGGCACGATCGCCCACGGCAGGTTGAATCCGACGTAGTACACCCAGAAGTAGACGAACTCAGGCCGGCTGTGTGAACGCCCTGTGAAGTAGAACTCGCACTGGCTCGTCGCATAGTACAGCGCTACGCCGTAGAGGTGCGCCACGCACGCGATGATTCGCAGCACGTGCCGTGATGGGCTGTTCCGCGCCGTGGCGATCGCGTTGGCGAGGCAGAGGGGACCCCAGAAGAACTATGAATAGATTGATGCTTTATTAGCTGGCTATCACTAAGGCGGTGATCCGGTACAGAGAAGGCATGTACGCCTGAAGGTTTGTAGATAGAAAGAAGAAGGACAAAAAAAGAAAAGACAACTTACTACTGTGATACTCTCCACGCTCAACATGAAGAAGTCAGACGTAAGATATCGCGAGTCGGAAAGCGCGTACTCCTTCCACAGCTGTGCGAGGAGCGACTGTGATGATGCGACAGTTTCGTGGTTCAAGACGAAATAGCCTGATCGTAGAGATGATACCGTTAGTCTCCGTGCTGCATATCACATGGAATTTCATCCAGCCTAAGTGGAAATCGGCATCGTGAACCTCACCTTCGAAAACGCAATGTAAACACGCATCTGGCACGCTTATGTCAGCTTATAGATTCCTAACTATATTTACTAGCTCGGGAGGAAACCAGGAAAAGTATATGGCCTCGTGAGAAAAGCGGGAGCTCTCACTCATCACAAACCAGCAGAAGACGGCGAGTCCCGAGGCGCTTAGCCCCGGGTTACGCTTGCGCGCGACGAGCGCCGCGCTCAGCACCGCGAATCCTAGGGTCCCACCGAGCGCGGCGAGCAGCACGGGGACGGGAGCTACGTTCTCCTCATATGCCGGGATGGTCACGCCGAGGGGGTGGTACGGATGTGTGGGCTCCGGAGGCAGCGTCGGCGTTGCGATCTCCTCCGTGCTGCCCAGGAGCCACGACCGCCAGCCGCTCATGGTGGGCTTGCCGTTGTCAGGCTGGGGTCACAATGGCACCGTAGGTAGGTGACGACTTGAGTTAATTATTGGCCACTGGAGCGGTAATCCCTTAATGGAAGCTCGAAATCGATTTGATATTTGGTGTCCGGTGTTTACGGGGAAAGCTGGGCGCAATGACCTGATAAGAGCTAGCTAGGTACCTTATCCACTCAAGCGGCCGTGTCGGCTCCGATGAACCGTAGTGTTATGGACTTCACAGACGCCTTGAGCAAGTTATGTCTCCTGTGCTGACCTGATCTTCATTCTTAGTTGTCATTTAGGTCCGTAAGTAGTAGGCGTAACTCTTCGCCATCACGAGTTTCTACTACTATCTTGAAACAAGCTAACGATCCCATAGCAATTTCGATGTCAGGGACCGCTTATGTAATACATTAAGTGTAGCGAAATGGCTACAACAGCAAGATCCGTCCTCGAGGTGACGCTTTCGTGGTTGTTTGCAAATGCCAAGGGGCGTGATGCCAAAAGCTTTTTCACCCGTCCCGCACTCGCCAGCTTCCCCGAGCAGTCTATCACGGTGACATCTCCAGACTGCGGTGTGTCGGGCTCGAGATTCAAGGTCGAATATACGTATGACGGCGACGGCAAATTCCCAGGGTTGCAGTGGTCCGCGCCGCCTGAAATCACACCCCGGGTCCAACAGTGGCTACTCGTATCTGAAGACCCGGATGCGCCATTGCCGACGCCCATCATTCATGGGTAAGTCTGTCTCTGTCCCTAGGTATTATCGTGAGGACGCATTTCTACGGTTACCCAGAGCGTTCAGGCTATAATCTAGTTAACTTAAATCTTGCCAATAGCATTTACACCGCAATCCCAGCTTCGAAGACGAGCGTTAACGCAGACGATTTCACCGTCGCGGACCGAGAGAAGGCGTTGATGAAAGGCGGTTTCCACTACGGCAGGTCGAGGAACGGGATGCCTTATATCCCGCCTAGGCCGCTCATGAACCACGGACCCCATCGGTATTTCTTCATGGTGGTTGCTTTGAACAAAGGGCTAGAGTCCAGACTGCTGACGGCTGAGACAACGAGAGAGCAAATCGCAGAGGCCATTACAGGTAAAGTGCTTGGCTGGGGTATGTGGGTTGGTGTGGCAGAGCGAAAGTGGGAATAGTGAGTGAGTGAGTAAGTGCAACAAGTGGCCGTGGGTGCTTAACGTCGGGTAACTATTGCTATGTCTTAGCGGCATCCTACGGGTGTACCGGTTTTAACGGCTTCTCCGCCTCGTATAGTACAGTCGACATCCCAAACACTTCTCTCGAGCCGTGAGAAACATTTACTTTCATTGTTTTGTTTAGGCAACCTGAACAGCCACTCCTAACTAGTTTTTGGGTTTTGGTTATTTTCCCTTTTTTTGGGCCGACAAATGAATAACGTAGGTGGCTTATTAGGACCGACCTAAGCCAAGCCCAAAGCCCAACTAACTACCTACTTACTTAGCACCGGTGCCGAGGTCGGGCATGTTACTATGTCACAACTTTCCACTTCTCATCCAAACCTTGACGCTTTCCAGTTTACCTCACCCAACTAAGCCGAAGCGGGTATCTTTTTTCGGCTGCTCGCGTGCCGCCGTGTTCAAGCTTGTCGATGCGCCTAGCTAGCTCATGCTGCACAACTGCTAAACAGCCTCCCACTCGGCAAATGTAAAGCAGTCTGGCGCGCATGAAACGCCGCCCCTTACCTTTGATGGCAGACGCCCGTCAAGAGACTCCGCCAGCGCTCCAGCCAAGCCGAATCAAGAGAAACACGGCCTGCACATCCTGCCGCGATGCCAAGGTATGTATAGACATGCCATGCCATGCCATGCCATGTCGCGCCAGCCACGCTCCTACTTATGTAAACAGCAAAAGGGGAATTGCTGACACGGCGCTATTATTATCATTATTCTAGGTCCGCTGCAATCCTAGTTCCAATGCGGATCAGCCCTGTCAGCGCTGTGCGAAGCTGCATTTGACATGTGTTGTCGATAAGACCCATAAGAGGATATCACGGCGAAGGTATGCTTTGAATCCATGATTCTTTTTTGCGCTCGGAATGATACTACATTATTTATGAACCATGTTTTTTTACGTCCAATCTTATCTCTGCTAAATGTATCACCGTTCTATTCGCACTGGAGCGAAGAAGATATTGTCGTAGGCTCCGGGGTCATCCTTGGGATGTTGACCAATTATTCAACCTAGAGCAATTCTCGGATGAATTGTCAACGCATTGTCACTGATTTTCAATTCCAGTAAGCTGGATGAGCTTGTACAGGAGATCCAATCGATCAAAGAGACCGTTGGCTCAGCCTCATCGACGAGTCTTCCACAACAAAACGCCGGGATCACCCGGTCTAGGGAATTAGCATCCGAGCCGTTGGGTATAGTCTCCCCAAGTGGTGTCTCTGCAGTATCCAGGCAGCATGCCTCTAGCTCTGTGGGCACCGGGCCCCTTGAGCCGCAAGTGGCTCTGAACACTCCGGTGCCAACACTGCTGCCCGATGCAAATAGCGAACCAAGTCTCCCCAGGACCCTTGGTTCGTACCCCTTTTCCGGAGATGACATCGACTATTATTTCCAGAAATATTTCGAATTTTATCACCCATACATGCCCGTTGTGCGCCACAGGGATCCCAACAAATGCTTCGAAACTTGTCCTTTATTATTTTGGACTATCATCTATGTGGGCTCTAGGCGGTACGCAAAAAGCACGTCGTTAGTTCCGTTTCTGTCAGAAGAGATTCGACGTCAAGTCTTCGCGGCCTTGAGTGATATTCCCCTCTCATTACATACTATCAATGCTGTTATACTGATATGCTCCTGGATTTTTCCTGGAGTCCGGCTTGTTAACGAACCCTCGCCTCTCCTCTCCAACGCCGTTGCTCATGCCGCATTGCTGCAAGGACTTCACACCGGGAAGGGCGGTCACCCAGAATATAGCTATGGAGCTTTCCAGAACAACTACACGGATGAGGCGGCAACTTATACTTGGGCAGGGCTCAATATTGTGTCACAAAGGTACTTACTATCAACCACGGCTAACTCACAATTTTGCCTAACTGGAATATAGGGTGTGCTCGTACATGGGCCTGCCACCTGTGACCTCATTATTCAATCAGACGATTCAAAATATAAGTAAGTAATGCCAACGGGCTATTTCCATCCCGCTTAGGCTGTTTCGGTGCGAAATTATCGAAGTTTTCACCATTTTAGATTCTCGCGGCTACGTCCAAACCGTCAACTTCCTGGTAGTTTGATCCGACAAAAATGGTTGCTGATTTGCGTTATTGCAGTCGATGGTCGAATGCCTTTCCATGTTCCATCTAGCTTTCGCATCCTTTTAGATTGCCAGAAGTTCTCAAACCGCGTTAATAAAATAGTGCTCGCCAATCTCGAAGAGTCAAGCGGGGTGTCAACGAGCGTAGTTCAAGCGCTTGAGGATGAGTGGAACATCGTACAGGGAATGATCTGTTCTGAACGAGCAGGTACGCAGAGCCCGGCTTCTGACACTACGTTTTCACTACCTGACTCACAAAATCAGATGACTTAGATAAGTTCAATGCCTTACTTGTACAGCTTGAGATCCAGCTCTTCTACATGATGCCTGCACCGGGCCATGATCCAGAGCCTTTGAAGCAGCATGTTCTACGTACATATCTTACTGCCATTTCAGTTCTTCGAAATGCTGAACGACTAGACAAGACAATCGGTTTTCTAGGCCACATTACCCATCCGCAGATGCGCTCATTAGCGACGGCAGGTTGCGTCATCTACAAAGTGCTCCGTTCATCGTATATGCAGTTCCTAGATCGCAAGGTCGTCGAGGCCACGGCATCAGACGTCATCTCGATCTGCCAGCGCATGAGCATTATAGAGGGCGATCTGCCAACGCGTCTAGCTTCTGTATTCAAAACGTTCCTCGAGCGCTACCACTCTTCAGCCTGGGACGCTACCTCGCAGAGCGAAGCACCTACTGCCACGGCCTTTCCGCATCGCCTTGGGGCTGGCATCACATTTGACTGCTTGATACGCTGGAAGACTGATGGCACGATGAAGCGCGCTTTTGGGGGCCAAACACCAAATCCGCCTGCTAATGGCACTGGGGAGGAGGCAAATACCATCTTTCCTAATAATGTACCAGATTCGTTGGATATCGATTGGACTTTCATGGACGACTTCGAGTGGAATTGGACTCCTCCTGGTCTGGCTCCGCCAGTGAACTTATGGGGTGGCTTGGCTCGGTAACCCTGTATCCTATCCACGGACTCTCAGCTGCTGTACGTCTCCTGCTAGTTCCGAGGAAACATCCGATACCATCCCTTAGATCTTCGATCAGAAACCGAGGAGAGACACACCTACAGAATTTTTAAGGAAATGTAAGACTGGAACGGGTTCATTCCGGCACCCACATGGAAGGGGCTGGGTAGCGGGAACGGAGTCGCTCCTTTGTCAGCTGACGACACCGCCGTCTTTTTATAAGATACAGGATCAAGGGAAAGCATCAAAATGAGCTATGTCCTCAAACAGCGGGAGATTCATCGACTCCGTTACTTCGGGTGTCGCGAAGGCCTAGGATTCTTTAGACTCGTTGGCACATATGGTGGTGCTCGGACTATTGATGCACGACGATGGAACCTTTCGAAGTTCAGAAGGGGGGGCGTGAGGTGTGTTTTCATTTCATCGTGACATTAACATGTGATATCCATGTACGGACAACTTTCCACAGCATTTACATACAAATCTCATTGGGCGTTGAAAGTAATAGGTTGACTTTTAGAACAATTCATCAGGTTTTCCAATAATGAAAGAGGTCTATCTAGTCCATCATAAGTCAGCTGTGACCTAGTTTACCGACGTGATATCTTATTGGGCTGCAGTACGCTCCTATCAAGCCGGCGAGTCTCGAACTGTATCTTCGGACAGAGCAAGAGTCCGATAACTCCAGGTGCCTCGGCCAAGTCCATAGTAACCTAACTCCTGGCTGCTCCCACCAACTCCTCGTACCTATCAAAGCTACGGTAGTACTAAGATGTCGATCTTATTTCTCCGACAAATACCAACGTTCCATCACTTTGTGCACAAACCTCGTGCCGGACGGCTACAACCGAATTGACCACTCAGACTCTTCGGCCGATCACTGTGCTGCAGATGAATCTCAAACCGGACATTACTACGACCTTGCTATTGAATGAAGCTGCAGAACAGATCGTGGTCCTCTGTATTCTTGTCACGCTCGCACTGTACCTCATACCAACCGTGCGATTGGTTCCTCAAAGAACAACGGATTAACCAATCCCCGGTTTAGGGGTTCGAACGGCGCCAAAGGGTATGTAGGGGGGGGAATACCGATCCAAAGCCCGGGACCACCACCTTGGCCCCTGGCCGCCCGAGTGCACGGACTGTCCGAGACCTTCATTCGTATTTTACCCAGATATTCGGACGACACGAGACGTTGCATCGGAGGAACGTGGCTACGCTAGCCTAGGTGTCGAACGCCTGCCATCGCATTCCAAGCGTCGACGGGCACCTGACACATGCCTAGTCGTCACATCGCGAGCATCCGAGCACGTTGTCGTCTCGATCTAATCGGTAAGTACGTGCTCTCACGGCGTCGTTCTCGGCCTCGGGCCCAAGCGGTCGATGCTAGGATAAAACGTGCTCGCTGTACCTAGACTTAGCGTCTATCACTAACGACCCTGCCGACCTTGCCGAGGTGCTTCTGAACTATATAAGCTCTAGCGCATGGTTCGATGTATTTGAGATACATGTTCGATTCGGAGGGAGGCTGTACACTCGGGGCTGAAACATACGATGGCATCGAAACATCGTAAGCTTAAAGATCGGACGAGGACAGCCTTGATCAGTGATTTCCCTTGGGTAGAGGAGGCCGCTTGGTTTCCGCTTGGACGTTTCATTCAGTTTTCCGATAGGTTCCTCGACACTGTATGATCGACGCGAAGATCATCGCCCTCAGATCCCACTTCCCGATGCTCTGTCCTCCGTATTCCGCAAAGCTTACCTAATTATAAGGATTTCTTCCTCGTTGGTGTCCAGCAGCAGTGATGTAGGGTAGTATTGTCGGGATTACCTCGAATGCTAAAACATTAGCGCTTGGTGACCAGAAGCGAGCGCAAGTGGCGAAGAACTCTCGTACAGTAGAGTCGGTTGCGTTTCGTTTCCTCTCACCCCGAAACACTAAAGGCTTTTGAACGTGAGTTACATCTATTATCTGCAAACGAATACTAATAACAAAGATATCTAACAGCCGGCTATGCAGCTTGAAAACAGTTAGACCTTGCGTCTATCCGCGTTTCCCCCTCTCGACGCTACGGTGACGCGGAAGCTGGCTAGGGATGCCTTTCAAGGACGTCACACCAGGGTTTGCCTGTCCTGCAGGGTGGAAAGTCGATATACGATCAACGTACGAATGCCCTAGATCTGTCAAAGCAATGGAAATCTCTCGTATCGGGGATCAGTCGGAGCAAAACGATCTCTTCCCGAATAGGGGAAGTTCCACGTGTTGCATGGAGGCAGCTGACACCCCCAACGTAATGTCTGACATGTACTATATCTCAAGATATGGGCAAATCTTATGGGGCTTGACGGCGGTGGTGTAGGTGTGCGGAGGATAGGTATAAGTAGAATGGAATACTATGTACTCATTGATACGCTCTCGGGCGCGCTGGCGTCGTTTCGTCTCTTGGCTTACCCCAAGATCCGATCTTCTTCACGTGAAACGCCTACCTATCTCCCAAGCTGGTGACCCGTTTGATGTATCATTTTCATGCGGATTACGTTACTGAGTTAATGGGGTAATTTGCTTAGCGCGAATAGAGAATTTGTGAACTTACCGTTGTAGTCTCTCGCACGGAACCCAATTGAACAATAAGTGTCGCCGATATAGGGCAACTACTTTGTTATGCGTCTTTGAAGGAATCTGGTCACGGGCCTCCGAGGTCCCAGAACCATGGCTTCTGAGATCCTACGAATTGCCTTAGATCGCGATGGCTTACGCCCCGACGCGAGACAGGGCCCGGGTGGCTGCGTGAAGGAGCGAGAGGGCGAAGGGTAGTGCTTATCTGGTTACCATGGTTCAGGTAGTATAGGAGGGGGGGCATTATAGCACGCACGTCTGGCTTATGAGCAAGGGGACCAACAGCGGCGTGGACGGGTAAATGTTACGATTTGTCGTCATCATCAGATCACGACACATGCAGATAATCCCAACAACTAACTCATGGGAAGTAATACAATAACCGATAAAGGGCAAAAGCGAAATAACGACAGCTGTCTCCGCCCCGAAAAGCAAGAACACCTTCCCCTCTTATTGATCTTCCCGCCGGCGCCTATTCCGCGGCCCCAGCACCGTAGCATCGTTTGTTCGTTCAATCGTGCAATAAACCGCTGCGCCTTACGGTGCCGACATGGATGTCTGTATACGCGCAGTAGCTGGGAACTAACCGTTGGAGCCACATTACCCAAACGAGTAGGCGGGAGTATGCGTCCGTCAATCAGGGGCCAGGCCCAGCGAGCTAGTCAGCTATAGCCAAGAAATAGTATAGCGATATAGTAGCCTACACTTATTGGGTTATTACCGTGGAGTATGGACAGGAGGGCAAGGGAGTATCGAGTTGCTGGGGTTTGGGTGATCGATTATCCGGGTTTCTCTCGTCTTTGGGTCTACAGTATAATATCATTCAACATCCTTCTTCTTTCACGTAATATCACCAAGGGGCCTGTCTATAGCGGCATGCCACGCGTCTGCACGCGTCTGCCAGGAATGCAGCAGCAAAGAAGGGTCCTGTTCCGGAAGTCGTCGCTGGACGGGTCGGCTGGCGTTCTAGACTTGCATTTTCCCCTTTTATTTCTCCTAGTTCTCTTTAGCAGCCGACGACGTCGCTTGCCATGCAAGAGCGCATCCAAACGGTCTAGTCTCATGCACGAATGGGAAAGGACAAATGTATGGGAAACTTTACACGTGCATATACAATAACGGTCCCGGCGGACCGAGATGAGAAATCTCGAGTTTTTGCTGCATTGAAACGGGTCATCTATCTATCACCATCCCCTGTCCGTCTGTCTGCCCGTCTCCTGCGTATTCCTGTTCGGCTTGGTCCGGCAGGCTATACAGCCTTGCTCGCGGCGAAAGCGTTACACAGCCACACGCACGATTGAGGCCTTTTTGACCCTGACACCAAGAGATTGGCGATATCGGTTCCTTGATCTGAGCCACCGTTAGACAGCGTGATCCGATATGCGCAGGCCGAAGATCTTGATAGTCATCGGTGGCCATCGATAGGTGATACGTAGTATAGGGAGTGTAAAACGAAGAAAAACCAGCAGGGGTTCTTTGCAGTCATACGGGTGTCCTTCCCCTTGTTTTCGCTTGTTAAGGTGCTGCTGGGGCTAGAAATGGGATATCCCGGCTCTGCTAACAAGAAGATTAGAATGAGAACAGCCCTGCCTTGTAGCCCTGTAAGGAAAAAAAAAAAACATGGTCCTTTGCGTAACATTGGTAGTACATATACTACATAGCGTAACACGCATAGGGCAGGGTTGTGCTAAGATGCGATTCGGTCGTCATCGTCAGAATGTGACAGGTAGACTAGGGATCCCCGATCCCGTCATCGACGGTGGGACACTGTCGAGATCAGCCTCGTGAAGGAGCGATACAACGGTCCAAGTGGCATTGACCATCAAGGGTCCTGGGGTTCTTGGCCTGGGTTAATAAAGGAAGCATGGATGATGCTTGAAGATTTCCATCTCTTCTTTCGTTTAAACTTGTTCAAGATTCCGCATCGCAACGTGAATGCTTGCCGCTACTGTAATGCCTGGTATACTTGACATATACTCGTCATGCCCTATTCTTT
This sequence comes from Xylaria sp. 218_066, assembly GCA_019843955.1. Taxonomy (NCBI): domain Eukaryota; kingdom Fungi; phylum Ascomycota; class Sordariomycetes; order Xylariales; family Xylariaceae; genus Xylaria; species Xylaria sp. 218_066. The sequence continues at coordinate 31,276 of JADKYC010000139.1, read as the reverse complement.
GCTCTACATTTGATATCATATTTTCAAGCGGTCGGTCGCTTTGGAACGCATCGGGACCGAGCCATCTTGCTGAAACCGGGGCCTTGGGTCTCGAAATAGTAAAGGGATAGTCATCACTTAGGAAGAGTAGTACGTCCGCTCTTTGAAGTATTTATGGGTCGCATCCCGTGAGAATCCTTTGGATTCCCGGGACGCTAGATGCGGTTGTGCTGAGAGTTGTTATAAGATAATTGCGGGTAATGGGGAACAAGCTCATGGAGTGATATCCTGACACTTGTTTCCTCCTCTTTCCCCTCGCTTCATGGCTAATTAGTCTTTTCCAGCGCCTCTACTGCTGGTGGACCGACCGACCCTTGCAACCGCTATAATTTGCTCTGGGGTCCCCCTACTAGTAATCATCGCGAATACCAAACCAAGACCTTGACCTATAAAGCGGGTTTGTAATGGTAGGGTAGAGGGGATATTGAATAAAGCTAGCGACCCCCTCCTTTCAATAGGTAGCCAAGGATTTACGACACTAGATAACATCTGACAGCAAATAAGCAAAGTCGAAATTACGATGTTAATCATGATTTTGGGGTGACAGTTTGCGGCTTCTAATCCTTCGATCCTTCCAAGGCCTACAAATGTTAGTTGTCCCAAACTGTCCCTTGTGGTGTCATGTGAACACTGAAAGGCTCCTAAACCCCTGCCTTCCCTGAAGGCATCGAGGGAAGCTTGCTGTCTTTGGACAGCAGCGTCCAACATCTATATAATAGATAGGCCTCTTTTGTGCACTGTTGGGTCAGGACCAGTTGAGTCCCCTCATAAGGGACTTGCTATAGAGCACCGAACGGATTCGCGATGTAACATATCAAGATTTCGTAGACTAGCCTGGTTGAAGGTGGCGTGGTCATACAGGTCTTAGTATCGAAATATGTCTACGGTTAGCAGCGGGTTAAAGCATAGGAGAACTAAGGTCTTACAGTCCTCCTTGAGTTGACGTCATTCACCTATTGTTCTGAATAAGCTAAGAACCGGGTATCGACTGCTAGGTCCTGAATTAAAAATGTGATGTGACGACGGCGACGGCGACGGCGACAGAAATGGGGTCGCGTGTGAAAGACCGAAAATCAACGAATATACACTACGTCGAGTGTTTCGTACCCGAGGCAAAAGCCCGTGACTGAGAAACCAAGCAGGGGATAGTCTTGGCCCTCAATGCTACCGATTACCAAAGAAAACGATTATATGCGGGGTTTTCCGCAGATGGGTTCGGAGATGTTCGCCGGCATTACCTCTAGTTAATCCTGTTCAGATCTTGCGGCTGTGCGAGATCTGATATGCAGTTTGCCCGTTGGGGGCCAACTTCCTGGGATGAGGCAGCGGATATCATTCATCGTTGGTAGAAATGATTACACGAGCGCTCGTCCAAAAGGGGTAAACGGGTTCTTTGTCAAGTGGTATGTATTCCAAGACATGCAGCTGCACTCACCCGATGTGGTGGTATCAGATCGTAAGGCTACACACTCGACGAAAAGCGACCCGTAGCATCACCTGCAGCCGGTAGGCGGGGTCGGTATTGCTAGGTAACCAAGGTGATCAGAGGATCGTCAGTTCTTTGTTTCAAGGTAATGAAAATGTCGGAGGAATCCCAACAATCAAAACCGTGGCCACTGATTGCAAATACCGAACTATTCGAGATGGAGCAAATACCCGAGGCAGTGATGCTGGTACCTGCTGGCAATAGTTGTGGCAATTACTAATAGGCGGTTTTCTACGTCAAACGAAATCGCTCGGCTTGCTGCGGCGCATCGAGATTATGGAAGATATCATGATCTCATAGACCATGGCCTATACAGCCCATACCAGGGACGACAACCAAAGATGATTTCACCCAAACAACCTAGCAAGTGCTGGGCCCATGCCCTAGACTGTAGGAATACGGACTATTTGTCGGGCAGGCACTTCCTTAGGAACGAAGAACCTTGCTATAGGATGCAGAGTGCCGTCTGTGCCGCGTGGAATAGCGGCCAAGATATTATTCAGCTAGAGAGAAGCCTGGGACCATGATGCGATGCCATCACATAATCGGTCGAGCGTCGCACGCAGGAGCACAAATCCCGAGCAGTTCACTCCGGGTACGATAATGTGATATGGCAGGGTCGCTTTATCCGGTCAGCCGCAGCGCTTCTCCCTTTCTTGGGAAGAGAGTACATAAGCATGCCCGCGGCCGTCTGCAAGATTAGCGACGTTGTGTCAAGGCAAGGCACACTCTCCGATGCTCTGTGCGTTGTTTGGCCGAATTGGACAAGACATCTACCTAGTCGACTGGTCGACCCGTCAACGCCTCTTTGCTTAGATGCCAGTGGCGGGTGACACGGATCTGGATAGCGGCTAAGATGATGTGGTTGTGTCACGAGCAATCTTGAGCCTAGATGGCTCAAGTGTGTGTTTGAGCGGGGTGTCTTGGTAGCCGTTACGCTATAATCGGTCGCGCAGGCTTAGCCCTAACCGTCTTTGTTTCTTCTGTTTTTTCATTTACCAGGGTGATGAACATGGGAAAAGCAACGGTATCTCAAACCGTCGTTCATGATCTGATATTGCACCTACAGTCGGTCCGAGTGCTGAGAGTGCATACGTAGACACTCGGTTAGTAACGTCGAGGTTGTGGCGAGTTGGACGATCTGCAAACCTCGATCAAACTGCTGTTAATATCTATTGACAAATACCGGCGAGAGGAGAAGAATATCAAAGACACAGTAAGTACTATGTTAGATGGCGTATCGCATCGCATTGCCCTTCAATGCGTGAGTATGGGCGCCAGTTGGTGAACTAAGCTAAGTAACGTAAGTAAGTAAGAAAGTACTGTAAGTAGATACACGGTGGCACGGTGACATGGTTTCAAAAATTGTGGCTAATTAGCCTGCATTCACGAGGACAGATGCTAACCTACATGTAGGTAGGTACCTAGACAACGAGTAAGTTAGTGCCAGTATCCGTCTTACTTGATGGGTGGCTACTTAGATACCTATAGGTCACTACTATAGGTATAGTACACCAGCTATATCACCACAGCTTATGTACGCTCTCTCTCTGTCTCCTCTCTCTGTACTATAAGCCAACCTTCAGAAATGACCTAACAGGTAAGTGGTACATACATGAAGTATACGTATAATGAATGCTGTGCTACAAACTGACACCTTGCTACTTAGGAGCTAGTGTAAGCCCCCTCCCCCCTATTCTCGCCATGCTAGCGTGCTGTACGCTAAAGTAGCGCGTATGCGTATAGTCGAGACAGTATCGCACTACTCCCCACTAGTCCATGATCGACAATGACATATTCAACCATAGCACAGTAGCAACCCGGGAACCTGGTGTCATCGAAAATGTTAGCGTAGGTACGGAACAGAGCCATTGCTATAGTCTTGACCAATTCGGGGAATTGTCGCGAGGCCTGGCGAATGGCATCTCAACATGGTCCACCTTCTCGAGGGCAGGCAGGCCAGGGCAGGCCAGGGCAGAGCCAGGGGGCTTCCGATGACAGCGGGTCGGAAGTTGACTTGACAGGGGCGTGGTCAGATCAAGGGTTCGTTTGACAGGAGCACGGTTCTCATTTTCATCCGAGACAAAACCCGCGATCTTGATGGTGTACGTATAAGCGTATAAGTGGTGGCGGCGGCGGCTGCAAGTGAGAGAGACCAGGTCATGCACAACGTTGGAGCTGACGGCTCGACGACGAATACCACAAATACTCATGTCGCCCCTTGCCGTTTGATGACTGCCCACCCAAGCAAGGGCGAAGCAGAACATCAGCACCCAGTCTGATCATATTGTCATGCGCGTTTGTGCAACCACATCACCTCCTGGCCCCACGCCCATGCATGCATGTCTTGTGCATTCGACGATGCCGGTCAGCTGGAAACGCTGCCATTGGTCCTTGGCAGATGGGGAGTGGCATGAGATGAGGGTCGGGGCTTCTTGTGGGATGATTCAAACATGACGGGTGATTCTTCACAGGTAGACGTAGGCCTGCCCGGGCGGCGCTGAGTGCGAGGCGTAATGCACAACAACAACAACAACAACAACAACAATAACAACAACGAGTAAGGCCATATCACACACGATGACGCCCACATTGATTCATCTTTGTGAGATGTTGCTAGCCGTGCAATAATAGTTGACTGCATGGTTGGTATGGGACACTGCGCCTTTCCGTTGTGCCCGCCTGCCGCGACCTGCCTGGTGTTATGTAGCTGAAGGACTTCTCGGGTGATGTGGCGCTAGTCCCATTGAACAACGCGGACGAAGTCCTTTGAACGAGGACAAAATGACTAGAGGGGAAAAGGTCTCAGCAGTTACGCTCCGTTGTGAGTTCATTCCCTCATCTGAGCCACTCGGGACCGAAGAACATAAGATAATTACTTTTATGTGTTCTTTTTGTTTCGACTTGCCGAGCCTTTTAGTTTCTACTAGCAGACTTCTTCTGCCCTTAGAATGAACACAGCGCGTACATAGTAATTCGCCGGCGCATCCGTTCCTCCCTCCTCTCTCGAGATTCAGGTACTGAGAGAGTCATGTCTCTCTAGTATTGAGCATTCTCTGGTTTGCTTTTCTCTCCCTTGTGCGTCACTACCGCCAACACATCACCACAGTTAGCGGTCCTACGCCGCCGTGGCGTGCGGGACATGTCAGCCCCGATGCCAGCTACCCGGAACACCGCACGAACTCGAAGACTCCCCACTAATGTTCTGCCGTGACCCGGCGCCTCTGGAAAGAAGCGTGATACAAGCTACCTGCACTAAAGTTGTGGGTGTGCGTTCAGCGACCAGGTACTGAGTACGGCGATTTGAGCCGTCAGTGTTCACACACAATACCTAGCGATCCTCATTCCGACCAGCTATCTTGATCCTCCCAACTGCCTATCCGTTTGTAGTAGTCGTATTGATGATCTACCGTTGAAATGATGTGCGTGCGGCGCTGATCCGCACGAGGCGATGGCCAACACCCACACTCCGACTGTCTATGTGGAGCTGTTAGACGGAACATGATGTTCTTATATGGATAATCGACCAGATTCAAGCTGGCGGGGAAACTGACAGATTTGACGTACTCTCCTGTCCTATCTTCTAGTCTCATGTAGAGAGTATATCTCTAGAAGTAATTAGATGCTCGAAGCTTGACAGCCTAGACAAGCCCCGGCCTTTACTAGAACAGTGATTATGGTGTAGAATCCGAGACTTAGAGCCATCGACAAGGCTGAAGCCTGATGATATGACTATACCCCAGGCGAATAAATTAATTATGATTACTGATCTTGTCGTACTGGAATCGCATGACAGTAGCAGGGACGTGTACCGACAGATTGTGGCTAGCTAAGTAGGTCCTACACCTGTATGGAAGTTGTAGTAGCGTTGTCTTGAGCTTATTAGTAGCATAACTTCTCGAGACGCTTATTGTTAAAAACCATCCCCTCACCCCCCCTCCCTTGTGCCAAAGCTATCTGAGAGCTGATAGGGGTGTCCACCCTTTTACGATGAAAGAGCTAGATTCCTTGCTGGCTAATGATCGAATTGGGAGGAGATGAAGAACTTGGGGTTAGTGAATTACGCGGCGTAAACCATCCATTGAAAGAGGGGCGATGGATACGATACTACCCAGTAATGTAGTGTTAGAGTGAATTTGCGTATGAACGAATTAATCTACATCTCTTTTCTGGACAGAGCTGAAAAGAATTCTGCCGATCTGGTTAGAACTAGGGATTGTTTTCTGCTATATAGGCACCGAAAATCATGCATATTATATATGTATAGTACGTCATCGACGTGAAGTCGCTATAGTGTAAAAGCAACATCAGTTCTCATATAACACCGAAAGAAGTTTAGTCTATATCACGCGAGTTATTCCCGCTGATGGGACCTAATACAATAAGTTCCTTTGTGAACCAGTAAAGAACCAGATAGCACTATCACTCTTTGGGTAAATACGGTTTCGGTAAGCGATACATCGAGGCAACGATAGGACGGGGGGTGAAATATGCAACACACCTAATTACAGGTGTGGCACCGGGTCCAGGGTACTACGTACGTGCACTAGCCACGACAAATTAGCCCAGCAGCAACGAATTGGCTGTTCCCTGCCGTGCCGTCACAGACAAGAGGTGGCTACGCGGTTGAATGCCGAGTCTATCGGGGGAACGAGCTCCCTGCCGTGAATGCGACAGTGTGTCCAAGGCCTACCCCGGCGGCCGGAGGTATATGTTTAGTATACTTAGCACAATAGAAGACTCGTCATTAGTCGCCGAAAACTTGCGATAAACTGGAAGCATACCAGTTTGGCTTCGTTGGCAGTAGTACTATGTTAGCAATCCGGAGACATCGAATCTTATCTACGACCAGCCAAAGTAGGCTGGCTCCCTACCCGCGCAAGTGGAAGACGGCCTACAAGTTTTCCCCGGCCGTCCGGCGATGATCGGGACTGAGAGACTTCATCACTGACTCGAACGTGCGATGCCGACCCTCTTCCTCGGCAGGGCTTGTATCTCCACTATCGTACGTAGTATGTACCAAAACGAATAACTAAGCGAGGACCTAAGACCAGAGAGCTCTCGCTCCCTCTGATTTTGGTTTGGTACTATTATTAGGCGGTTGACAAGATTGACAAGTATGTACCTACACTTACACACACACACACACACACACACACACACACACGCAACACATTGTGTCGAGGGGAAGCTACACTAACCTAAGGTGAAGTAATTAGTCTATCTCAACGGTTGCGGGTTAAATTGCAAATCTCCGCCCGCACGGCCTGGCCTCGGAAAATTCCATCCGAGCCTACTTATACTAGTCAGTAGTTAGTGTAAGTAAGTGTAAGTTAGTAGATGTGTAGCCCAGTCTAGTCCGCCGACATGTAGGCTGGTTAGGTGACTTACATGTGAGGAGACTGGACTAACTAGTCTAGAACGATGAAAGTGAGCGCGAGGAATTCCGCAGTGGGCATCTTGGGCTGTCAGTGATTGATGGAGGGGTTTCGTTCATGTCGGTAGTTCGAGAGTCCTGTACCCAGGCAATCAACCGTGACAATAACTCGGGACTGTGGTAACAATCCTGCTTGCCGCCTGTGCACCGTTCAGACATACCTACATCAAGGCTCAACTTGAAGGCGTGTGCAATGACAGCATACATGCATTATGCATTCATTCATTGCATGTCCGTGTCAAGTTGCCTGTACCTACTAAACTAAGGTAGGTACCTAAGTACCTACATACTTACATACTTACATACTTACACTTACATACTTACACATGCAGGGCATTCAACGCTACCGAAGATTGCATCATACAGGTAGGTATGTACATACCTCTCCATCTTCATCTTCAGATGCCTCCTTCGAGGTACATACATGTAGCTTCTATGCTGCATTTCTCTCATTTTCCCGCCAGGGTATCTACCCGTGTGGTGCTGTCACTCTGTACCACCTACGCATAACAGTCGGTGATGGAAGTGGCATGTCGTCTGAGTACAGACATCAAAGCCTGCAGCCCGTATTTGTTGTATTTGTCTACATCATTCCAGTTGGCAGCAAAAACTATCCTGCGTACTAGTCATCGTAATGCAAACCTTTTCTTTCCCTCTCTCACTCCATTAGGGTCTCAATATATGCACTCAACCTTTCCGTCTACCCGCCATTCTCGGGCCGCAAGCTGGACTGTTGAAATCAAACTTGTCATCCATCCTGGCAAACATGCCCCAAGTCAAGGGAGAGAACGAACGTAATGGCACTCGTACTCGGTATCTTGGCTGGCAGCTCTGGTAGGTAGTCCGGCGTGCGAGGCTGAAGGGTGCACGCCCAGCCATTGCCACGGGCAATACACACGGTATCGAATCACATCGCATGCGCTGTAGACAACGATAACGTGGGATTGAACCTACGCCGCGCGCACCGTTCCGAGAGCGCCAACTCCTTGGGGGCGCCTCGACGGGCTTTTTATTTGGTCATCACCGACTGATCCTGCTGCTCCGTGCCGACGCAGAATGCACGGAAACCTTCTCTGGGGGTCGGCGGCCTGCATCTGGGGGATACTCGGCATTGCCAAGAAACCATCAACGTTGCATTGGGAGGTCCAGCGATGAAAAGGTCCGGCAAGGCAATTCTACTGTAGTGTATGTGCAGCAGTCCTGGGTCTCGATTCTAGCTACGGAGCCTATCCGAGTCGGTGCGCCTCGTACGTACATGACGAGTGTGTGTGTAAGATGTAGCTTGCTGCTTGTCAAAAAGTTTTGACATTGACTCATATTTGAAAGACAGGTGAATCAAGTGAGCAACCAATCTACGCCACTTCGACGGTTGCTCGCCCAACCTCACCTCTCAATTGTTTCCAACTTTAACTCTACATTTACTTTTTATGTTCCGCCACCTCGCTAAGGTTTTGGCAACACCATTCACGACAAAGTCGACGCTTTCACGCAAATTGAGACTCCAGTTTCTAACCACCACCGTACTTTTTGTACCTGGATAATGTGGAGAGAAGAGGCTTTAGTGAGAGCGCAAGTGTCCGCCAGCATGCAATGGTACCTACACTACGCTGCTCGTGCAAGGTCAACCCCTGGAGCCATCGGGCAATTTCATCTGGCACTAGAAACGACAACCGCGGCGGACCGGGGCCCCTTCATGGCCCACGAACCACCCCCCTGCTGCTGGCCTGTTGGCAGGGTACAGGGGCTTGTGGGAAACGTACACTAGCATCACTTGTCTCCTGTAGCTTGTTCAGGTTGGTTCAAGCGCCTCGATGTCGCCTCACCCCTGGATGTACCCAGTACCTACCGATATGGTGGCCGTATCCAACAACAAGAGAGGCAAAGTCAGTTCAAGTCAGTGCTGAAACAAGTTTACGGTCCTCCGGTCAAAGTGTGTAGACCCTTAAGCCATGTGGCCCGCTTCGTAGCCCAGTTTCCACCCAAGGGCCTGGCAGTTCAAGAGACATTTGAGAGTCATGGTGCGCTAGTCCAGTGTAGGGGCAACGCACCGGGTCGGTCTCGTTTATCTTGCACAGTATAATATCCCCGACTGACTTTTTCCTCAGATATACATAGTAATGTTTGTGAGTCGTCATCCATATCCCCCTTAGGGTTTAGTCAAAAAACCGTCTTTCCAACGGTGGTGGTTAACCTCAACATTGAAAAGCCGCTCTTGTCTCCTTTATTTATTGTTTTCTATAATTGCCCGGCTTTGGTTTTTTGTGTTGCTGTCTGAGGATGGCTTGGTTTTTTGTTCTGTGACCATCAAATAAATACCTTTCTCGACTTGGGTTGAACCCCCCCTCCCTCCCTTCCCTTCCCTCTGGCATCTTCAGATTTTACGCCCGTTGGAGATGACCTTCTTCCTCTTCTGGCTTTAACACTACGACGATGCGCAGTCGGTGCCATTACTTTCGCTAACTATTCTGATTCTACCAAGGCTGCATAGCCCCTGCCGACTTTGCGGACAAGAAACGACATTTACCGATTCTTCCTCTTGTCCTTCCTATTCTCTCGCTGCAGCTTCCCAGAAGCCGAGGCGCTCTGTTGACTAACAGCAGCCTTTTATTTTCTGGACACTCGAAAGATTTTCCATTCACTTTCCACCATCACATTGCCCTCTGGCAGTGGATAGAACTATTCAAAGTTTTATAAACATCATTCAGAATAGTCGTTTCTATTCTTTCACGCAATTTCTCAGTGTAAGACTCCCAGGTCCAAGGAAATGACGAGTTGGATTGTATGACACGAGAGCCGTCGCTGACATTATGGCCAGACTTGACCGCTGAGCGGGAAGCCTTACGGATTCTCTCGTTCGATAAACCGTGGTAAGGCATATAGCCTCACGAATTGCAAGCGAGAAACAGTTTTTGAGCAGTCATCGCTATGACTGTAGACAGGATGACGCCACCTGATCGTCCAGAGTTTTATCCCAAGCGCATATGGGAAAGCGCCGAAGAAGACGAGATTAAGCCATGCAACGAGCAGGCCAAGGTCTCACTGCCGTCAATTCATCAGGTAATTCATGTTCCTGTGGTTGATGGTCGGCGCTAACATGTCGGCAGGCGTTTCCGGATCTTGAGCGGCTGGTAGCCTTGCCAGAACCCCGGCCAGAACTCCAGCGGGACAGGCTACCGAGAACACCACCATCAGCTACAACACCCACTGGCCCTCATGTTCAGGTACCTATAACGCCACCGGAGTATATCGTTTCTCCTAATTGGTCCAAGCGAAGACGTGTGTCTTCGGATGAAGAGATGGGATTCAACAGAGCTAGTGAGGTGCCACGACACTATACAGTCGCTCGCCGGGTCGTGTCCCGACCGCAGTCTCCATCTCTCGAGACCCGCCTGCCGTTCCGGCCATTGCTAGACTCGGCCCCCTCGAGCCCTTACTACACCGATCACAGCATTTCCTTACCCGTAAGATCGCCTGATAGCATCAACCTTTACGAGCGAACGGAGACACGCCCGGCACCACCCAGTCTTCCCATTTCCAACTACGAACTAGGCGTCGGCGAGAACTATCGGATGCAAGGTCACGCTGGTGACGAGTATAGGCTAGAAGCGTCCAGACGGTCCAGTTTCACCCCTAGCAACGGTTATCCTGCTGATGCTGGAGGACACGGATATCGGCCACCAAGTTATCCTTACTACCACCACCCGAACCGGGTTCAGTCTCTCTCTGTTGGGTCGTCCCGTCTCGATAGAACACCATTTTCTTCCGGAGGATATGGACACCATTACCAAGAGACGTATGTGCATGCGGGTGACTTTGGAATGGGCACAAACGGAGATGGCAAACAGCGGAAACGCCGTGGTAATTTACCAAAGGAGACCACAGAAAAGCTCCGTAATTGGTTCCTCGCTCATCTGTCGCATCCTTATCCGACCGAGGACGAGAAACAGGCGCTCATGAGAGACACCAACTTACAAATGAGTGAGTCGGCACCATGGCTTGACTCCCTTGCTTCGCTAACCTTCTAACCTCTTTAACTACAGATCAGATTTCCAACTGGTTTATCAACGCCAGAAGACGGCAGCTGCCGCACATGATCAACAATGCACGTACCGAGAAAGACGTCATGAAGGGTCGCTCGGGCGATGGCAAGGGTTTACCTTCTAGCGAGCACAAGGATCACGATCACGGATGCACCGAGGGGGGCGTTTACGGGGATATGGAGTCAGAGAGGCGCCGAAACGGTTTGAAGCGCGGCAGCATATAATTGCGTGAGCTCGGAAGGATAGGCGTTATCTCATAAGCTTCGGGCTTGTGTTTTTTCTGTTGTGGTACTCTTTGTGGCTGCATCATAAAGACAGCATAACCACATTCTCTTGCTAATCGAGCAAAGACCACACTTCACGCAACTGTTTGGAAATCATTAGTAATACTCGTCGCGAGTCCGAAACCCCTTTCCCTAAAACGAAAGGAGAGATGGCTCACCGAATATACTATTATTCTTTTTTCCATCAGCAAGCCGTAGAAGGACAGGTCATCAAAGGGATCGCCTGTAAAAGCAAGCAAATAATAGTATAGCGGAGCTTCGCAAACATTCAGCAGCAACCCTGCGCACCTTATTCCTGATCGATAGTTTGGATGCAATTCTGCCCGAAGTAACAGGGCTGTGACATTAAATTGCTCGACGGCCGATTTAGGCTCACGACTTCTTGACGTCGCGTGACAATTGGTTGCGCAATCTGGCCGCCTCGCATATGATAAGGTTAATAGAGATCTGGACCTAAACAACTGCGGCTTGGAAGCTAACGCTAGCCCCGCAGCTTCACATGCGAGGACTGGCCGCATAAGACTTACATAGTGAGAAGCGATGGTTACAACGAATGAGCTGTTGAACCGCCAACCCCTGCCCCTTGGCCCTTGGCCTGTGGGAATTCCTTACAAGTAAATTCTTGAACGTGTAGATTCCAATTTCGGAGATGTATAAATTAATTCAACGTACTAAGTAGAAACCCAGGACTATACCAGCATTGGAATTATCAGGCCAAGTAACGTTAGGGGTCATAATTATAGCCAACGCCTAGTGCTAAAAACGGGAATGTCTGAAGGATCGCGGGATTGTGACAGGGATAAGCACTTAATTCGAACCGGATGGGCTAGGGAGATAACCGTCCTTGAAAAGCTTACATATTCTCGTCAAAAAGATGACATTTCACTCCCATATACCGGTCCAGATCCCGAGTGGGTATCAGACAAGGAAACGATGTTGCTCGAGACGCACCATTCACTAAAACAGCAGCTTTCTATATAAAACTTTTTTCTTTCTTTCTAGCATATATTTGACTTTGCCTAAAGCCACATGTTCCAGCTATGGAAGCCCCCGTCCCGCCCCCATCGTAAACCCTAAATCCCGAGGGCGTGTGTTCAGCGATAGATTAAAGTTGGAAACCTTCACGTTATATGTAGTACAGTAGACGACGACCTGCCATCTTGTCATTTCACCGAAGCATAGATATCGCTAAAGAAAAAAAGAAAAAAACCTTGGGTTTCGAATTACGCTCGATATGCACGCATCCCGGCAAATACAATAGTCGTAACCTTTGATAGTATAGCATCATTTCCGCATTGTTACATCTGTTGAAGTTGGAATGATTCATGATTTTGGACTAATTAGTCCCTATTTACCCATATTTGAATGCAAGACCCCTTCTCCCGCCTTGGTACCTACATGCTTTTAAGACATATGCGGTTAGGCGACTCAGGTGGCAGATTAGTACTTGGGTACTTATGGGTTATTGCCCAAACTAGCCACATCCCGCGGTACCCCACATCCGAAGATGTTCCGATATACATGTTATAGAGTAGGCACTGAGGGTAGATGGCGGGAACTGAGTAAGGCGAAACCAACCCAACCGCAATTCATGATTCAATAACCTAGGTTGAACGACGGCGTTCTCTAATGAACAACATGGAACAGACCAGGAAGCGGCCGCAACAGGAATGCCGAGGGACCTACAGTACAATGGTTACACGATATCGCAGCGGTACGTTGTAGATCGGGCATTGACTGATTCATGCTGGCATGGTAGCACTCGCTGGCGGTAAGCAAATAAGGCCAGTCACTCATCTTTCTCCCTCTCTCTCTCTCTTTCTTTTCTCGCGAGTTGGCATGGTTCCGAGATAAGCACAAGATCCGTCAAGGGGTTTTACTTAGCCTTGGCCAGATGTCGAAACAAATAGTGCTGGGGTTGTTCATGTCACATCAGATCGTTGAAGCCTGGATCCCTGAGGCTAACTAGGGTCTACCCGCTTACATCAGGTTGCAAATTAATCAATGTAGTATTATGTCATGTCATCACACACACTTTCTCTTTCTCTGTGTGTGTGTGAAAGAGAGAGAGAGCTGAAAACCATCAGGTGGGGAGGGTGTCATGATTGTTATGCGCAACCAGATCCATCTGGAAGTCCTATAATCCAATGCGTTGCCGCGTGCAGGTTCGAAACCGTATTGTATGTCACGACAAGGCTAACTAACGCCCACAGAGGCCCAATTGGCCAATGACTTCGTCTATACTCACGCAGAGAATACCCAACCAGGTAACTCCCATTTCGATTTTCAGCCGACCCCCCGACCGCCAAGGCATTATTGGGGGCCCGGGCCAGGGTATACGCTTCCTAGTGCACCACTCGCGGCGCTTTCTTCCTTTTTGCTCCTTCAACAACCAACTACTTAACTACATGTAAGTATAGTACCGGTGGTATAGTGTTAGTAGGTACTATGCTAGCACAGTCCGTTCGATGATCCCTGGCTGCCAAGTTAATGACAGACGGGATATATGTATCATACTGTGCTACGTGAATTCGGATCCCCTACACCACCTCTTTTCTTAGTATACTTAAGTAAGCTCGTACGAGCCCCCTCACTGCTCCTGATATACCCCGACTCAGTCTTCTTGGGAATCACTCCACTTGTACGGCTCCCAGAAAACCTCGTTTATCGACGCTGTTATACGAAATGATACGATTCATACGAAATATTGTACTTTTGTCAAATCCCGGATCGATCTCACGTTAATTCGAGGGGTCCCTATAGCGTTCCGTAGTCAGCCCAATCAGCCACATTAGTCATTGTCATCATCATTCATTGCCATACCTTGTATAGACAGCCTCGTTACGCTAGCATGTGTGGTATACGCTTAGTCACAGGCCCTTGTTGTTCATGAGATGCAAGACGTAAAGCTTGTTTAGTTAGCAGCCATTCTTACTCTCAGTCAGCGTATGATCCGACTTCAGTCCCTTGCTCTTCTGCAGACAGACGGCTCGCCCTTCGTCTTGGCGTAAGATATGAACTTGTCTAAACTATATTACTTATGCATGTGTCCAGCAACGAATAAAGCACTGTACGTATGATGGTCAAGTGTTCTTGTACCACTTCGTCGGGTGTGGCGCTAAAATAGTTGAAAGGTACTAGCTTTCTCTTCGTCGTTGACGTTACTAGCACATTTCCCCTGTCGAAATTTGACGAAACGCCATACAAATAGCTCAGGTTGGGCTCCGATGCTGCCTTGGGCTCCGGAATTTTTACTAATCGATCCGAACTCCCAAAGACGGAACAAATATGGAATTTATTCTTCTATTTTATATACATTTTTTGTCAGAATTATGAAGCTTTTGTTTTGTATTGTTTAACTAACGATGTATATTCCTCTCCTTGGTGGGTAACCGCGCAGTGGAGGTCGTTGCACGACAACCGGGGCCGTTAAAGCTGAACGCCATGTAACGGTCCATACTTGTGAAGCGCCATTTCTCGGTAGAAGTTGCGGACTAAACTAACCTACCAAACTTTCGTCTTTTGTCTTTGCGCTACAAGCGCGCTCACTGATGATGAGAGCAAAGGGGATTTTAAGCGAAAAAAAGACCCCATGAACGCAATTTTAATTGACTCGATTCTGATAAGATTTGCTAGAAATCAAAAGCAATCGAGAATTGTTTCTTTTTGTAACTAATCTACAGAGCACCTGGGGTTCGACAGTCGTTTACCTCAAGGCCTATCTACCAAATTCCGGTCTCGAAGATGCTACAAAGTCCGAGCCGCCTAACTACGCATACGTACTTACGAGTCCATGAAAGTTCCCCTCCATGTCATTATACTATAAGAGACTAGGTCGTGCCAGAGCGAAACCAAGAGGAACAGCTAGTTTCCAGACGGTAAGACTAGTGCAACCGATCTTGACGAGAACCAGAATAACCATGGTGGGCGAGCTCAGCGACTAATGTATTCTACGAGTCAGATGCTGGGCTAATTAGTCTGGATTAAGTCGGCAACGCACGAGATCAAGCGCGGCGAGTAGTTAGCACGGTCCTGTAATTCGCTCATCGACTAGCTAGCGCACAGTAGTGTTGTATCGTTGGACGAGGTGCTTGACTAGCTACATATCGAGACGGACGACTCCTGCAGTAGCGAATATCAAGATCAGCTAAACTAACTTGTCAAGCTGTCAACCACCTGTATCAAAGTCCTGGGATGATCTAGAACGGCCCTGGACCTGGGTGTCTGCAGAACTACTGTGATGGATGGATCAGACGTATTGCCGGCTGTGCAGGGGCAATCCCGGGGCACCAGGGCGGTCCACAGGAGTCTCCTTAAATGACAGACTGCATCGTCAGGCTGTTTTGCACTAAGCGGACTGTGTAGTGCACACTTGACAACTTGGCTACAGGAGTAGCAGCAGTAGCAGCAGCAGCAGCAGCAGGAGACATGCGACAGGCGCGAGGGAGTGAAATGACACGGCATGTCAGATGTCTCCAGGGTCCCAGAGTCGCAGAGTCTAGCTAGAGTCCAGACGCCCGAACCTGCATTAACCCACGGGAGCCACAGGACCACACGATGGCCTTGTCGACGTCCAGACCCGTCCAGGAGAACGAAGAGCCGGGGCGCCATTGATGCGCAGAGTCACGACCGACCAACTTTACTACATACATAGTATGATTTTATCTTGGTGCAACCCCCTCGTGGTTATTATACCGGAGCATTACCTCCTCGTTTGTTTCTACTCACTCACTCATGCCTGTCACGAATCGTTCGACGCAGACAAAGCATCAGCCGCAAACTAGCCTTCTAAAACTAGCCTTCTAAATGAATTGCTCGAGGGCTTGCTGTAAATCCTCTTACTAGATGTAGGTATTGATCATGACCGTGTTGGGCAATTACGTCGACTCCAGTTGCGGCTCAAATTGTCATCCACTGTACATAAAGGCATCGGCGGCCGGAGGCATGAATCCCCGTGCCGTTGTGGCTAAATCGATGGAGCACCAGCCTCCGAAACTCCCAAGCCTCATCCCGTCCCAGGAGGCGGGTACGGTAGATGACACACGGCCGCGAAACACCACCGTCCACCGATTCTGTCGAGGCTGTGCTTAAAAATAATAATAATAATAACAATTAAACCCGTTCAACTTCACCAAATTCCTCGTTTCCTCTCAGCTCCGTCCTCGTGGTGATTATGCCTGACGATGCGGCCGCCGGAGCGTTAGGCGGCCCGACCGGAGAATCTCTGGTAATTCCACTGTTACCTTTGGATGCACGGCATCAAACGGGGTTTTCTAACCCATCTTCATAGTCCTGCGTCACGTGTAGGAGCCGGAAGCTCCGGTGTGACAAAGTAAAGCCTGTCTGCACGCGCTGCGCCAAGGTGAATGGTGATTGTGTCTATCCAGAGTCGCGCAGGAAGCCGGCCTTCAAGCGGCGAAACGTAAAAGAACTCGAGGAACGCCTAGGTAATTCGCCGACAAATCCTAGACCGGGCCCTTAGAATCGTAGCTGAACGGGTGTAGCACAAGTCGAGGGCCTTCTGAGACAAGTGAACGAGGGAAGACCCGCCACTGCTGGCGCCGGTGTTGTCGCTCTTGATCTTGATACTGAAGAGCTCGCTGCCCAGGGCGTCAATATTGACGCCTTTGAGACGCCCGTGACCGAAGATGTCTTATTCGAAGGCATTGACTATGGCACACCAGACATCTCATTAGATGACACTACTTTCGATTTCAATGATCCGAACTCAGCAGCGTTCACAGGAAGTGCCTCCGCGCAGCCCCCGGGTGACCTCAATAATGATACTTTCAACAGCGAGTTGATAGACCTTGGGGGTTTATTCGAAACGCCTCCCCCATTCGAAGTTATGGAAGATCTGTGAGTAGCCTGAACAATACCGTCTATTTCAGTATCACTAAGTACAGATAGAAATCGACTCTTCTTTGAACGGCAACAACAGTTTGCCCCTATTGTCCACCCTGGCCGCTATCTTCAGGCTTTTTACTCCCCACCTCATATGAAGCCGCCTATGTGTCTTCAATATGCAATATGGGCTCTCACTTCCAACAATGACTCTAAATATCATGCTTATCACGACAGTGAGTAAGGTCGAGTGCTTTCTTCTCTGTTCAGCCTATACTTGATGAGTGTTCTCCATTTCGTCAGCCCCTTATCTTGCCAGCTCTCATAGCTTTTATAAGTTCCTGATGCCAGAAACTTGCTAATCTACGCTATTGAAGTCTTCTACCGACGCGCTCGACAATATGCTGAAACAGATGAGATGAAGGTATGCATACTATTTTGCTACGCTACCCGTATAGCAGAGCATTCACGAAGTCTGAGTTGTTGCTGACCTCAGAAGGGCTACGGTGAGCATTTTATCACGGTAGCACACGCTCAGACTTGGTGTATCATTGCCACCGACGAAGCTAAATCAAGTGAGTTAGTTACCTTTATAGCTTCCATTATTCTATTTATAAACACCTTACTGTCTTCTGAAGAATATACGCTATGCGCGAGTACCATTTTCCACTATTAGCTTCCACGAGTGCCTTTTCCGGCGGCTCTAACTATTCGTGCGATTACGATTACTCATTTCTCTTTTCATAGTGATGTTCACAAGGGCGGCGATGAGCTGTGCTCGAGCCGTGCGTCTTGTCGCGATGATGGGCCTTCACCATCTAGACTCCCCTCCGGATGAATCGAGCCCTACTCTTGCTCCCCCTCGGGATTGGGCCGAACTCGAAGAGCGGCGTCGCGTCTTTTGGGGGATCTTTTGTATTGACAGCCATTGCTCAATCTCGACAGGGTGGCCACATTTAATAGACATGACGGAGGTAAGACGTATAAGATTGGGATTGCGATATAGTGACTGATTGAAGTTAGGTTACAACTCATCTCCCCGCCGTAAGTATCCTTCCAAAGCCCACCAAAGGTGTGCCTTTCGATATACTTTACGGAAAAGCATGATGATGATTTGAGATCCTTGATTTCCCACGACTGACCTTTTACTTGTAGAATGAGGCTGCCTTCCATAGCGGGGAACCTATGGACACATGCTCTATTCATGATGTCTTCAAAGGGGAACACTCTTACTCGTCTTTTGCGGGGAGTATAGTCGTGTGTCATCTGTTCAATCTTATTTTGAAACACGCTCATCGACCAAAAGAAAATGACAATCCCGAAAACTACGAGTATGGTGAATACTGGAAGCGCCATCGCGAAATTGATAATACTCTCTCGAACGCGTTCATGTTTCTGCCGGAGTCGTTTAGGCTACCCGAGAACTACCGAGAGCTCACGGCCATCAACACGAATTTGAATTTCCACGCGTCGATAATTTGTCTACATCATGCGGCCCTGGAGAGAATTGATGCTCACAACCTACCCGAATCTGCGAAACGGATCAGCCAGGATCGCCTGAGTGCTGCCGCACAAGAGATTGTCAACATTATGAAGCTTACAAGTCACTTGAGTTCCAGCCCAGTAAGTTATCTCTCAGTCCCTAAAGTCCTCGCAATCGACTAATAACGATCCTCATCGTAGAGGACGCCCCTGGCCGCGCTGTCGTTATTCTGCGCCGCCTCCGTCTATATGTATTTTTGTAAAGAAAATCCTACACCAACAAATGTCGATAACCTCGACTTCATACTTTCCGCCATGGAAGCTGTCGGTCGAACACATTCTATCACTCGTTCATTCCTACGCCAAGCACTCCTTGACATTGAATGTAACGGCGTTCAAGATATTGTGCGACTTCCACGGGTCACGCGACTTAGCCAGCGTTTAGGTAACGGGGTATCTCATAACGTTCCCCTGTTAGCTAGGACTAGGTTGTCTCGGCATTCAGAAGCGCAACCCCCGATGCCTGGTCTCCCAGCCGGCAGGGCTATGTCACGCGGTATGCCGCGCAGTGTCCCCCCTTCATCTGTATCATGGGCTAAGCCAGTACTAAACCCGGGATCGTTGTCCGCTAGTAGTAGCAGTGGCAGTGGCCCTGATGGACATACTCACAAAAGACAGCGGACCGCGACCCCATCATCAAGCTCGTCTCTCTATGCCGATTCGGGCGCGTCAAACGGGCCCTCTTTACCATTCTGTTATATTCCCATCCGTTCCGAACCATCTTTAGCTCCCAACCACCACCACCACCACACAAATACCGCCAATCCTAATATAGACCAAAGCACAGACTCTTCAAAGTCTAGGCAAAACACCATAAATAACGATCAGAATCGTATTGGTGTCACCATTGCATCGGGGCTTCTAGGCAGAACCGGTCCGAAGCCGTTCACGACCGCAGGCCGCGAAACATCGCAGACGAAGGTGTCAAAGGGAGGAATGGGCAGCTGGGAACTCGGCGGCTTGTGCGTCAGTGCCATGGCTGGGCAAGCGACCAGCGATGCTCCGGAAGGCGCCGAAATCCCAACCCAGTTCGTGTATCCAGATAGTATGGGTGTTGACTGGGACATGCATCATACGAATCTAGGTGTGGATATGTCAACTATGATACCCCCGCAGGATGAAAGGAACCAGAACTTAGATAGCGGAGGAGCACTCGGCCTCGGGTAGATTGCGCTAACGGCAATATGTACATAACCTAAAACTGTCGATACTGACTATACTCACTGCTGGAGTGTTCCTCTGGGAAAGGTAGATTATATAATAGGCCCCTGCACACCTAAAGAATTCGCGCGCTCCCAGCCCCGACACGTCTTCTTAGTGTCTTATTAGTTCTAGTTGTTATTACGTAAGAGTTACAGTACAGTATAGTAGTCGTGTCTTAACGCTTTGTCAACCACGTGGTCCATCAATTGTAGGTAGCTTAGCTGTAAGCCAAATCTAGATAATAAAGGAGCAATATTTAGAAAAGGCGAGCTGGAAAATTTTTGGGGAATTTAAGCAGCCAAAAATAAACAAAGAGCAAAACAGCGGCTAATCAGTTCAAATGAGAAACGCAATCTAAAGATTAAGTAAGATACTCACTTAGTAACAGATGAGCTCTGCCCATTTCCCATCTTCCCGCTCGCGTTATCCCTTCGCCATGAACCATAATACTTTCAAGGCCACGTTACCAACTGGATATATCAATGACGGACGCTGAGAGCCTGTCCGGCGTCGTATACCTGCTCCATTGTTCCAAGTCTCGTAGGGTTTTCTTAGTAAAAGACCATCGACTAAAGCACACGAAAAATTTCTATCGAATGATAAACGGGTAGACAAGGCGGCGAACGACAGAGTGACAGTAGCGACCATACCTAGCCTACCATAGATCATCAATAATAGGTTGCATCATAAACTTTGTTTGTTTTTGGCGTATCCTAATCGCAAAAAAATCGTTTCATCGAGATAAAGGGGCCATAAAGGAGTCGAGCAATAAATAGATTTGCTTTGCTTAAATCGGTACCAGTAGGCCACATCTATCATAATCTTTCTTGAATAACACGCTGTTCGATATTGGTAAACATGAAACAAAATTCCTATGTTGACGACATTAACGCCAGATTATGCCAGTATCCAAGTCGGTTATAATTATCATTTCTCTAATTCCTGATTACCTCCTCGTCTAACATGTTTCTTAAAAGTTGAAAAGGCTTTCGCCTTCTGGGGAGAATATAGGGTTAAACATAACACCAAAAGCGTACTTCTCAGCTCCTACTTACTCACTGATTATCCCGACATCCTGCCTCCCTTTCCAAATAATGTGCTTCCTAATACATCTCCACTGATCTTAAAGGTTTCGGAAATCCAACAAACGATGGGCTCCAGAGGTCAGAAGATAACAGGAGATGTCATAAGTGCTGGCAGCGCCGGCGATGGTGCCGCACAAGAAGCGCCTTGCTAAGCTCCGCAATTTCGGGGACTGCGTCCTGAGCGCCGAGCTCGTAAAAGCGATTAAGAAAAAGACAATAAAGACTGACGCTGTGCTACCTAAGGACGCTAAAACTCTACAATCTCCTATCAAGTCTATATGCAATTTCTCTTTATTATATCAATCGTCGACCCTACTCTTGCTTGCATTCCGCCCAGCTGATTATCACTGGGAACGAGAAAAACAAAATGCCGGAGTTCGCGTCGAGCCAGTGATGAACGCTACTATCTCTCTTGATGTAGCTGCTCGTCGTACGACTACAAAGGGTAGATCTTAACGACAATTTACCTACCTATAACATCACCCAGAAACAAAAAAGAAAAAAAAGGGGGGAAAAGAGAGGACGAAAACGTACAACACCGAGGATTCGCTGGTCGTCACCGACCCAACTACTAATTCAGCCCTCACCGGCTTGTCTATGGGAGAGCGGACGGGATCCCGAATTTTCCAGTGGGTATGGTCGTACGTGATACATAGACGCTTAATGATAGTTTATAATAAGGGCGAACTCTGCTCTTCTTTGAACTCTCTGTCAGATGGAGTCAATTTAGAAGGCCGGAGCTTCGATGGCGGCTAAACCGAAAGCAGCGATCAAACCTATACCGACAACATATCCGCAAGAGATAGTCGGGAAGTGGACTACGTAATGGTTCTAGATGTGGATGAAGAGGATTCGCTGTACTGATATCTCTCATATCTTTTGGATCAAGCCCAGAGCGCAGACAGTGTCAATAAAATGAGCTCCCACGCCATTCACAAAAGTCCTGTGTGATTATCAATCGAAAGTAAAAAGAGCTATACCGCACCTGATCCCTTTATATAGCTTAACATTTGGGTCATTTTCGCAATTCCCATTCGTAGACTCTGAAGCGAGAGCGGGATCCTTCAAGATGGTGTCCATGCCTGTGGTTGAAATCGCTGGACATAATTGGCAGCTCTACTTTGCTTGCGATATCGAGATTCGATCATCCTCTGTGGCCTAGTTAAAATAGAATCTATTAAAACTATTTTGGGCAATTGTATGATTATGATTTCACTAAAAGCTATCGAGAAATGGATGCAGACGGAGTTTTATGAGGTCTTGAAGGTATGGTTCATGGTGCATAAGACGGAAAAGACAGGAAATGAGCAGAGTTCGGGGGTTACCAAATGAATATTTCGTGAACAAGAAGTGTAGTTACGTGTTTGTGTCCACTTTCCCCTTTATATCCTTTGTATTTTTTTAACCAGTTCTTAAGTGATTCACTTTCACCTGTACCCTTTATTGGTTAGATATTTGATAAATATAATATCTTCCGGCTTCTCAGTGAAGCATCTTCCCTTTTTGGCTGAATATTTCGTATACGTGTGTTGCTCAGATATTACCACCATCTGTCCTTACTCCTGAGTTTCCAGAAGCAGCAGAATAACTGGGATTTTACCGTTCAAGCTTACCGCGACGGTGGTGGATCCGGCCGTCCACTCCGTATGATCCGTGTAAATAGATTCTTGCCGCCGCCGGAAGACGCACGACCTCTTTTTTCAAGAGGCGCTGAGCCCGTACCCATAGCCGCAGAAGTCGGAGCCGAGCCAGCGATATTTAGATTCACAGAACTCGGTTCGTCAGGTGATTTGCCCTTTAATGTTGATGATGAGGGGGACCTGTTCAGGGTAGGCCCCGTACCCTGCCAGACGTTGAGGTGTTGCTGATGGTAGGGGTGATCGTAATCCTCCTCCGCCTCCTTACGCGCATACTCCTTACCCCCAAGGTCTTTGGCTTCGTTGGCGTACCGCGTGTACTGTGGCGGGCCATTGGCGACATGATCATTTTCATAATTCTTGTTCGCGCTGCCACTACTGTCGCCAACGTCGTGCATCCTTTCAATGGACGCGGCCTCCTCCTGCATCTTCGCGATGCCGCGCTCGAGATGTGCTACCATGGGCGCTTTAACGGACCATTTGTCGTCTGGTTGGCGATCCTGGGCCTGTCGGTAGAGATTCGGAAACGCACGCCGGAATTCGTCCTCCAGCGCCTGTTGGTGCCGTTCGGTTGCTTGTAGCCGCTTTGACTTCACGACCAGTGGTAGCTCTGCGGTGTGGACTCTGTCTTCATCGTCGAGGAGCTTAAGCCAGTCGTCGTAATGCTGATTTTCATCTTTCTAAATTGAAGTTAGCAAAACTACCCTCGAATACAGGAAATTTATTGTCTTCGAATTCCTGAGGCACGGGAGAGAAAAAAGCCAGGTTAACAACTTACGCTTTTCTCCCACGACAAGTCCTGCAAACTGGCTAAATATTTGGTAGCTTTGTCTGTAGTATTAGACCCGACTATGTACTTGTCAAACGATTGCGAAAATTCGCGGTAATGACCCTTGAGAACGAAGCATTGGCCGGGCCAGTTCTTGCTTTTGAACTTTTGGAAAAATGCCTCGGCTACAGGGGCCTCCCAAGGGTATTCGATAACCTTATCGTAGAAGACGACGCATTTGCTCGTATACCACTTGTCGAAGGAACTGCGACTAGCCTCGTCGGTCAAGACCTTCTCAATCATCTCCATAGACGCCCGTGAGACAAAAGATGCGGGCGCCCTGAAGTTGATCGCGCCGTGAATATGGGAGCGCTGATAATCGGCGCCTGCCCGTAGATCAATCATCACAATTTGGCCTGTAGGGAATATCTCAAGTAATTTGTTTAGATGCCCTGGTAGGACCATTCGGGCGCCGTCTTTTTGAGGAGAGCTGTGACTCTGATCACCCATACGTAAGCTTTGCAGTTTGTTGGATACTTCCTGCTGCTCACGGCGGTGGCGGAACCAACTCTAAATAGGATTTTTGTAAGTATTCTATGTGCTGCATGAAGCGAAAGATCACATACATCTATATCGACGGTCTCTATGCCTAAATTCGACGCTAGAAATTCCTTTACTGCAACTGTTGGCTTTGGGTTATTTATGAAATAC
This sequence comes from Xylaria sp. 218_066, assembly GCA_019843955.1. Lineage (NCBI taxonomy): Eukaryota > Fungi > Ascomycota > Sordariomycetes > Xylariales > Xylariaceae > Xylaria > Xylaria sp. 218_066. The sequence goes on along the minus strand of JADKYC010000139.1, from coordinate 7,199 downwards.
TCTTCCAGCCTCTTCTCAGCATGAGCAGGAAGAATAGGTCGGCTTGAAGTTTTGTCACTCGTTTCGAGGACCGATTGAGGTGTCCGTGTTTGGTCGGGTTGTTGACTGCTGGAAAGAGCTGATTCTCTCCTTAGAGCGCTAGAGAGAAAACTTGGGTTGTCGCCTACAAACGATCTGGGTGTAGAATTGGGCCAGCCTTGGGTACTGCTCTCCCAAGGCGGCCGCGTTGCTGGTACGACATCAGCTTGTGTTCCTGGCCACCTATTGTTAAACATAGTCTTGTCTTCATATATAGGATCAATCTTAGGCCAGTTCATGTTCCCAGACGGGTCCGGGCGGTCCATCGTAACCGCAGTAGTTCCTGAGCAAATAGAGCTCTGATCCGATTCCAGGCCGGCTCCTGATGGTGTATCGGTCGAGGCAATATTCCATTGCCCTTGCCCTTGTTTCTTTGTAACGAGATTATTCGATCGGATGAAAGCTATAAAGTTGCAAGCAGGATTATCTGGCAGCATATCCCAGATCATAATCGGCAATGAAACCAAAAGGAGGGTTGAATGACTCTTAAAAACTCCTTGGACCTGAACGTACTTGGCTAAAGCGGGGATGGTAGCAAGCCAGCGCTCCCAATCGTCAACGTTGAGGTTTTGGTCATCTTCGAGCGCAAGAGAGATCATTACATGAGGAACGCTCTCGTTTGGTTCAGAGCCAATGATGTCTTCTGTGCTGGTGCGGCCTTCAAGAAAAGAATTACGACCCGAGGTAGACGCTGAAGGAAGCGAAGGTGGTAGTATATCGCTGGATATCCTACATAGCTCGATGCTCGGGGCTTTGTGGTTCGCGGTCATCATGAAGTGCACCGGGGTGGTTCTGGCTTCAAAGCGATGTCCATTGTGTCTCTCGGGTCGGGGGTGCTTTAGACGAGCCAGGATTTCAGCATGCAGCATAGCTACCGAAAACGTCTTTCTCTTCCATTCTTGGAGGACTTCAAGTAGTGTGGACGTAAATGAATATCTTCCTGGGTTTGGTGCGATGGCGTCCCAGGACGAAGCTGAGATTGTCTCCGTTATGCTATTGCCAGTAGGAAATGTGGCGCTTGCGGCGCCAGCACAACAGTCCCTATAACACTGGAGTCAATAATGTCCACTTATAGTAAGAATTGCTCAGTGTTTCGGGAGCTTGCAGGAGTAGAAAGAGCAGAATATGCCCGTCAAGGGAATTCGTGTCTCTGAGACAGGCTGAAAGGGGGGATAAAAGACTCCAGCGGACTACATACAACAAGATTAGAGTATCGGAGAGTGATCTTTCAAGTAACGTTTGAATCGCAGACCATCTTGTACTCGTCATTAGTCTTCATCCAAGAAACAAAATGGAACCATTGTATGTATATCGATGATATGACCTACTGTAACCATGGCGAATCTGAATTCCGAGACGCACACCAAGTACTCTGTCTTGCATCATCTATCCTCGCGTGACCACCGTAGTAGACGATTAAAAGGGTGTCGGTAGACTCGTGATCCTTTATCATAGCCCCAATCTTCAACATCAAATCTAGGTGCGCATTGCTCGAAGGGATAATGAACCTCTCACTCTCGAAATTGTAATCTTGTTGAAGACATATCTCCAAGTCTTCGAGCTCAGGAAGCACGAATAAGTCATCCGAGTCCCAATGAAGCAAAAGAACATGAACTTTCTTATAACGTTGTGAACTCCCACGATTAGGGAACGCCCTGGCAGCCGACTGGGAACACTTAGTCAGTCAACCAGTCTCGTGTAAAGCGACCCATTATGAAGGCAAGGCACCCCAAGAGAACATACATCTTCTAAAGCCTTTGCAAAGTCGGGCAGACGCTTTACATGATAATTTACCCGACTAATATCGTGCGTAGCGGAGGGAGGCTTCGAGTCTCCCAAACTGGAGCCATACTAAAAAGATAAAAAGAGATTAGATGACAAAGTCACACTCAATCGGAGCGGACCTTGTTGAGTTAGGTCTTACCGCGGAATCTCCGCTACTAAAACTATTCTCATCTAATGGTTGTCTCGAGCTGATGGTCACAAAAGGTACGTTGGTGTTGAAGTCGGTCATGGCTGACCAGGCAAACCATTATTGGATTCGATCTACCTATTAGTCGTAGTCGGTGTGGAGAAAGAGAAGAAGGATACTATGTTAGATTAACCAGATACGGGGGGTAATTAATGGTTACTAGGTTTTTACTTCTTGCCAAGTGCTCCATGAATTGGGCTTAGCGTTCCCGCCGCTTTCATTGGCTAGTGGCCCTATGTCTCACCCGCACCACTTTTAACATACCTAACAAGTGACAAGACTTTGCGGATCAATGATCTCTACTAAAAGCCTGGTTCTACATACGTTCATTCATTTACACTATACCGAGATAATTATAGACATAAATAAACTACTTCGTACTATGTCTACAGATAAACTGAGGCACCTCTGCTTACCTAAGAGTCCCGTGCATCGAGGTACCTCTTACCGGAGGGCCCTACACGTGCCAACTGAGCTCGCCAGGTAACCTACAACTTCATTTCTCACAAGTGACACCAAAACAATCACACGATCGTCCATCCCAACGTGACTCGGCATCCAACATGTTAAATCCTACCGCAGGAAATTCGCATACTGCTGCTCGTCGTCTGGGTAGACAACATGACGCAGATTAGGCCGAGTTTGTCCGATCGCGAAACCTACTCAACCGCCCACTATCCCCCTCTCCGTCCACCGTCAGCTCTGGTCACTCCGAATTTTTGGCCGAGATGGAAGAGGTATTCAGAACCCACAATCCACGCTACCTCGACACCTGTCCCATATTGAAGGCATTTGGAACAACCGGAGGTGTCCCATGGAATGAAAGAGTTCCTGAACCGTCACCGAACTCAAGAAAGTGAAAGTCTTGGGCTAGATGCCGGGACAGAAGGGCCCCCGACGCGGAATCAACACAAGAAATCGAACTGGTTAGCGGAGGCCGCAGAGAACGGAAACATCCCTGAGATTCTAAGACTACTTGGAAATGAGGTGGATGTCAACAGTTATTCGTTCGGAAAAACGGCATTAATTTTAGCCGCAGAACACAAGCAACTAAGTGTGGTCTCTTTGCTCGCCAGCAAAGGAGCCAATGTTGATGCTCGAGATAGAGACAGTCGGACTGCGCTTCACCACGCCGCGAGGGTGGGCGATACTGCAATCATGAAACTACTCTGCAGACTCGGATCCAAATTGAACAGTCTCGACAACACGAAGCGAACACCACCGTCATGGGCTGCGGGATCTTGCCACGAAGCCGCCACCTCCTTGCTTGAGAGTTAGAGTGGACATCCGGGACAGCAGAGGCCGAGTACCTCTGTGGTACGCAGCAAGGAATGAAAAGACACTAGATGTAGCGCAATTGCTTCTCGATGCAGGGGCCAACATCAATACGGCTGATAAGCGAGTGTATAATTCACTTAGCCAGGTCGTTGAAGAGAGTAATCTTCGAATGTCGCGATTCCTCTTAGAACGTGGTTATGATTCCTGTCTCTGGAACAAATAGCTCCCCGCTGTGCTTGGACGCCGCTCTCATATCCTGGTGACCCCGAATTGTAATAAAGCTGCACTTGAGAGATTGACTGGCTTTGCTTAGATTAGGCTCAGTGTGGTAAAACCCATCTTTGAGGTTCTCTGATATCACGCCGCATGTGCCTGACCCATTCTGGGAAGAATCATACTTGCCAAAGACTGATCAATTAGGGTTAGCAAAAGTGAAGTGCTTGTATTTCGCGATGGGCGCGGGACTCTCGGTGCCCGCATCAGATGGACACACAGCTGTTCGCCGGTTTGTGTTCATGGGTTATATGGCCCCTCAGCTGCAAAATGAAGAGTGAATAATGCCCTCGGTAGCGAGATCCGGTTTAGCGCTTGCGCCTTGACGGGATCTGGGGACTGGATCCTGCGTGTCACATATACCTCTTAACATGTACCTAGCGCATTGCAGCCCATACAAGCGACTAGAATGAGGCTCAAGCGGATTTCTGGCTTATTCCAATAGTTGAATCGGCTATGCACGATGTGTCAATATCTTACTAGGTGCAGGGGCAGTCGAGACGTACATAATTGGATAGTAGCCCACCTATATTTGTAGTTCACTATATGGAAGTCAACTGTGAGTAGATGCATCTCCCGTCGGTAGCCCCCATCGAATAATTCACGACGGCGCTGCTAAAAGGCTAAATATATTTTATTCTCTGATTAATAAGCCGATGCTCCTACTGTTGCCCAAAGAACTGAAATACGGCAGTACTGATAAGTCTAAGTAACCATCCGGCCACATAATATCCCTTGAGTGCAAGCTGCATATATAATCCTTAACTGTCGATTTCATCGATGCAGGTTCTTTCATAGCAAGCTCAGTCCGCCAACCCTGATTGGGAAGGCAATATCGCGACCGTCGGAGCGCGCTAGTATCGCGAAGTGAACTTGTAGGTAAAACACCGAAATAGGATGAAACAGATGCAAAAGTAACCTGATCGTGGCGCCATCGCAGAGTTAACTGTTGACTTCAGAGCATGAAAGCTACTCAATGTGATCGGCTGCATTCGATACTTGCTTGTGCGCATTGTGTGTAATGCGATGCCTGTCCAGGCTTCTTGGGTGACTGGGAGAATAGTATGGGGCTTGGCGGAAACTATCAGATGGGTCAACACCGCTCCTACCATCGACGCTGCCGATGAACGTATAGACTTCACCCATCTCTTCAGCTTTCCTATGCAGCTCCTCGTCACGGACTACCCCTATTATAAAAGGCTTCCCCTTGTACGAACCGGTGGAGGCGCCCATCCGTTTGGAAACCGATGATGTCGATCCGGCTTGCAAGCTTGCAGGCCTGACAATCGGAATGGCAGGTGACGTGGAGTAAAGACTGATAAGCGATTCTTCAGCCGAGTCATCCGCAAGAGGTGTCGTTTGTTCTTCAACTTCCTCCTCTTCCTCCTCGATGTATTTGGATTTATTAGTAACTGCTTGAAGTTCCAAGGCCGACCCCTCATCTTCAAATCTGAACATATCTTCCTCTTCACGGGTTTGGACCTTTTGAGGTTGTGAAACAAGAGCCGGGCCAAGTAGTTCTGTTTCATCAGCTGGCGGATGTTGCAAAATCTCCTCTGGTATCGCTTCAGATACAATTTCTTGAGCTTCTTGGGGAGGTGAGAACCTCTTTTTATCCTTGAAAGAAGTGAGCGGAGCCAACTCAAGCAAATCATCCCCCACTTTGCCAATTCTTTGGCCATTATGCATTTCTTTTGTTAGACTATTCGACGATTCGAGTTGTGTATGGTGAGATCCCGTGCCGTTCCCTAGGGCAGGGACGGGCTCTTTTGATTTCCTTTTCGAACTAAGCATAACAAGTCCTTCCTCCTCATCGTCATCGTCATGTATATCACCAACGATGGTCCATTTAGACGTATCCTCTGTGGAACGTCTGGCCAAGGCTTTCAGTCGTTCGGTTGACGATATTTTCTTCGGCCGTGGAGGGGAATTGCCTAGCATAGAGGTGTCTTCTTCAGAAGCCACTAGGTCTAGAGACTCGTATAGTGGTATGCCTTGTTCTTCGGGCGGAGGTGATTTAAGGAATTCATAAATTCGGGGCGTTGTTGGAGGGGAGACTGTGGGTAGGACTTCTTCGCCTTCGACATCGAAACGAACTCGTCGTGGACTCTGAGTATCCTTTATGGAAGCGCTCGAGGACCGGCGTAGTGCGCTTCTGCGTGTACGTGATACACTATCGTCCGAATTTACCGAGGAAGTAGTATCTTCAGTATATTGACGGACGGCACCGGGCCGCTCTGGAGTAGCGTCTGGTTGAGGCGATGGCGCTTGAGTATTATCAGAGTCATTGTCTTGAGGTGTGACCGGTGACGAGACATCAGTTGGAGCAGACGTAGTTCGGTTCGGTTGCATGACCTCAAGCAGGGGAAGATAACTTGGCGTGAAAAGACCATGGAGATCACGGTCGTGGTTGCGATCGCGGCCAAGAGGTGAACCAGAGGCAACGTCATTTGGGGGAACGCCTGAGGTATGAGGGAGGATGGGTGGCGGCGAGGACCCCGTCCTTCCATGCCGACCCCGTCGATCAATGGCGGAGCGACCGAGATCTGCAGAGGCGGCATCCAGCGCAAACCCAGGGCTCAATGATGGATAGTTGTGGAGCTCTGCTGCAAGCACTTCTTCGACACGAGCCGAGACATGCTCAGGCGCATCATGTAACAAGCGTTGTCGGTACCGCTGGAATTCTTGCACCATATCCTGGCGATAATCGCAGACCTTTTGATCAAGCTCAGCGAGCTTATCCAGGAGCTCCGAAAAGAGTGTCGTCGTATCATCCATTGTTCTGGGTGCGTTACTACGGGTCGAGCACGGCGGCAGTGACAACAGGACACGAACACACGGACAGGTGCTTAGTCAGAAACAGCCAATGGACAAAGGCTAGGCATTGTTGACGCAAAATCGTATATATGCCTCCCTAACTTGATGTCTTTGCCAATTGGGGGTCAAGGTGTCAGGCAAGAGCCAGGAATAGGAAACCAAGATGTATGGTTTGTCGTCAGGCCATGAGATACAAAGACGTTGGGGAATTTAAGTTGCCAAGTTGGCTGGTAAAAGACCGTCCGGGCAGAACTAATGGAGACGCTACCTAAGGGAGGCAAGGGAGACAAGTGAGTTAAGTGAGGTAAGTGAGGTAAGTGAGGTAAGTGAGGTAAGTGAGGTAAGTGAGGTAATGGAGGCAATGTTGCGGTGCTGTCTCGGGTTGTTGAGGTCGGGTTTAGTCCCTGGTGTCGGTATTGTGACGTAGAAAACGCCGAGGCGGATCGCACAATAAAATTGAGGCTGCAGGTTGCAAAAAAGGTGCGGCGCAGGGGCAGCGACGGCAGAGTGACGAGTTTGCCTGTGGTGGTGGTAACAGGAATAGGTTAGGTTGTAGGCAATGATGATAGTGGTGTGTGTGTGTGTGAAGGTTGCCCACGGGCGAGGACGGAATGAGGATAATGTATGTTTATGAATGTCGAGTGACTGCTGATGCGGCCGGGGTGCCAGTGAAACAATTGTACGTGTACAATGTCTGACAACGCTTACAATGTCTCGATGGCCGGGGCCGGCTGATCGGCGAAAAGCAAGCGATAGAAGACTTGGATGTGGGGGGGGGGGG
>JADKYC010000138.1:0-88535 GCA_019843955.1 Xylaria sp. 218_066 | reverse complement strand
AAGTAATTTAAATATTTATAATATTTTAAATTATAAACAAAAAAATAAAAAAAATAAAACTAACTATAAAACTTATATAACTATTATAAAATAATAATAAAATTAATTATATTAATATTAAATAGTTAAATTATATTATATAAAATAGTATTTTTAATAAAAATACTAAAAAATTTATTAAAGCTACTTTATTTATTAAAAGCAATAAAAATTAATATAATAGCAATAAAAAATATACATTTTTTATTAATATATTATATATATTAATTTAAAAACTATAGGATTTTAATTTTATTTTGTTTTTATATAAATAAACCAAACGTTTTATAAAAAAAGTATTATAATTTTTAATATAAATTTAATAAGCTATTAAGCATAAAATATTTTTTTATTTATATAGTTTTAATAAATAGCGCTGCTAAAATGTTAATAATTTAATTTTTAAAAATGCTTATAAAAAGCTTATATTAATAAAAACTATATATTATAACTTAGTTAATTTAAAAAAAGAAATATTTATTTTTATAATATAACTAGCTAAAAAAATTAAAAAGAAATATTTAATATTTAAAATATAATAACTAGAATTAATAAAATAACAATAATTTAAATAGCTAAAATAGTTATATTTAAAAAGTTTTTTATATTAAATTATATATTATAATATAATTGTTTTTAATTAAAATAATATTATAAGTTTAATATATTATTTATTAAAGCTAAAATAGGACTATTTATATTATAAAAAAAACTTTATATATTAAAGAAATAATAAAAAGCTATATATTATTTTTTTAAAATATAAAAGTTAATTATATGTTTTTTTTTTATTTTAATTTATAAAGTTTTAGGTATTATTTTTTATTTATATATAAAACGTTATTTTTAAACTTTATTAAAAAACATATAAAGCTTCGTTTTTATTAAAAAAGCTAAATAATAATATTTATATAACTTTAACTTATTTATAGCTAAGCTATAAACTAGTTTATAGTTTTATTATAAAAGTTAGTATAGCTGTTATAATTTTAAATACTAACTATAGCTAATATATTATTATTATAAATATATAATATAACGTTTATAAAACTATTTTTATTATTATTAATAATATTATTACTAATAATAAAATAAATTAAAATAAATATAACGTTTTTAATACTAGCATATATAATATAAAAATAAACAGTACTATTAACAATTAATATATTAAATATTTAATTAATATATTAGTTTAATTAAGCTTTATTAATAAAAAAAATAAATAAAAAAATAATTAATAGTTATAGCTTAAACTTAAACTTAAACTTAAATTAAAAAGTATTTTAAATATAAAAAGCATAATAATTATATAGTTTATATGTTTAATAGCTATTTTTTAATTTAATATTAATAATATTATAGCTATTAATAAATAAATATAATATTTCGAACGTTTTTTATAACGGGCAAAAAATAATAAAAAAATAAACAACTATATACTAATAATATATTTAAACCTGCTTATTTAAAATTTTAGCTTATTTAAATAAAAAAAGTAAAATATAAATTTATAAATACTAACTATAAAAATATTATATATAAAAGGTTAATAAAAACGTTAAAAAATAAATAAATATATTGCTTTAAAATTAAATATATGCTAATATTATAATAAAAAAACTTTTTTTTAACGTTAGCAACAAAGTTTTTTAGCGCTATTATAACAATATAAAAAATAAAAAAAATAAAAAAGTAAACATTTATATTAAAAAAAAAAAGCAGTAGTAATAATAGAACAAATAACAATTATAGTTTTAATTTAAATAAATTAACATTTATAAGTTTAGCTACTAACTTACTATAATATTAACTATATAAGCTATTTATATTATTAAATAATATAACTTATTAAATTTAAAGCAGTATAATAGTAGTTATAATATAATAAACGTAAGTATTAATTTTATATAGTAAAAAAAATATTATAATAGCTAATTTTAAATTATTTTTAGCTAAATAAAATTTAGTATATATATATAATTTTATATTAATAAAATATATATTTAAGTTTTAATAATAACAAGCTTATATATAGCTATATAGCTTAATAATAACTATTTTAATATTATTAGCTTTTATATTATTATTTTATAACTATTATAAAAATATAGCTTTATATATTTTAATTAATAAAAAAGCTAATAGCTATTAAAAATTATATATATAGTATTTATAATAGTTTTAATTATAATAAATTATATATAATAACTATATTTATATTTAACTTTTTAATTATTTATTAAATTTTAATTTATTTTAACAATTTTAAAATTATTAAATTTATAATAATATTTAATATAAAACAATATTATTATATATAAATTTATAACTATTATTATATTAATATATAATTTAAGTTATTAAAATAAAAATAAAGTTTAGTAATTTATTATTTTTTAAAGCAATAAAAATAAAAAAATAGCAGTATTTTAGATTATTTTAAAATATTTTTTTATTTTAGCAGTTAGCAAAAAACCTATTATAAAAATCTTAGTTAAATTTAGTTTTAGCTTATTTTTTTATTAATATTAAAACTTTATAAATTAAATATAATAATTTTTATTATTTATATAATATTTTTAACTTTAATTTACGTTTTAAAATTTATATATTAGCAGTTAATAGTTTTAACGTTATTTTAAAATTATATAAACATTTTATAAATATAAATACTGCTATAAATTAGACTTATATAACTTTATTTATATAAATTTAGCTATATAAATAAAAACTTAGCTATATTAACAAAAATATATAGTTTATAATAATATATAATATTTTATAAACTTAGCATAAATATTTTATAAATATAAATAATATTATAAATATATATATTAATATTTTTATTAACTTTAATAATAACTTATAATATTTAATAATATTATTAATAATAATATAAATTTATAAAAAATATATTATTATTAGCTAGCTTAATAAATATTTATATATATAGTTTTTAAATAAAAATAAACTATTTATATTTTATATTAAAAAAAGTATATATATTAGCAGTTTTATTGTTTAGATTTTTTTTTTACTTATAATTTATATATAAATCTAAAACTTATTTAACTATAGAACTAATATATTTTTTTATTTTTTTAAAAAAACTATTTTTTATATATTACTACTTTATTTTTTTTCTATAAATTTAAATATTATATTACTATTTTAATATTATTATATAGTTTAATTTATATTTAATCCGATTTTTTTTATATATTCTCTAAAATTTTAAATATTTGTTATTTTATAAAAATTTATAAACATTTTTTTTTAAAAACTTTTTTTATTGTTTAAAAAATAATAACGTTTATTATATTATTTGCTTTAATTTAAATATACTTAATTATAAGCTAATCTATTAACTATTATATAAAGCTTCCCGCTAATATTATATTTAAAACTAAAAATATTTCTATATTTATATAGTTTATAAAAGCTTTATTTTATTTAATTAAGTTTTTATTAATGCTATATTAAATTTAAAACTATATGTTTTTTATTTATTAAAAATATATTATAGCTAAAAAAATATAAAATAAGTTATTATAAGCAATAAAATAGTTAAATTAAATATAACATTTATAGTTTTAATAGTAAATATTATATAAAACTAAAGCTTATAAAAAAAAAAAAACAAATATAAAATATATTTAAATAAAGTATATATATATAAGCTAGGCTTAATAGTAGGTTAAAATACGCAGCAGCTAGTCCTAATATAGGTATTTAAAAACTGACAGAATTATAACTGCTCCTATATATATCCTAGCCTATATAAGCTGGCTATATATAACCCGGGCAGAAAACCTCCGGCCCCTCTTGCCTGCCTGCCCTAAAGGTCGCAGCGTAGGCGTAGATTTTATTTTTAACGCTAATAAACTTAGACGCTTAAAAAAATAAATGCCGAAGTTTGTTAAACATTAATAATTTTAAACGTTTAATTTATTAGTTGCTAAACATTTCTTTAACACATAACTTAACTAAACTATTTGTTTTTATAAATATTTGCTTAAGTTATTAAAATATTTAACGCGTTAAAAATTTTCAACTATCAATTGACCATCAATTTACAGTTTACTGCCCCTAGCGGGTCTTGGTACAGTACTGCCCCACCATTTCCACTTAGACGCGCTTTGAGCAGCGAGACGCGTTAAAGTACGTTCTTACACTCAATTCCTTGTAATACGCCAACATCTATTCCACCTCACTCACCGCCGGAAGCAAGCCCAAGCTAGCACCGTGAACTACGCGGTAAAGCACCACAAATTCACCCAACATGGCTGCACGATTGACATCGAAGCACTCCGTACCCCCCGCCAATCCCGCCAATGCCCTCGACGACTACGATGTCGACGATGATCCCTTTGCCGACTCTGGAGACGACGCAGTTCAAAAGGACGGAAGTGCAGATGCGCAGTCCAAGAAACGGAAGGATGCGGGTGGTCTCGGTATCGATGAAGCCGTCTCCGTCAGCAAGAAACCGAGAGTACCACGAGTCAAGCTAGACGAGACCCGGTTACTGTCCGAGAACGGCATACCCAAACTACGGAGCAAGGCCAAGAATCTCAAATTCAAGGGGAAAGGTCACGAAGTACGCATATAGCCGGGTACTATCACCTTTCTGTATGCGCACTTGCTCACATCACTATCAATAGTTCTCCGATACAGCCCGGCTACTATCCTTCTATCAACTCTGGCTCGATGATCTCTTCCCTAAGGCCAAGTTCCTCGATGCCCTCAGCATGGTCGAGAAGGCGGGTCACAAGAACCGTATCCGACTGAAGCGTATCCAGTGGATCGACGAGGGGAGGCCGAGGCCCGCCGGGTTCGACGACGGCGACGACGATCTCTTTGGCGACTCGAACCAGGCCGAAGAGCGAGACCCTGCCATGTTCCCGGCCCGTGTGGCTCCCATATTCCAGAACAGCTTAGACAAGCGTCCCAAGACGCCGGCGGGAGACGACCCCTTTGCCGATGAGGACATCTACGATGCGAGCCCTAAACGCAACACGGCGCCTGCTACAAGTGGCACCGACGCCCAGACTCATGGTGAGCCTGACGAGGATGACTTGGACGCCCTAATGGCGGAAGAGGAGGCGCAGCGACTGTCCACTTCGATATTTGGCAATGGAAATAAGGCGCGGACAATACAGACAGCCCAGACACGGCGCGGGCCAGACGAGGATGATGATCTAGATGCGCTTATGGCGGAAGCAGAAGCGGAATCAGCTACCACGCAACCTATGAAGCCAGTAAGTCATAGGCCTTCGATGAGAGTTGTGGTAGATGACGACGATGACCTGGATGCGCTCGTGGCCGAGGCGGGGGCGCAGGACTCAACAGCCCAGAAACCGTCGTCGCCTAAATCCAGCACATCGAACATGAAGGAAGGCATAGCTACGAATCACGACGTAGATGAGGACGAGGAGGCCGCCATGGCCGAGATGGATGGATTATGGTAACGGTCGTCCAAAGTATGTGTATAATTTATGAGAGCATGCATTACCTGGCGTTGATGGATTGGGGCGACCATTTGTTATTGGCATCATGATGATTCACGACGATCCCGTGCCGCCTCCCTTCCCGCCTCCCTTCCTAAGACATGGGATTTTGGTAATAAAGGCCCCGGTGCAATTATTTCTTCTGGCAATCGTCATGTCGACCTCTATTTATGTGTATGTGTAAACTACAGTGAGCTTCTACAAGAGGTACATTACCTACCTTTGACTATAATATGAGAGTTATAAAATGATGACAGATTATGCTGCTGTGACTACGGCAGGGGAGCGGGGCCTATAGTTGTGACGTGTTTGGCGGGGTAGCTATAGCTAGGTATACTAAGGTTACCTATGCTTGTCACTAACAACAGCAGGCCCACTGAAGATTACCCAATATCAATGTCTAGTACGACTTTATACATTGTAGTCTTCACTTGATAGCGAGAATCTAAACCTCGGTTTGCTGATACCAATCTCGAGCGCGAATCTAGACGTCCATGAACGGTGCCAATCCAGGATAGAAAGCCATCGTCATCATCACTAGCACCGCCATGGCGTCTGCAGACGGCCCAGGGCTCGTCGAAGCCATGCAGAGGCTTCACCTCGTCGATCCCGCCAACGACTTCAATGTCGATGACATTCTGTTCCGGCAGCGGCCTAGGAAACGTGCAAAAAGGCAGAACCCCGCTGAGCTGAAGGCTGAGCTCGAGAAGAAATACCTCACGCCCTCCAACACCTTCTCCCCCGAGTGGCTTAATCGCCTGCAGCAGCGCTGGGATAGTCCGGCCGACCTCACCGAGCTCTTTCGCATAGCGCCCACACAGAGCCGTACCGTCACGCGCTTCCAGAGGCACGGCCTTGAGGGCAGGGTCACCGGCTACAAGAATGTCACAGTCCCTGCCAACAGCGCCACTGCCAAGAACTCGACCTCCCTCATGCGCAAGCCCGGCAGCCGCGCCGACTTTGTGCGCGGCGCCGCCGGTTTTTTCCCCTTTGCCCCAGGTGGTCTGGAGGGCGTCGAGGCCACTGCCGCCGTCGAGGAGCAGATGCTGCGATCCACGACCTCTGCTGTCGACGGAACCAAGAGCAAACTTGAGCGCGTCATTCGTCTCGGCGCCGACGGCGGTCTTCTCGAAGTCGCCCCAGGTCTGAATCGGGGAATCGACTTCAGTAAGAAGTCAGCCGTCAACGAGAAGGAGGCTAAGGCGATCGAAGCCGAGCTGGACCAGGAACCGGAAGACAGCCCGGAGAGGGAAGAAGTCAATGGTCATGCCGACACCGTCAACGGCGTCGAAGATGAGCTAAATGACGACGAGGACGAGGATATCGATGCCTTGCTGCCGGTCGAGTTCCCAGCCTTAGAGCCACATACGAACCTAGCCGCATCGAGCGCCAGAAAGGCCGGCCGGGAGTGGGCACATATGGTTGATATCAACAGAGATATTACCAATTTCCGGGAACTGGTGCCTGACATGGCTAGGGAATGGCCTTTCGAACTCGATACCTTTCAGAAAGAAGCTGTCTATCACCTGGAGAACGGCGATTCCGTTTTTGTGGCAGCCCATACCTCGGCCGGCAAGACGGTCGTGGCAGAATATGCCATTGCTTTAGCCGCGCGCCACATGACCAAGGCCATCTACACTTCGCCCATCAAGGCTCTGAGCAACCAAAAGTTCAGAGACTTCCGTGAGACCTTTGACGAAGTAGGCATATTGACCGGCGATGTCCAGATCAACCCCGAAGCGAGCTGTCTGATCATGACGACGGAAATTCTACGTAGTATGCTCTATAGAGGCGCCGACTTGATTCGTGATGTCGAATTCGTCATTTTCGACGAGGTTCATTATGTGAACGATTTCGAGCGAGGCGTGGTCTGGGAGGAGGTGATCATCATGTTGCCCGAGCATGTTACGCTTATTTTGCTTTCTGCGACAGTGCCGAACACATACGAATTCGCCTCTTGGGTTGGAAGGACGAAACAGAAGGATATTTATGTCATTTCCACACCGAAGCGACCCGTACCTCTCGAGCACTATCTTTGGGCCGGCAAGAATATACACAAGATTGTGGACCATCAGAAGAAATTCTTGGAGAAAGGTTGGAAAGAAGCTGACCAAGCCATGCGTGGTAAGGATAAGGCCCTTCCGGCCCCGGGCGCTTCGCGGGGCGGAGGTAATCAGCAACGCGGCAACCAGAGGGGTGGTGGCGCTCGAGGCGCAAACCAACAACGTGGCGGACAGCGCGGCGGTGGTCAGTCGCGAGGCAGAGGGGGTCCTCCACGGGCCGGCCACGCACCTGGTCACCTGGGCCGCGCAGGACGACCAGGTGGTTTCACATCAGTTGCGCAAGATAAGAACCTGTGGGTTCATCTTGTACAGTTTTTGAAGAAGCAGAGTTTGCTTCCTGCCTGTATTTTCGTCTTCTCCAAGAAGAGGTGTGAGGAAAACGCAGATGCTCTCAGCAACCAAGATTTCTGCACTGCCCAAGAAAAGAGCCATATTCATATGATTATACAAAAGTCCGTCGCACGCTTACGCCCGGAAGACCGCGTCCTGCCCCAGATCATCCGTATGCGCGAGCTTCTCAGCCGAGGAATCGCCGTGCATCATGGTGGACTGTTGCCCATTGTCAAAGAAATTGTCGAGATCCTCTTCGCTCAAACGTTAGTCAAGGTACTCTTCGCCACAGAAACATTCGCTATGGGCTTGAATCTACCGACGAGAACCGTGGTTTTCTCCGGCTATCGGAAGCACGATGGCCATTCCTTCCGGAATCTACTTCCGGGCGAGTATACCCAGATGGCGGGCCGAGCGGGTCGCCGCGGCCTTGATCCTGTCGGATCCGTCATCATTGTCCCTCCTGGTGGTGGTGATGAGGCGCCCCCTGTAGTCGATCTTCAAAAAATGATCTTGGATCCGCCTAGCAAGCTGCGTTCCCAGTTCAGATTAACCTACAACATGATTCTAAACCTACTTCGAGTGGAGGCATTGAAAATCGAAGAGATGATTAAGCGCAGTTTCTCCGAACACGCTACCCAACAACTATTGCCCGAACATGAGAAGGCTGTCAAGCTGTCTGAAGCAGATCTCGCTAAGATCAAGCGAGAACCCTGCGCAGTCTGCGACGTGACCATGGATCAATGCCACCAGGCGGCCATGAACCATAAACAACTAACACAGGAGCTATACAAGGGTCTCATGGGCATACCCATCGGCAAGAAACTATTTTCCCAAAAACGCCTGATTGTTTGGAACAAGGAAGGTGTGCGGACACCCGGCATCCTACTTAACGAAGGAGTCAGCACCAAGGTATCGGGCGGCCAACCGACAGTCCACGTATTTGAGATTAAGACGGGCCGTGAGACACGAGATTCGTCAGACATGCTTCCCTTAGTGAAAGAATTTGGACCACTTCTTAAAATGTTACCTCAACAAAAGCGGAATATTGTAGCCAAAACACTCCACGTCCCCTTGAGCGACGTCGAGTGTCTCACTACGACGCTTGTGGATGGCATTATCCCCGACTTCTTCCAAGGCGGTGAAAGTAGAGCTAAAGCGAAGGATAAGATGTTGAAGATTTGCAAGAGTTGGGAGTCAGATATTTGGGATGAAGTGAGCTTCGCGAAGATCAAGAGCTTGAACTTGCAGGAAATCATTCAAAAACGCCAACAAGAGGCCGTGGATATAGTACAAACCGCCACCGTGCAGTGTCCCAAATTCTTAAAACACGTAAGTTACCTGTATCGCCGGTTTGCCTTCACGCCAAGTCCGATGACTTGCCAGGCACCTCAATTACTTTTACTAAGTATATTGTCATGCAAAATTAACATCATTGTAGTTCGCCATGTGCCATGATCAATGGCTTATCAAAGAGCATATTTCCTCCTTGCGACAAGCTCTCTCAGATCAAAACCTCCAACTCCTTCCCGATTACGAACAACGCATCGAAGTCCTCAAAGACCTTTCATTCGTTGACGCGGATACTCGTATACAGCTCAAAGGCAAAGTAGCTTGCGAGATTCATTCTGCAGATGAATTAGTACTCACCGAGCTGATCTTGGATAACGTGCTTGCTGACTACGAACCCGCCGAGATTGCAGCCTTGCTCTCGGCATTTGTGTTCCAAGAAAAGACGGAGTCCGTCCCGAACCTCACGGGCAATCTCGAGCGGGGGATGAAGACAATTATCGAGATCAGCGAGAAGGTGAACACAGTACAGACGGATCGGCAGGTGATCCAGAGCGCCGAGGACAGCAACGACTTTGTCTCGCGCCCGCGGTTTGGACTCATGGAAGTCGTGTACGAGTGGGCGCGGGGCATGAGCTTCAAGAACATCACGGACCTGACGGACGTGCTCGAGGGCACGATCGTGCGAACCATCACGCGATTAGATGAGACGTGTCGCGAGGTCAAGAACGCGGCGCGCATCATCGGTGATCCAGAGCTCTACCAGAAGATGCAGGCGGCGCAGGAGATGATCAAGAGGGATATCACAGCCGTTGCGAGCTTGTACATGTGAGGGGCTTAACTAGTCGGCCAGCTACCAAGATATCGGAGATGATGCTTCAGTCCCGTAGGAAAAGGGCATGATGGGAATCATGTGCGGATCGACTGTTCGACTTCGAACCATGAGCTCACAACATAAACATAGTTCATGTGTCACAGCTGTCATCTAAGAATAAACAATGCGAAAGGAAATAGAATAAAACCATCCCGACTAACGGCTGAGGGCTAGGATGAAATTTGCCTGGGCTGGCTATTTTGGCCTCATCAACAAAATAACTTCTATTTATGCTGTTGACAATGGCTAGTAACATCGCATTTAATTTCTCGCATCTAACTTAAAGATTGAATTTATGGAAGACGACAGGGCACAAATGAAATCTATTTGAGCCAGAATAATCGCTATCAGGCTGGCCGTATCTACGCCGCCACAGCTCAAATCAATAATAGATCGATATATTGTAAGATTATGAATCATGAGAACCGAACATAACATCTGCCACATTTATTTAAGCGCCGCCAAAATGGTGGCCTGTCATCCTAACTCCAATCTGCCTTTTCTTATCCTGAGTTTTCTAGTTCGTCGCGCATGAGAACCTCTGCGACTTAACCCAATTGCACATCACCGTGCCAACACAGCTGCAGCACAAGCACGCCTACACCATCTCGATGTTAATATCACTCCAAGTCGCACATGAGAACGGGAGTTCCAGCTACTGCCGAAAAGGGAAGTAACCAAATATTGACTCACCTTCCTCTGCCTATCGGCATTGTCCTTCCCGTCAATGCACTGCAGCGTCTGCGCGTTCCACCGGAACTCATTGTAGCAGGCGTTGGCGTCGATGACAGCGGCGCAGTCGTCGCTAGCGATCATCTCCTGCGTGCACGTCTGCGTCTGGCTGAACGCTAGAGGAGCGGCCGAGACGAGCACGACAGCGATAGCTGAAAGCTTCATTGCTAGCTGAGCTAACGGGACGGGAACGAAAAGGCTACGGGGGAATGGATTGGTCTGCCGAAGACGATATGCACGAGTGGAACTTGTAATTTTTAAATCCATAGGCACTTGAGATCCCGTCAGATGATGTCAAAACAAGTTATACTGACCAGAAAGATAACGGCTGGCAATTTGACATGGTGGCCTCGCTGGATAGGTACGTCAATGTCTGTTAGCTCGACTCGACTTACCATATTTAGCCGAGCATATGACGGCACTTGGGTTCAAAAATAGAAATAAATACTTGAAAAGGGCTTGGAGATGTTTCTATTCGTCGGAAAATATATTGGCCTAATTAAAGGCATTTGTTTTTCGTCATATGCATACAGCAGAACCCGAATCGGGAGGAGAGAGTCTGATAAAGAAAGTCCAAACCCGTGGGTTATTCACCACGTTTCTAGTTGAATGAATATTCCTAGTGAGCCGCGAATAAGTATACGAAATTCTGTGTAGGGTTAAGTTTTGTTCCCAGCCCGTAGTCTACGAGTCGACTCTGAATCAACAGAATAAAATTCTGTATTCAGGAGCGAAGCCGCTACGTGATAAGGTTCACCAAACAAATATCGATGAAAGCGGTCACTGTAAACTGCACATGACGGGCTACTTATCACTACTACAGCAGAACATAGAGACTTAGACTACCATTTCAAAAACGTGAAGGAGGTGTCGTCAATCAAGGTAGGTCAGGGGCTTCACAGCATTGACCTACAAGTCCCGAGCCAGTCATCTTTCTCCACATTAACCGGTATCAACGAACGACCTCGCTCGCCAATGATAGGAAGTTCCGATATTGAGTGACAGATTAATCCGAGACTGGGCATCAGGATGGCAGCCTGTGGAAGAAAACGGACTACGGCAGTAGCTCTTGCGGGAGGGTTCAGTCATTGTTCATAATGGGCGGGGACGTGATCTTGAAGATAAGTCCTTTTCTACATCTTCAACTGCAAATCTCGTGATAGAGTCACCATTACTGTGAATTTTTTTGGTCCGTTCTAGTCGCATTTTGAATAGACCTCGTGGTCGCAGATAAGACAGACGTCAAGATGCCGTTGAACAGCTTCATCGCTGCCTTGGGGCTGCTCGCGCCCGCGAGCGCGTTGCTTCGGTTCCCCTGCTCACAGCTTACCGTCCAACGCCTGGATCCCCTCGTCAACCCAGGCCAGAATCCCTCGGCCCATCTTCACCAAGTTGTCGGAGGAGTGAGTCATTACCACTTGTGGCGGAAATCTCAAATTATATAAAGAAGAATTCTGATAAGCTGTCGCAGAATTCATTTAATACAACCATGGACCCGGTCACCCATGATCTTGCGAAGCTCTCGACCTGCACCACATGCCAGTTCAGTGAAGATTTTTCAAATTATTGGACTGCGGTTCTCTAGTGAGTGATCTCCTGTCCTGTGCCCTTCTATTTAGCCGAAGACTCTATGTTCGGGTCAAAGATATTATTACCGATGATTTCTACGCTTCCGATATACTTAGATGAAGACCACTGACAACCAAATCCCAAAGCTACCGTCACAAAAATGGAACATTCAAGCGAGTCCCACAGATGGCCCAGGATAACTCACAAAACCAAGGCGGCATGGTACGTAGCAGTTGAAGATTTCACCCACACATCTCAGTTACTAACGCGTCCACCAGATGGTCTACTACATGACAGATGCGCTCTTCGACACAGCGCAGAGATCAACCGTAACAGCCTTCAAGCCCGGGTTCCGGATGCTCGTGGGGGACTCTACGTACCGGAGCCGCGACGAGGCGCGCAAGTGGCGCCAGCTAACATACACCTGCATGCAGAACGCAGCAACGCGGGCGCCAGAGACAGTCGACTTCCCAACGAAGCCCTGTCCGTACGGGATCATGGCGAACCACCGGTTCCCTACATGCTGGGACGGGAAGAACCTAGACTCGCCGAACCACCAGGACCACGTCGCTTACCCGGAGAGCGGGACATTCGAGTCCGGTGGCCCTTGCCCGGCGACTCATCCCGTCCGTCTCCCGCAGATCCTGCTCGAGACGGTGTGGGACACGCGTCAGTTCAATAACATCGACGCGTCCGATTTCGCGGACGGGAACCAGCCCTTCGTGTGGTCGAGCGGCGACCCGACTGGCTTCTCTGACCATGCGGACTATGTCTTTGGCTGGAAGGACAATGCGCTGCAGAAGGCTATGGATGGTCACACGTATGTGTCGGCGCCCATGCTGAAGACGCAGTCGGTCCAGCTGCAGAACCAATGCAAGGTTGCTGATAAGGTTAATGAGCCTATTGATGGATGTAAGTCCTAACCCCGCTTGACTTTATGGAATCACGTTGAACTCTTGCTGAGTTGTCTGTGCTTAGGGCTGAGTGAGCTTCCTGGCGTTAACCCTGTTGTTAAGAGGGAGAAGGAGTTTAGGGCTTGAGAATGACCTTGTTTAAGGTTATGATGGGGGGTAAATCGCCGCGCCTCCGCCTCTGATTCTGTTTTTCTTGCGGTTTCTTAAGACGTTAGTTTATAGTTAACCTAAAGACTGTTTCTTCATAAAAACTACTTATAATATGTTCCCAAGTTAGTAAAGTGATAGTGATCTAAATGAAGCATAGTCAATTATCATTTGGCGGCCCGCATTAACGCAGGGCCATTGGTGCCACTTCCGCATTCCTCTCTGGATCCTCTGATCAGCGTACTTGTCAGCCTAATCTAGCTCTACTCCTCGAGCTCCTGTTGCGCAGCGCGACGCGGCGCTCCATAAGTTTGCGCCAGCAACCAATTGCCCAACTTCAGACCTTCCTCACGTCTACGATAGTGCCGATCACAGTAAAATTCACACCGAACTCTCCATTTCCTCTTGACTCGGCGTTCAAGATGCCGCAAACAGTGTACCGGCGTCCATGGCCGCAATGGCTCGTCCTCGCAATCAGTCTCCCACTCACTATCGCCTGGGTCATTCTAATTTTCACAAAAGGGGCCGTTTCACGAGTAGCCGTGATTGTCGGATCGGTTGTTCTTCTAGTGTTATTGATTTTTACCATTCTCGACCCCGAGACCACAATCACGAGCCGCGGGGTCCTCTCCGACGGAACCGTGGTGAAGGTCCGGCGGCCCATCGTCGGGTTTAGAAGATATGAATCCCCGCTTGGCTTGACTGGTGGCTACGAAGTTAGAATCGACGGCTTTCGGTATGAGCCTGCCTATATTCGGATTTAGGATGTCCGTGTTCGGTGGGAACTCCGACACGAGAGCGGCTCGTAACCGTCTCGTGAGACACCTAGAGTTAGTACGAGAATGTAGCGGCTATTTAATCTAAACCCCGAAGCGTTCTAAAGAAAGCAATGGGTCAGTCAACCATCCTCTAGGCTTAGTGGCATCCGATTCGTGTCCGGCAGCTCCAATTGCGCAACCTTTACATTCGGCATCAAACTCCGAGGCATCCGGTATTCCCGACCCTCGCTATGCCGAGACGGATTCCGTTTCACTCCGTCTGATAAATCCGAATACTGTTGTTGGGGTGAGTTTTGACATTCCGGGGAATGACTAGCAGCTTACCACATCTCCCACGAAAGACCATAGACTCGTCTGTTGTCCCCAGCACGGGCTGCATTGCTGGAGGTAGCAGGTGTATTAGTTGACAGGACCAATGCTGCCACGCTTGACTAGACTTACTCGCTCTGCCTCTATTGATGTCGTGCAGGTTGCATCGGGATAATTCCGACAAGGGAAGATTCACCAGCAGTGTGGGTTAGCCGCTACAGTATCCTGTGTTCCTGACATTAGTTGTGGCACTAAAAAGTCAATAGAGCATCCATATACCGTCAAGTTCATTCTCACAACGTAAGCTACTAAGAATTATAGCTATCAAACATGTCAAAATAGAACGTGTAGTTGCAAAAAAAGTTGACGTTGAGATGACGTGACGCGACGATTGATTGCAATTGTCTGCATAGATGTGAATGAACAGGAACTTCTCTGACCCCAATTCTCAACGGCAGCCCAACTCTTAGCGGCTACAGAGCCTTGGAAACCAAGCTGTCATAGCGAGACCACGTATTCTACTTTTTCATGCGCCCTTCGAACTCCTCCCTAGACATCGGCGGGTTAACGGTGACGCCTTCGTCGAGTGTTGGTTCCTGAATGGTTTCTTTGACAGGGATAGTCTTATGCGTGACGGAGGGCATCACAGTTTCTACGCGTCATTTAGTACGTCATTACGTGAATGGGGATCGTCAAGGCAACATCAGGGATTTGGTAGATGGGAAAGATGCGACAAGCCGGAAAGAAATTCACCTTTTTCGACAACTGGCTGAACGGTCTCATGAAGATGGTGGTGGACGCGCTCAGACGTCAACGTCGGCTCCTGAATAGTCTCGCTATGGGTGTCGGCTTCTTTACGGGTATCTTTGAACTTCGCCCGCCTGTTCTCATGAGTAGCTCTTGCGTCACCTTGATCTCGGTTGATTTTCTGATGACTGGTATCGGCTTGCTCGTGCTGATGCTCCTCGGGCATCACCTCGCGCTCTTTCAGTGGCTGGACAGTGGTCTTGTAGTGATCTTGATGTCGATCTCTTTCCAACACCTTCTGCTCTCGCTGCTCGTGCGTCTTTCGGATAGTCTCATGCTCAACTACCGGTGCAGTCTCTTTAGTCATCGACTCGGTATCCTTATTACTACTGTTGCCGGGCGATGCTTGGCCCTCATTTTTGGAGCCCCTGGGGAGGATCTTGCTAAATGCGGTGGATGCAGCGTCCATGGTGATTGAATTTCTTTTCTTCGGTAAGCTACAGGAAATGGTATTATATAGATGTCAAAGTCTACCAGTTCTAGTAGATAATAGGAGCTCTAGATAACTTGGGGAGGAGAGGATATATAAATGCGTAAGATGACCGAGCGACTATGTACGCTAGATCCTTGCTGTATCACCATAATGAATGCACTGATAGGATAGTCTCTCCTTCCCCTCAGGCCAAGCGATATCCATGACGACTTCTCGCCATGTCGTCATATACAAGTCCTCACCGGGCTTATATCGCCCCTTGAGGGTATTTTCGAGAACAGCTTTCTTGACTAGCCACGTTATAGTATGCTAAACAAGTAATTCCTCAGTATGACGCTATTCTTAGGGTTTTAAAAATCGCTATATACTGGACTTTCCATGCGACGTTCAGGATTTGAGAGTATCCACAATTTCAGTGTTTCAGCCACGCATGAGGTCATCATGACAGCAACTACATATTGCTAAATACAGGCTCCTTCAGAAAACGGGATTAAGGATGGGGATATTGTTATATTAGAAATGGAGGTCAGAGACCGTTGGCTTGCCAGCTAAATACAGTAGGAACTTGACTGTGCCTTCCCGCAACTTCTAACAAACTCGCCCTTCTTCCTTATTTATGCTCCTCTAAACAAAACCTTATTGATAATGCGCCTGATGTGGCACTACGACGACAGTGTGAATAAGACCTGTTGGATAGATGTTTCCAAACTGTTTTCTGTATAATGGATTACATGGATAAACTCAGTATCAAGTATGCGGATATTTGTGTTTTGGGGAAAATCTGCCTACCAGCTCTTTGATTTATGATAACATCACGAATCTTAAAGCCGTTTAGTTACATTCATTTTGTTGCCCGAAATGCTGAATCGATTTCACGCTGTACGCCTAGGCAGTTCATCTCACAACAAAATATACGTCTTAATAGGGCCATGATGAGAGGTATTTGTCATACGGAATAACCCAAGGTAGTGGAGATGCGTATATCCGATGCCAGGGGTTAGATCATGTTATTCATTTGTAACGCCGCGGTCTATATATTCACCTACCCGTTGGTCGCCTGTCACGGAAACGGGCACGATAATGGGTAATGGGTAATAGATAGACGAAAGCGTAGCTTTGGTGTATATATAGACCTAGTTGCCGCCAGAGCTGAAGGGAGGAAGCCAGTTTAATATGGTTTCCCTTGCGGCCATAAATGATAATGTGCGAATAGAACGCCCGTTCCGAGCCTTATCCTCGTTACAGTGTTCGTATTAACAATAATGTTCTGTAATATAAAGGATACTTAAGCTCTTGTGGTCTAGGTAGGAGATCTACCATTTATTTATGCTCTAAAAATAAGGATCTTCAATGGCCCAATCCAGCTGCCCCGCTTCCTATGCCTATTTCGATTTTATATGAGCACATTTTCTTCGAAAATATGCTTAGTAATGGAATGGCCCGGGGTAACTTACCTGCTTTGAGGCCTTAACCAAGGAGGAATACTGACTTATACACATCCAAGGCTAGTGACTATTGCTGAATTTAATTGACAGTTGCTTGATTGAATAAAACGTAAGTATATTGACTTAAGATTGAAAGAAAACCAACGAAACCTGAATGAGTATATAGTTAAAGTGGATAGCAGGATATTCTTTAATAACTGTTTTTAGCGGTCTTATCAATGTTCTCCAGCCAACTTAGAACTGAAATTCAATGACATAAATATACAGAGGCTTGAGAATATCGTCAAATTTGGTAGCCTATTAAAACCGTGGAGATAAGGACACGTCTATAGCGAATGTTAAGCTACTCGCTTAAACTATCTTAAATACCTGAACATTGCACTCTTTAGGCTATCTAAGATGAATAGAATAGTACGTAGCTCTTGTTACGGTACGCATATAATCAACTGCAGACAGTCAAGCGCTCAGCTTGATTACGTTCTATCTTTTTATAAGGTAGCGCTGCAGTTCTAGCTCTAAAGTTTACGCGTGTAAATTTAGATTGCTAGAAATATATTTACTATTCCCAACATGTTTTCCAAGTTTACGTTAATCCAGTAACGTTATTAATCTAGGCAAATGGAAAGAGTCAGTTCTTTCTATTTTAGACTTATTTTATTTCCGCTGTGTAACCCTATAGCTTGAAGAATTTAGTTAAGGTTACAGGCAAAAGACAGATTGACATACTATCAGATTATTCCTGAGTACATATTAAATCAAGGTGATGGTTTTGGGCAAGTGAATAGTTATAGCTGGACTATAAAATAGTTGATTGTAAAACAGCAACTAGTTAGTTAACAATAAACCAAAAGAGGAGTGCTCCAAAAGAGAGGACGAATTAAGAAAGTATGCCGTTAGTCCCGCTGTCTATTCCGGAACGAAATGTCAATCTAACCATAAATAGTTAAGTAAGGCTTTCATTTTAGTGGATTTCTGAAATGAAGTGTTTGCGGAACGCGGCATTTCCATTCGGAATTTACCTCTCTAGGCCTTTCGCTAATAGAGTGTGTGAATTCGAATTTAGCGCGTTGATCCCATAACGCCTAGCGTAACAAGCAAGTGCCTTCAAAGGGAAATGGAACTTGTACATTGGATACCGATAGCCACATGGCGGGGTGTAGATACCCTCGAGGGTACCGGGCAACCATTCCCCATTGGGTTGCTGGGATCTTGTTAGAAAGCCGACACCTCGCTCGATGGCAGCTCGGTCTGTACACCTAGCCGCAAGGAGACCGATGATCGCGTAGGCCGTGTTCGGAACCTGACTACCCTCCGGCTCTGCGACGTAGTCTTTCGCGCGGTAGCTCTCAAGGGACTCTCCCCAGCCGCCGTCATCAGGGTTCTGATGCCTCAGAAGGAACACGCAAGCTTTGCTAACAGCTGGGGAGTTTCGCTCAGTGTATCCAGCGCAAGCGAGCCCCTGCAAAGCCCACATAGTGGCGAAGGTAAAACATACGCCCCAGGTGCCGATCCATCCACCATGCGCATATTGGGTCCGTATCAGATGGGAAGCGCCGCCGTTGATGCAGAGACGGATATCATCTTCGCGGTATTCGGGGTGCTCGGCGTGGAACTCAGTCAAAGCCATCATGACGGCCCCAGTGGTTTCCGCGTAGCGCCGCTCGATCATGCAGTCTTCGTACGTGTCGGTGATGTTGCAAAGCTCAACCATCTCCCAGCCGCGGACATGTTCATATGCCGCAAAGCCGGACCCGCCACATTCTAGCCCGATGAGCGAGTCGACAGCCAGTTGGAGACGCTCAATCGGGATCTGCTTTGACACGCCTGGAACCCGGTAGCCCTGCATTATTGCCATTAACGTCTCGGCCGTCACATCAGACACGATATACCCCTGCATACGTGTGCTATATGGCCACCCACCCTTGGTAGGATGGCGATAGGTACGATGAATTCCTATGCTATTGTGAAGGAGCTGTGAGTCTCCCAAAAATCCAAGGGCGGCGTTCAGAGATTCCAGGGCAGCCGGGCTGAGGTCATTGTCAGTCAGCAGTTGGGTAGATGAGCAAATGGCTGATATTGATAGAGCCGTTTCCCATACTGCATTTCCGTCCGTCCCTGACGCTGCTAGCCCTTCTCGACACATCCACAGGCCATCTGCAAAGTGCGGCGCCATACCCCGAACCCAATGGCTGTCGGACCCGTGGGCATGCTGGAGGACGATGATATCAACGCCCCAATAGGCGGGTGAATAACTGCAATATTCGGTGCTGTGAATATCAGCCTCTACTTGGAACAGCGCCTCGTCTAAGCCCCGTGCCCGTAACCCGTTGACAATGGGAAGTTTGACGAAACTCTCCCACAAGCTCATGGTCGACACCATGACCGACTGGGTCGATGACTTGGGCTGTATTAGGTCTACAGTATTGACATAGGACCGGAAGGCTGTCCAGTCGGTAATCTCACCGTAGGACTTCTGCGCATATATCTCGTTCCGAATCGCCCTGATCAGGTCATCCTCTTGTGCCTGAAAGCGATGCCCATAAAGGTAGCACATGCCCATATAAATATTGCGGATTGGCATCCACCAGTTGGCTGGGTTGAGCGGGAAACTCCGTGGTGTCAACAATATTTCGGCTGGTAGAGGCACGATGCCGTCCCAATCGTATAGATTCAGCACACAAAGCCAAAAACGGCCCCATGTCGGTATGCCAAGCACGCCGCCCATGGCGGTTAACAAGTCGCGTGCCTTTTTGCAAGCGGGCTGTTCTGGCCCTAAGCCTAGAATGCGTAGCATCACGTAGTTGATGCCGGTGCCAAAGACAGTCGAGGGACCCGAGAGATACACTCCCCATCCACCGTCGCTATTACGCGTGGTAAGGAGATACCGGCACATCTCTTGTCTGAGAGGCTTTGGGATGGGTAGCCCGACTATATAACAGGCGAAGACGATGCCGGCAGTGATAAACATGGGTCCGTCGCAGTTGGACCCCCAGCTACCGTCCTCCATCTGTAGTTGTCGTAAGAAGCTGCTTCCCTTCTCCAGTGCGTCCAGCGTCTCCTGACGCTGCCCTGACTGGTGCGTATTCGAGGAAAATTTCTTTTCCTGCCCCTTTTCTTTCTTTTCTCCTGGCATCTCTTTGTATTTGAGGCCCAGCCAATAAATTTCTCGAAATTTCTGCTCTGAATCCTGCGACAAATCTTGGTCGCTTTCGAGATACTTCCAAATATGTCGCCCGTTTTCGGCGTGGAGCCGCCAGCGGTGCAAATCTGTCTGACACTCTTCCTCCTCCAGTTGCTTGTCTTCTTTTCCTAGACATTCTGCCTCGCTACCCAGTGTGCTTCCAGCCAGTGAGACGTCTTCCTTTGTCATGGTCATTGTGTATGAAGATGCCATGTTATCTATAGTGTGGGGCTGATTTATGCTAGCTCAGAACTGTTGTTTTCAGGTTCTTATTGGAAAGGTATTGGACTACAGAGTTGAAGTTTATTGGTGTGCATTTCAGATTGTGTCATACCTACTCATCTGCTCTCCAAACCAGATCATACCTACTTTATCGTGGCCTTTTGTCTGATCTTGGATATTACTAAGTCCAAGAATTAATAAGCATTATGTTACTCACATGATTCATTGGCAAACTATCAAGCTTGGAAGACCATGGTGTAAGATGGCCTACAGATAAACGTAGCCGAAATTAGCGACGCACAACTATCGGACAAAACATGTAAAAGTCGACTATGGGTGAGAATCAGCGAACAGTAAGTTGTTTTGATTGGCCTACGAAGAAGGGGGCCCCCGTTGAAGCCTGTTAACTACTCATCTATGAATAATAACATGACTACCTACTTACTATCCCCAAATACATGGCCTATGAGAAGCACCACAAATCATGTATACCAAGACAACATGCGGGAACTAGAATACTGGGGCATGATTAAGGCTTCAACTCATTCTTACAATCGATACCTCATTCCTCGAGCGGTGTTGGTCCGTAAATGTCCAAACGGGACGAGAAACGATATTTCTTCATTAAATTAGTACGCGATATATATATATATGTCTATCTTAAAAATCAGTCTAGTGCTAACGTCTGATACTGGTATCTACTTCCACCCTTTCTTCTGATTGCTTTTCTTCGCTTCATTCTACTCCAACTATGATACCTGTCTCAATCTGCTAGCTTCAGCCAATGTCTTAGACGGTGGTAAGAGCCTCCATAGATAGTCTCACAATATATTATGCCTAGCTTTCTTTAGCGTTATAATTAGCTCTTACAAGGTACACACGGTCTGCACATTGTCCTGCACGTAATCGCCCCAGTGGAATCCTCGGGAGCACTAGAGGGTGGGCGAACCGGCTCGCTGGAGTGATATTTGCTGACGTTGATTATGACACCTTGTGCACATCTAGGACATAGTTTATGGCGTTTTTTGTGAATAGGTAGCAGGCTGGGTTAATATCGATTGGATAGGAGTCACTCATGATCGCACTATCCGATCCGGGTGCAACTTCGGACTCGGTCAAGGCCCACGAACCTGGCTTGGGCAGTGGCAGTCAATGATGATGATTATGACTGATAAGGAACCGGTCTGCATCAGCTACGCTGACCACCCACTTCCCGATCATGTAGAAGTGATTCGGCTCAACCAAAGAATACTAGTTCTTGGAGCTGTACATATTTGGGCATTTTATCACAACGAAATGGCTACGACAAGACCAAGTGCAGTCCTTCATATGCAAACTTGACAATGGCGAGCCCAACAGATCCCCAGGCCGACCGAGTTCAGAGGAAACGGATCCAAAATCGTGAAGCCCAACAAAAATATCGTAAGCCATATCGACTTCGCGCCTTCTTTTGCTTAATACTATGTCTTTTATCCCTCTCAAGCTCACTGAAACACATGTAGGAACCCGTGTGAAGGAGCGAATGAACGCACTTGAGAGGCAGATCAAAGAGTTGAAAACTCAGGCTAAAGTCCCTGAGGCGGCTTTTGGGGGTAAGCAATTCGTTTCGATTGGAAGAGCTTCCACTAGCATATTTCGTCCGTTCCCCCGCAAGCGATATGACAGTGCCGCTAAATCAAGCTTGGGAGAGCTATGAACGCATATTAACTTTCCATCTGGACTACTAGACGCAGAACAACAACAACTTGGGCATCCCACACCTATGTCCCCGTCAAACCCCTTTCCAGACTTCACTTCGCCTGAAACTTTCCATGCAACAAACTGGCTTTGGGAACAAGCACCTGCAACTAAAAACACGACCAGTCAAGCTCTTGATAGCTCATCACCCGATATGGACATAATGCTGACACCTTCTTCTACCTGCAACCATGAACATGTCCCCTTGTCGATAACCCCACAAGCATTATCGGAACCTGACCTAATTGGCGACCTGTTGCTGTCTGACGATATGGACGTGGGGCAACAACGAATGCAGAGCCAAGCCAGTGCTACTGGCCACGCGGAGCTCAGGAACAAACTACAGGGGCAAACATTGGAGAAGCGGCTCGAGTTTCTCCACCTGTGCCTCACCAGCGCTGGATTTGAGACCTTCGATTCCTTGGTCAGCCAATATTACACGTCAACCCTAAGTCCTGAGTCTGCCGTTTCTAGTCATCAGCGGACAAGTCGGCAAAGAGATCTCCCGGCCTTGTTAGCGGAGTTGCGCCGCTACGTCCGGACCTGGACCCAGTGGGAGGCTCACGGCTACCATTACGAAATTATTAAGTCAGCTGAGAGCATTATTAGTTGCGAGAAGGAAGGCGCTACTATCGATAGTGGCAATGTCGGATTTGGCGACGCTCTCCAGAAGCTCGCCAAGGAGCCTGACGTGAGTTCTGGGAGTGGCTCATTGTCCAATGCAATGCAGGTGTTGATGAGGGGTTTTCAAAACATAGTATGACCTTGCATTCTCCTTCTCAAGGCTACATGTGAATTGAGCAAGGGAGAAAAGCCTCTCGCTAATTAGCATTTAGAACCCGAAATTATGGACTTTGCTTGAGTCTCTAGTCGACTCGAGTGAAGCTATGATGACCCAACGGCAACGGTTTTGTACTTCACTAACGCTTATGCTTCTCCTGGATCCCCCGAAGCAGGTTTCTGGGAGTCAGATGGTGACGATGCTAATGAACTGTATCCGTATGATTTACGACAGCTCGACGTGAAAGACGATGATTTTCTGTACACGACCTGAATATGTATGAATGGCTGATGGAGAGATGGCGTATTGGCTCCATTGATAAATCTCTCTTTATATAAATCTCTTTCTACATTAAGTACACTATTTTGTAGATAAGATTATACAGATAAATGTTGACACATGTCGGCAACAGTCATCATTGACTAGTCTCAGTCCAATTTCCGTCTACGTACCATCATTTTAACCGTCGAATGGTGGAACTTGGTATCGCCCACCGAGAATCTCTCGGCATCTTCTGGTAAAGGCTTGATATCGTAGTGGAGTGTCACGTAAGCAACCAAGATTTTCATCACACGCGTGGCAAACCACCGTCCTGGGCTATACCATCATCAGTATGTGGAAGTAACTTAATATGAGAGAGGGATAAATGAGCTTACCATGCAGACCGACCATAGCTGAAGAACATGTATGTGTCACTAGGCTCTGCCGCATCTAGGCTCTTATTAGGTTCGCCTTCAACCCGCATACGGGCGAAGCGCAAAGCATCAAAGGCGCGCGCGTCGGGGTAGATGGTTTCGTCCCTGTGGATAGCCTCGACGGGTACGCCGAGCCAAGTACCTTGAGGTATATGGGAACCATCCGGGAGGGTGACGCCGTCCTCAGGCATGACTTGTTTCATGAGGCCCCTTGTCTGTAGAGGGTTCTTGCGGGCGCTTTCGCGTAGGCAACTGTCGATGACAATCATGCTTTTCAACGAACGAGCTGACGTCCAGTCGGACTCGGACTTGAAGATCGATTCGGCTTCTTGACGAAGTAGAGAGTATATTTCCTGCTGTGTTCCTTGGGGGCCTAGAATATCCATGAACATGTTCACCGTCGTGGTGCGCGTTGAGACAACTCCGGCTAATGCCTGCAATTGACACTTCTCATTAGCTGCTGTTAGTAATTCAATTGTGCCTCATCAACTTACTAGAAACATGAGCATATCAGATATGAAAGTCATCTCATCCGTCTTGATGGGAAATTTGAGTTTCTTAACCGAGCGAATACATTGGGCAACGAAGTCGTATGCTTCGTCATCATCCTCGCTGCCGGACTCCATTTGGTGCATACGCCTGGTTATCTCGGGCTGAAGATAGTAGGCTGCACACAATCTTTTTACCGTTTTAGTGAATAGGTTGAAAGGAATTCCAACGAAAGGTCTGAAAAAGCCCACGGGTAGCTGACCAACGAGCTCGGTGAGCACTCCTCCACCGACGATGAAGAGGCGCATCGCCCTCAGGAAACCCTCATCGCGGCTAAGCTTTGCCCCAAACATGACACGGCTTACACTGCTATCCAAAACTGTTGACAAGGTATCCATAAGCGGCAACTCCTTCCATCCTTCATCTGCGTCAGTACCTAGATTTACATCAACAGCGTGCCGGATACCATCGTATATCTGTGGTTGCACTAAGTCCAACTTTTGGTTAAGCGCCTCGGCGATGATCTTGTGCGCCGCCATTAGAATCGTCTTGCTATCGGTGGAAAGTGGGAAAAAAGTGATTCCTTGTCTATCTAGACGCACCACCTCAGGATTGAGGATTGTTTCGGACTGTCGAGAGAGCCATCGGACGTGCTGCTGTGGGATCATGACTTGTGGTCGAAAGCTTGAGTGCGGGACCACGTAAGAAAGCTTCTTGACGCCATACTATCGTGGAACGCGATTAGTATGCGATATAAGTCTCGTATAGTGACGATGGATGGGAAGAAAAAATGCACGAACCTGCTTATAACCTTGCTCAGCTGTGTCAGGGGCTTTGAAGACCTGGCGGAAAGAGGCTCGAGACCAGTTGAAGAACTCATTTCCAAAACCTGCCGATGGCAAGTTCTTTGGGACTCTTTGACGTGTGAAGAGCTCTAGCCAAATAGCGTAGGCAACAACTATGAAGCAACAATAGGCGACCAAACAAATAGCCGCATTCATGTAGTCTAGAGTAGGCATGATTCCGACCAAATTTCACCAACTGAAAAAAATCATAAGACAACTAGATCTTCATATGATCGCTCGTACCTTGCTTTTGGCCCAATAGGCCATTAAGGAAGGGAAGAGGAGGGTAATCAAGTAGTACATAAGTCCCGGCATGGCCAATGAGGAACAAAACCGTAATGCTGGCTGCGTCTCACGTAAGTGACACACTTCTCCGCATACGTCACGTTAGGTATGAATAATGGTGTCCTTTCACATGTTAATGGCACGGATAATTTAGGATTACTAAATTCATTCCTTGACACGGTAGGCTCGGCTCGCTTGTCATAGCGGCGTGTCGTCATCTTGTATTGATCCTTTCAGACTTTGGCAGGAGGCGATAACACAGGTGTTGCCCAATCATGCTGGGGTTGAAATCCGTACTGTTCAGGCAAAGCAGGCCGATTGCGGATTAACTTTGAGTCCTTGTATCAATTGAGGAGAACGTCCCTTTCGAGAGATAATTCCAGTGCGAAAAGTCAAGGAAAACTCATAATATTCCAATGTTTTCCAGTATTGACGATTCTTATTGATGGTTATCGATATTTCGACTACCCGCGCCTACACCTATTAAATATTTATACCAACAGGTGCGCCTACTTAGTTATATGGTAAATGGTGTGAGTAACACATTGATCTACCTTCAGAATAGTACGAAGGGTACAAAGTGTAGATAACCAACGGCCTTCCACGTAGCATTGTACTATTATAGGATTGGAAGCATGAGTGGCCATGAGTTTTTTTATCATAACATGCATCAAGCTGGGAGCCCCGTTAGGTATAGAGCATGATGGTATAATTACGGCAGGTTGAAAATCTATGTTTTTAACAATAATTATTCGCATGCGAATTAGAAAGTACTCAAACGCATAGGCATTTGATTCATGAGACCGCTTGATATGGCGACTCACCCTATCCTGTAGAGGTTAAGAACAATGTAGGGATCGCGGGGATTGGCCACATCGCTATTCGCGATTCGAATTAAAGCTGAAGTGCCAGATATACAGTGACACTCCCTGACTGTGTCGGCATAACGGGGGTTAAATTTGTTTGTCATGTGTGACTACCTGTCTCAGCCAAAGTCAAGATATAGTCTTGATTGTAGGTGCTTGGACTACCTTACACCCACACGCAGGCCTTGTCCTTGTGCAGTTTCTGGTCAATTTTTCTTGAGACTTTAGAGAATGTTTCCATTCTACCATTTTCCCCCATATCCGATAGATCATTTGATACAGGGAGTCCTTGCTTTATGCCGGGGACCAGGGGGGTTATAGAGATACCGTACCTGTCTTCTCCGGACTCAGTAAACAGCATATTGGTATTTGAAAACGGTCGCCGTGCTAGAACAAAATCAATAGTAACGGCCGTGAAACGCAGAGATAAACTGGAATGTTAAAAACCAGTATATAGGCCTGAACAGTAATCCTGAAGTATGCTGTAAGGTTTCTGCACTCTTACTCTACCAGTTTAAATATCATTACAGTCCTCTAGTGGAATATATACGTTTGCATTAGCATGTGTTCTATTCTGCATTGGAAAGGGTTGAACAGTTGTTTAATACTTCGCTAGATTCAGCTTGCCGAGGAGGGTAGTTTTTAGAGCATGTATATACATCTGATACATTCTATACATTATTCACCCACTTTAAAATTTTTCGAGTTTTCTATAAGGGACCATTTCATAACTGCCTTTGGCTCGAGCCCTTTACGATGTATACTGTAGGAATTCGGAAGACAAGCTGCACTAGTGACGACAATCATGGGTGACGTTACAATGTATCACAAGATGAATGTCCTTCGCAGCACATTTGCGACTGTATATCTACAGAATAAGACACAGCCCAGTCTTCTCATTCATGTCTTCGGTGTGATGACCCCTCTTGATTGGAATGCCCTCTCTCGACTCCTAAAGCAATGCTGGTCTTATAAGTTACTTTTCATGCTCTCTTATGGAATCATGTGTCAAAAAGTTATCTATTATTATCAATGTGCCCACAAGGCCACCATTTGGGTACTTGGGTTGGTCACGGACTGTCCGATGGCGCGAGCATACCGGGATAATACAGGAAAATACTATCGATGTATAATCGAAGCAATAGAAGAACACCACCTAGTTAGTATTTATGGGTGTCCCGAAACCTTTCAGGTGTCGTAAAAGGGTACGAAGACGACACGGTCATCAGTGCCACATATACAGTCACGTAATCACTAGTCTAAATAACCTTAAGTGTACCAATCGACTATGTGCGCATAGGGAGTGTCGGTATTGCACATATGCGCCATAAGAGGTGAGCGATATCAGGTGCAATACATCTGAGGAATTCGAGGTTGATAACATTTCAAACTTTAGTCGGCGCTAATCAACGAGAGAAGAGATCAGGGACAGATATGAGCCCAAAGAATCCCAAGTCAAACATTTATAGCCTTCAGGATATCAACCATCATATCGATTAATTATAAACGGTTTACGTCATAGAACTATATACCATATAATCTAACTTTTCTAGCCTGGCGGTTTAGTTCCTCCTATCCCTCCCACTTGAATGGCGTATATAGCACGGCGTGATATCTTGTTAGAGTACAGGATATAAATTTATCGCCGAGTGATAGTTAACGGAGAAAAAAAAACACTGCGCGAGGTTTGAGAAGCATCTATCAAGTACTCAATAATAACCAAAAATTTGCGACTAAAGACGTAAAATACCAACCTCTCTGTAGATTGAACGTCGATCCTTAGCGCCCAAAAACTATTCGGATGAGAAAATACCAAACATGGGGACAAGCAACACTGTGTTAGCCCAATGTGTAGTCTGGCTGAGTAGATGCTCGGGCCTTTTTTTCTCCCACTCTAATGTTTGTTGGTTTTGCTGTGACGTCAGCGAGCAATATCTTATTGTTTTTTTCTTTTCAATAACACATCGGAAACGAGCATATCGAATTTATTATTTACATTATACTCATTAACCAATTTTGAAGACGGCAGTAGTAACTACTCATCAAATTGTCAACTTATCGGAGTCGTGACAAGACGGAATTATAATTCAATGCTTAACTCAAGGCTCAGGGGAGTGGCAAAGTCCAATCCATTGAACGAAGCACTATTAAAAACGCTCAAGAACAACGATAGTGTATGTAGTTGTAACAAGGGCCAGTACTACTGGGGCTTGGAATAGGCTTCAAATAGTAATAATTCTCTAGGGCTCTAAGGATTCCTGTATCTAAAAGGAAGAGATTTCTTTGGAATTACACGAGGGCATCCTGGGTCCTTTATAGACCTCCCAAGTATGCCTTGAGCCTTCAAGTTGGGCATTAATCAACCAACATGCATATAGGGATATGTATGTTGGTTCCCAATAGCCAATAGCCTTATAGTATAGGTGGGTCAGGGATCAGCCCGTGTGACAGTAGTTTCATCGAACTCGGCGACTTCACTTTTTATACCGCAGATGCGGTTGCGCTCTAATATTTAATAAAATCTAATTAGACTGTAGTCAACTATAATAAGGTCCAAAGTGCTAGGCTTGGAATTGAGTCATATTTCAAGGGGCCATACTGAACTAGCTTCCTTCCTTTAGCTCTGGCGGCAACTATACACACGAAAGCGTAGTTTTCGCCCATCTGCTATTATTATACCTCACACCCTACCTCATTTTTCAAGTATGATACGTGCAATAATCGAGCACGTCTAATTAAATAACTTCCGCTATAACCCCACAATTGCGGTGAGAAGATACGTACCTTTTCGTCAATATGCGCATCTGGGTAAAGCATTCCATATGTTTACAAAACCCCATCAGCCAGGGTATTCCAGCTACCCAAACGAGAGAACATTAGATAGCCGGCGTATTTATAGTATATCGGTTCTAGGGATTGTACAAGCCGCAAGAGACACAAATGAACAATCTCAAGCGTGAATGTTAGTGGTGCCACAGAATTCCCATGGATTCTAAACTCCCTTGTCGTATAACATTATCGCGGAACATACCTGGCACTATTCTAGTATATGACTAAAAGCAGAGTATTGTAAACGGGAGTGCCTTGGTATTGCGGTCAGTCACGACCGTCGGAACGATGAAAAACGTCGAGGGAAAAGAAAGTACGATATCGTCGGGGTCGTGAAGGTCTTTCCATCATACCGATGTAATCGAGAATATGTACGAATGCGCCCCTCCCTAAGATGTCAAAATGCCTTGTAGTAAAACCCAACCCTAACGCCAAACAAGCCCAAAATCAATATGAATCTCTTTCCAGGCTTAAAGGCTGCGGCGTCTCGCTGGTATCGCCATGTAACAAAACCCGGCTCTCGATCGCTGGAGCCGCAAACCTCCTACAACTACCCTTCCCACTAGAGGCATCATCATCGTCATCATCACCACCACCGGAAGCTCCCTAAGCCCTGAGGGCGCGCAGGCGCTGTTGTAAGGCATCCTCCTCCTCGGCGGTGGGCTCGTTAGTCTGGGCAGGTGTAGGGTCAACCTTCGAGGGTTGGGCGGCGTTGAGCTCGGTGTTGAGCTGGACGCCTGCGTCGTCAGCCAGCTTGCCGAGGAGTTCGTGTACGGCGTCGTCGGAGACCTGCTGAGAGGTGGTCTGGGAGATGGCGTCCTGGTAGATGCCGTTGTTGACGGCGTACTCCTCGTTCTGCTGCTTGAACTGCTCGAGGGTCAGGAGTGTGCGCTCGGGGTTCATGTTGCGCTGGGCGGCGTTCATGGTGCGTGACGACTGCCCCATCATGTGCGTCATGCGGTTCATGCTGTTGTTGGCCTGGATCTGGGCGACACTCAGCTCGGCCATGTCGGCCATCTGGTCCATCTGCTGGGCCAGGGCCTGCTTGGACAACAGCATCTTGGCCTTCTGATACGCTTTGGCTGTCTCGCCCTTCTTCAGCAGGTCTTGAATCTGTTTCTTGAGGAGCGGGTCCTGCTTGGCAGCCTTCTGGGCTTCGCGACGGGCCTGCTTTGCTTGGAACTGTTGGATGCGGCGGGTTAGTGACTATAGGAACAACATCCGAGAGTTCAAACCGAATGGCGAGGAAGAGCGTACGCGAGCCTGGAACTCGACTTGCATGTCGCGGGCGAGTTGACGGTTCGACATGGTGGCTGAAGAAAGACAGATGAGGGACGTTGATAACGAATGGGACGTGCGCGTGAGGAGTCGAACGCGCTAAACGTTGCGAAGGTGAAATATCGTTGGTAAGCGCAATCGAATGTGTGTCAGGATGGATTGTTCGTTCTAAGGGAGCGTCAATAGGTGGATGGATCGTTGGTGGCAGTCGATGTGAGGCTGTATTGTATTTTACAGCGCTGTTGCCGTTGCTGTCTTGTCACATGAATGGCCTTGCTTGCTTGGTGGGGCAGCCACGAAATGACGCAACCCAGTCTGTAGAATTTAACGCCACACAGAAGTTGAGAGAGCACAGCCACTGCCCCCCTATTCTAGGTAGGCAACCTATATAGCATCGATTCGGATTTCTCGCTCCAGAAGCAAAACGGGTTGATCACAGAGCTACAATTGAGACGGGAATGTGCTGTCTACTATAGAGTGCAAAGACTATTTGACAATCCTACCGGGGCCCCAGAACATACGGGGAATTTGATCACGCTACGCAATACGAAGACGTCCAAGTCGAAGCCGACGTAGGAATTTACTGGTCTGGCTCACTTACTGAGCCATAGTTAACCTGCAACACGCTCGTGTGATAAGCGGACTATAAAAACAGGAAAAGCAATTTCGCGATATCAAATTCCAATCGTGGACCCTTCCTCCCTTGGTGGAATTATTATCCTGAAACAGCAGGGGGTTTTTTGCTCGTGTGTAGGACCCGTCTGTCTGAGATGTTTGAACCGAAGGAGCCATATTGTGGGGGTTAAGCGGACGACCCGAGGGATTCGGGGTGTCATAAGTACTGTAATTACTATACGGGCACTAGCAATAAACAGGTATCGTTCGATGGTAGACTGCCCAGGCAATACAAAGCATATAGTACTAGGTAGTAGTAGCATATACTGGATTAAAGAGTTGCCTGTGAGCGAGGCCTGCAAGATCCGGCGAAAGATCCGATGCGGCCGACGGTCCGAATACAGTAGTTGTAGTCCGTCCGGAGGGAATACCAATCTCGACAAAGCAGCGGACTATAAACTAGTGTATAGACGAGCACGTGAATGATGAAGGTCCCTCGGTATCGCAACCGAACCATTAAATTAATTCTTCCACGGCTCGGTCTAGCTATTCTAAATCGAGTGCTCTAGCGTTCAGCTAGGGGTATCTTTCGGATCATGC
The DNA here is from genome assembly GCA_019843955.1 of Xylaria sp. 218_066. Classification (NCBI taxonomy): domain Eukaryota; kingdom Fungi; phylum Ascomycota; class Sordariomycetes; order Xylariales; family Xylariaceae; genus Xylaria; species Xylaria sp. 218_066. The sequence goes on along the minus strand of JADKYC010000138.1, from coordinate 56,871 downwards.
GGGGAAGCCAAGACAAGCAGGTATCGAGCTCGATCCGATAGGATTATCGGGCCTTTCTGAATTGATTGATCACTGACTATACTATTTACATAAGAGTATACTGTAGTGTATCTACCGATCCAATCCAATCTTTGAAATGTGAAACTACTGCAATGGAGAAGCCGAACATTGTTGCGAGGCTGGCCCCTTCGTAACAGTTGCCAATAAAACCTAGACAGTCTCGTGGTGTAAAACGTAAGATCTATATGTAAGCTGTGAGATCATCCCACTACTATGTAAGCTGGGGGCCACTAATATGCACGTCAGCCGCTGTAGACAGTGCGTAGGTAGTTATATAGGTTATTGGATACCCCCGAACTGCTGTTGAAACTACTATACTTTACTACCCCCATAAACAAGATGGGTTGGCAAGTACACGCGCTGGGCAAGGCTTTAGGTGTTTGGGACAAGCGCACAAGCCAGTAGCTGGCTCTCGCACCGAAGTTTTTGGTGTAAGTACCTTGAACAAGATACCTCTCGCGCAGTTGGACCAAGAGCTAGCGTGGTATTCAACCTAAAATCCCGTTAATTGAGACTCGATACGGCAATTGTGGAAGATAGCCGGTAGTGGAGTAAGTAACTATCACCACCTTAATTAAGTACATAACTACCTACTCCGCTCAGACTCCGCTGCTGCTGGCTCCTACATGTAGGATCTGAATCTCGAGAAGATTCGATTGCATTTAACCCTTGCATCATCTGTCCCTCTTGCGGAACAAGCAGGCTTGATTAATTGGTGAGGCCCATCTGCAACAATGAAGGCATTCACTTTAGTATACCGGCATTCCGCTACTAACGACGTCCGTATGATATGACCTCACACATTTCATTACCTATCTATAAACGCCACTATAGATTTTGCTCGTCGTGTCATGCCATATCGTGTTTGGTGTCTGCCAAGTTGATTCGTAACTACCTAGCTACAACACTTGGACTTGGTCACTTGGCAGAGGCAGATACGAACAACGATCGCAGGCAGTAGCGATGAAATCAACGTATCGGCTCCACCATATACGTAGATGTTATCGACTTTCAAAATGTATTAGTTCTCGCGGTGCGTTTTCGGGAATGCGGTATCGTCTACCTAACGGGGTGGACGCAAATCTACAAACATCTGTTGGTTTCGCTCTGTGGAGTAACGTATTCGTGGATCGGAGGTGTACTAGGTAGATCGATATTTACCCGTCTAGGGAAGCAAGCGGGCTCATCTGCCGTTGGTCACAGTAGGCAGAATAAGAAAATTGCACTTGCTGTTGCGTTGCCTCCTGTATTCCTGCTCATTCGGGTCACACATGAAGGATGAACAGGCACAATAAGTGGCGGAGGAAATTCAAGCAGATTGCAACTTGAAAACCGGTCAGGAGTGGAGCGAACATCGGCGGCGTAGATACGAGAATGTACTGTACATTTGCACACCTCCTGACAAGACGTTTGGGCAATCAGTATGGGCTCCGACGTCATTTAAGTATCCTCTCTGACAACGAATGGAGTTCCTATGAGCATCCAAGGCATCGTTGTTGGTGCTGTGCCGTACATTTGTTAGGATGGCGTGTAAGACGAAATGCAGGCTGGCGGCGAGTTGATTGATGGCTGTAGTACATACTTAGTGTGGCTGATCTCGCTATTTTTGAAGCCCGCCCACTTCCACTAAGTAACTATTCATGCTAATTATAACTACCGTACACGTAGGAATTTACCGATACGCCGTTCGCACGAAACTGCCTCATACAAGAGCTGCAATCTAATTTCGGCAACTAGAGAAATAAAATTCGGCTGTCCATCAGCCTGGCCTCGCCCACTTTTGACTAACAATGGACAAGACCTACTGCAGTGCCCAGGGTAGTTACCGAATCAGTAGCGCAAGTGATCACAGATATGCTATGGTAGGTAGTTACCTAGGTAGGTAGTTACTTAGTGATTAAAACTGTTGTCTCTCATCATATGCTGATTCTGGGCATTGGTTCTACAAGTGCCACGCCTAGTCAATATCTTGCTCCCTGGCGGAATGATACGCGTGTCCGTCGCCCATGAACAGCCTGTAATTGACCGAGACTCTTCGTGGACATGCGCAACAGATGTCTTAAAGGGGGAAATATACATGGCTAGGAATACAGACCAACATGTCGGCCCTGTTGGCTATGTGCGTAAGCCCCTTTAGAACCAACGGATAGAAGATCCTGATTCAGCAATTAATCATGTCAATTGCGTACACAGAAGGGTATGCTTTTGCCCAGGCGATTACGACTTCCGCGGTGCGTGATGAATGAGATTCGTCGCAGATACACCGGACATGGTTCACAGTACGAAAGATTCGCTTGCCTAATTGGGATGGGTTCCGTCCTTCGTCTGATCCGCCGTGACGATGCGCCGTTGGCCCCGTTGATTGCTGTCGCGGCCGGATGCTCGGGGCTATCATTCCACTGGCTGTAAGGTGAACAGCGCCCAGATGCCTAGGTATCTTAGTGGCGGTGGTGTTCCACTGAGCTACGAGCAGCGTATTATAGACCCTCCAATAAACGGCTAGTCTTCGCCGTCCCCCATCTATCAGTTACTTACCTAAGGTATGCTTAGGTAGGACTTACAGTGCCTTAGTGTACTGTAAGTAGCTGTTTCTGACCCCACCCACCAGTAGACATGCCCCGGCATCCCTTTCTCCCTCCCCTGAGGCCAAGGGCGGAACAGGGGAATGACGGGTGGGGTCCAGCAGTGGCTGACGTTCCCTTGGTGTCTCAGACTCGGCTTACCTAACCCTTGAGGGGGGTCCGACTCGAAGAGGCCACGTTGGACATAAAGGAGGGTTGGCCCCCTTCGCACTTGACCCTTCTCTTCAGCACACAGCAACAGCGTTTAGCGCAGACGGGGAGTCGGGACAGGGCACACCACAATTCTTGGCAAAGGACACTCTGTCCTCAAACCACCAAAATTCCCCACACTTTCACCTTTCACGCTACAAACCACGCTACACTCAGCCTACCGTCGACGCCTTTGTTGACGGTGCATCACATTTCCCCATGGACTGATCCGTCAACTTGAGTCATAGTCCAGTCGCCCCGTCCTTTTAGCGTTTACACAATGCTTAGGCAACCATGATATCGGTGGTATTTCAGGTAATGACAAAGTAGACGGCATCGGATCAAATCTTATCATTCATTATCGAATACAACATCGATTCTGGTTTACACTGCACCACCAACGACACCATCAACTATACTTTTCTACACACGCGCTAGTCCTCCAGGCCTCTGTTCGCTGTCGATCGTCTGAATCAAACGAGGCTACCCATTGCGTACCCCACCGAGACCACTTAGGTGGCATACCGTCTTCGTGGACGCACCGTCGGTGAAGATGGAGGCATCACAAATATCAACACCGCAAGTCAAGTTCGAGGCGTCTCCCGCCGAGTCGTTTTTATCCGCGCCCGGCGAGCTATACCCGTCACTGTTCGCCACCACTCCTACTGCACCCGCCATGGACCCCGAGGGCGTCATGACCCCGGAGTCGAATGCCGGCGAGGAGAACACGGCGAGTGCCTCAACTCCCGATCCCTCAAATACCCCGGCCGCTGAAGGCGAAAAGAAGCCTGTTAAGAAGCGGAAGTCGTGGGGTCAGGTCCTTCCTGAGCCCAAGACCAATTTACCCCCCAGGTAAGTCTGACATATTTCGGTCGATGTCACTACCCATTACTAACGCATCACACCAGGAAACGGGCTAAGACCGAGGATGAAAAAGAGCAACGACGTGTTGAGCGAGTTCTGAGGAACCGTCGTGCCGCCCAGTCCTCCCGAGAGCGCAAGCGCCTGGAAGTTGAAGCTCTGGAGCAGCGCAATGCTGCTCTTGAGGCCGCCTTGCGCGACCAGCAAAAGCAAACTTTGGCATTGATGGAGGAGTTGTCAAAGTTGAGGAGGAACGCCGGCGTTGTCAGCCGGAGCCCCTCGCCTCTCCATGTTTTTCAGCCCTCTCCCATGACCCTCTCCCAACCCCTATTCCAAGAGTCGGCAAACGGATCAGCTCATCCTCCCTCGGGTATCATGGATGACTTGATCATGATGTCCGAACAAGACGGCACGGTTGACCCCGCCTCCATCTCTCCCGAGCTCAACCCCATCGCCGATTCCGACTTAAAGACCGCACCCACCACCGCGGCCGAGACGGAGCCTGTGGCAGCCCCCTCAACGGCGGCTGCTTCTTCTGACGCGACACAACATCCAGCAGCGGTGTTGTGCGACCTGCAGTGTCCGTCAGTCGAAGCAGCGCCGTCGTGGGCGGCTCAAACGCAAGCCCCCCCGTATCAGCTACTACTAACGTGGTTGATGGCCTCTTCGGTGCTGATTTCGTCTTGTTGCCGTCCTCTGACACTGATCACTGGGGCGCTCAAGAGCAATTTAGTCCTTCATCCGACCCCCTCAATTTTGAGTACAATCATTTGGATAGTGACGCTGCCCCCGAACTTCCGGAGTTCGACATCAATCAATTCCTCAGCGACGATGTCAGCGGCTCAACATCCGGCGCGACCGCGGTACACGACTCGATCAACCAAGTGCCCGACTCCACTTTCAGCTTCTTCGACTTTGAGAATCAAGTCCCTACAGAAACTTTTAACCAGCAGCCCCAATCTGGCGCGTCCACTTATGGATGCGACGATGGAGGTCTTGCGGTTGGTGTCTGAAGGACGCGAGGACCGGGTCGAGGGACTGGCAACTGGATTCCCGGGTATCAAGGGAGATCAGAGCCGTGGATCGCTGCTGTGGCCAGATGGCGCCAGCTTACCGTCCCGCGAGGTACTGCTCACACTATTGTGGGCGCTTAGAGTCGAAGAACGAAAGATATTATCAAAGGAGAATAACAAAGTCTCCCTGCCTAGTTCTCGGCCCGGATCAAGCGTCTTTCGAAAGAAGACATCAACAGACCAAACAATTGTATTATCGGTGACGGGTAAACGGAAGGGGGAGGGGGAGGCTGACGGTACTGGGAAGCGAATTCGGCTTGGTTTATAAGGAACGAATCAAAATGGAGTATGGACACTGGCGTCAAGGATGATTATTAACGATTGTCTCGCAGAGAGTGGACGTGTACTACCCGTGTGACAAATATACTGTTCTTTGATCATTTTCAATGCAAGTGTGCCCCTTACCTGGTGATATGTTGGACTTCATCACGACATTCATGTGGCTGCCACGCAGGACCTATGATGGCCTGCGTATTGGAGTTCGGGTGGTGATCAAGATTCAATCTTTACTACCAGTAAGCCCATGCTTCGACGATAGGGGTAGGGCGTAGGATTGTTACCACTATATTTAGCTGGAGCTTGGCGCAACATGATCCTACCAACTACGGCGTCCTGCAGATATCTAGCTGCGTGTCCCCGCCCAATTTCTGTCTTTCCTAGATCATACTCATCACGGTGACTCACCTCAACCGGAGGACGATAATTTCTCAAGAAATGTCGCAAAGCTTGATTATTCTCAAGCTTCGGTCACAACCCATAGACTCGGAAACAGCGCAATCGGGCAGACTTGAATGATTCAACGGGACGCTATGGCGCCCCTTACTACCGATCCCGACGCGATCCGTGTTGTCTTAACCATGAATCGGCGAAAGGCATTCTACAACGTGGTAGTCCAGATTACGGCATACATGCAATCGCAACTGAAACTACGGGATCTCAATCCACCGACGACTGATGCAGACTCCTCTCCCTCTGGCCCCCACAGTGAGGCAACCGCTAGATCGCAGCCCCATAGCCCGGAGCTGGTGCGTCTCCGACAGGCCGCGCGACGGCACTTCGATGCGTGGCGGGCGGAGATTCTGCCGAAGCTGAAGGACATCGTTTATAAAGTCGATGACGAAAAGATCATCGAGGCGCGACGGAAGCGGGCTGAAGAGCTGAGCGCTAAAGCCGCGGCCGAGCCGGGGCACGGAGAAGATCTTCTCGTGTTCGAATCCCCCTCCACCTCCGGTTCACCACCACCAAAAGGACAAGGCCACGGGCACGGACAAGAGGACCCAAAGACAAAAGAGGAACTAAAAGCCTTCCAGAAGCTCTACCACCCGATCCCGAATATTTTAACGCACAAATACTCGCAGCGGGACCGCGAGGAGGTCCTCAGCGCACTGATGCTGCTGCTCCTGTCGACGGGGAAGTACGACGCGTACGCGCGGACGGTGCTCTGCTATCTCGCTTCAGCGCTGGAGATTCCACCGTCGCGACTTGATGCCGAAGAAAGCGCTATCGCGACGACGCTTGTGAAGACAGCACAGAAGGCGGATGCCAAGGCGAAAGCGAAGGGTGGGATGTCAGCAGACGCAGAAGCCGCGAAGCGCCGAGACGAAGGACGCGCCGGACGGCTGTGGAAAGTCGGACTCGCATCCGTCGCAGGGGCCGCTATTGTCGGGGTAACGGGTGGATTGGCAGCGCCGGTCGTAGCAGCTGCGGTAGGCGGGCTGATGGGATCCGTGGGCCTGGGGGGGCTGGCTGGGTTTCTAGGGATCTTCTGGATGAACGGGGCTCTGGTGGGAGCGCTGTTCGGGGCCTTTGGGGCCAAGATGACGGGCGAGATGGCTGATAAATATGCGAGAGAGGTCGAGGATTTCAAGTTCCTGCCTTTAAGCAGTGCCGAGTTCGGGAATGCTAGGGAGGAGGGGGAAGCAAGACGATTGCGCATCACCATTGGTGTTAATGGCTGGTTGGAATCCGAAAGCGATGTTACGCGGCCGTGGCGCGCGCTGGGTGATCAGACGGAGGTATTTGCGCTGCGGTATGAGATGCGCAGTCTCCTATCCCTCGGGACGCAGTTGCGAGCGTTCGTCAGTTCGGCCGCGTGGAACGTCGCGCGCGCGGAGCTGCTGAAGCAGACTGTGCTAGCCACCGTGCAGGGCGCGCTGTGGCCCGTGCTACTACTCTCTTCTGCTTCGGGGCTTGATAACCCGTTCAGTCTGGCGCGGAACAGATCTGACAAAGCGGGACAGGTGCTCGCCGACGCGCTCGTGAACCGGGTACAAGGGGAGCGGGCCGTGACGCTGGTGGGATACTCGCTGGGTGCACGAGTAGTTTATTCGTGCCTGCGGGCGCTGGCGGTGCGCAGCGCGTTCGGGATAGTAGATACTGTAGTGCTGATCGGGGCGCCGGCGCCGGCAGGTGCGGAACAATGGGGTATGATGCGGTCGGTAGTAGCGGGAAAGCTGTTCAACGTGCACAGCGAGAACGACTATATCCTGGGGTTCCTGTACCGGGGAACGAGTCTGCAACTCGGGATCGCGGGGCTGCAGGCCGTTGGTAAGGATATCGAGGGGGTAGAGGATCTGGATCTTAGTGAAGAAGTGCATGGACACCTGCGGTATCCGGGGCTGATTCCGCAGATACTGCACAGATGCGGGTTCGTGGGTGTTAGGGGTGGGGATAAGGTTATTGAAAAGGACGAAGAGGGCGGAGAGATTAGGATGAGCGATAAGGATTATCCTCAGCTGGGGAATCTTATTGATATTGATGATGGCGAGGATGAGCGGTTTCGACCGACGCTCCCGCCGCGACGGGCCACGGGTTCTGGCGTTGAGGAGGCTATGGAACAGAAGGATCGTGTTTCGATGCTCAAATCGAACCTTGTGAGTAGTGATGTGATCACAAGCAATCTCGAAAAGACCGGGAAATCGGGTCCGTCGTTATCTACGCCAGATTTATCCGAAAACCGTGGAGGGAATTCAATTAGAATCGACCGACGATCAGCTAGTATCCCTAGCCAAGCGACTTATGAAAAAGCTATCCCTAGCTTGGAAAGGCATCGATCCAACGACGAGGATGGGGATGAGTATGGCGAAGGCCGTATCACCATGATAGACAACGACGATCTAAGCGACGGCGAGCTCACGATGGTTGAACCTTTGAGCATAGATAACGATGCTCCAACTGGGACTCAGACGCATAATTGATGCGATTTAAGATTGGGCATAGCGATATTGTATGCTCAAAATCGAATCTGAACTAGGGCCCATCAGTCTCGCATCTATATAAGCTTCGCCGTTCTCGAGCTCTTCCTAACGTCTGATCTGTCGACGGCACGGAGCGCCCAACATATCGACGATGCTCCTTCAGCTGATGATTCTTTGGTTTTGTTGCTAGCTTCCTGTCACCGTCAACGGCCACGAGAAACGTCTCCTAAACCTCCCATGTTTACATGATCTCTCGGGATATGGGTCAAGCCTAATTACCTCTCTATAATGATCTCGGCAATTTACACCCAGAGTCCACTCCCCGTATGAAAGGCTGGCTTGAGAATGGACAATGAAGAGCCGACACAGTGAAAGTAAAGCGCCGCTTTCCGGTCGGTCAAACTGCACTTTGGCTTCAAGGGTCGTAACAATAGCTGGATAGACATAAAATTGGTGCCGCGTAAAGGGCCAGCAGATTAGTAGTCTTCACGTTGCCGATATGGAATTTAATGCAACAAGCCAAATAGGTTGCAACACGATTCAATCCTACTAGTATATCATGCATGCCGTATAAGTCTTCGGCAATGGGCTTTTGATGGGCCTTAGCTGCTGATGATTCAGTCAACCTTACAACCAAGAGATGAGAGTCGTTATATCATAGCCTATTAGCTCCCTGGCCATATTTGAATGCTGCGATACTTGTCTCGAAAGACATAAGCATCTATCGTAGGAATACTAGAATATTGGCCAGTCATAGTTGGTGATACCTAGCGTGAAGAGAATATCTCCAGTGACTAAACGCACAAAGTCGCCCTTATTCCGGTATTGCATCCGGGTTGCCAAAGGCAATCAATCGACTGTTATGGAATGTAATGTGCGGAAAAGTGTTGCAGGGCCCAATGATAAATGAGCTTTCATTATTGCTGTTTTGGTGTTGGAAGGTGAAACGTAGTATTCAGATCGTGTTCTTGGTGTTAATCGTCATGTTGTATGTTACACAATTAGTACTCATTCGCCTCTATGGCACAGGGGTAATGCGTGTCACTCGTACAGTATCTACTTGCGATGTTATGACAAGATCCGCGGTTCGATTCCGCGTGGAGGCAGCTTTTTGCCTACCTTCTGTCCCGAAGGACATTGGTGTAGTAAACCTGATATAAAGAACATATTTTATCATTCGAGTTATGGACTAAGAAGTGGGAAACTCCATGCTGTCTAGAAGGCATGTGAGGCTGTTTCTTAGCTGTGGGTAAACCTAGACTATGCATAAACTATGATGGAACCAGCATGCTAACGCATCATGAGGGAGAAAATATTGCAAACGAGAACAGGATTCCAATTAGTTGAAGATTTACAGACGTTTAACTGGTAGAGCGCTTTAGTAGGGATATCACATACACGGATATGTAGTATAAAGCGCCAAATTTGATTAAAAACAAATTCGTAGTCGCGTAAATCTTAACAACGCCAATCGGATACAAGTGATCGATGGATCGTGCTTCTCGTAGTAAATTTCTGTGAAGCTCTGTTTGGAACCGTAGCTGGGCGTAAGTAAGAAAAGGATCAAAACTGCTGAGAGGTATTGGTGGAACAAGGAGCCGTTCGCTGGGTACGGGTTTTGTTGCGCATAAGACTTCAAGCTATTGAATGAAATAGAAGTGATTTTCATATAATACCAAGCCTCTATAGGCTCAGGCCGAGTCACTAGCGATGGAGGCATTTATCCTAAATAGCCTGTTCCGGACATAACACCGTAGCCTGCAAACCACAGGATATAGAACCTGGGATCATCTCCCGAGTATGCCTGAAGACATCATGACAGTAGGATGTTATTTGCTGCCGCTTCAGCGCCCAATAGGTAGTCGCATGGATCTCCCGTATTTCCTGGGGTGCAATCTATAAGTGCAGTAGAATGTGGGGAAATCGATGTACACCTGACAAAACCACCGGCCTGGGCATCCAATCACTAGCCTGAATTAGACTTCCTTCGATTCAAACTCATTAATATAGATCGCAAGCGGCCGTTGTTCTACCGAAGTCATTCTAAACAAATCGGTCCGCTGCTAGAATGGCTATCCAAGAAGCCGTAGACAATGGCTCGCATGCTCGTAGCTTTCGTATAGCTCACAGCGACTATGCGTAGCCGTGCCGCTACGCAGATAATAATTGTGAGTTACCGTAACCATTAATATCATAGAGTAAAATGTCGACTAGTGCGGGCTGCGGTGGATATAATATCTCGAGTCGAGCCCTCCTATAACTATTCAGCTCGTGCTCTTTGTTCCTTTAATCCTGCCAACCCGTTGACTTCTTTTTTGGAGTTTCCCGTCATCAAAATGCAGTTTTCTCTTCTTCTAACCTTCGCACCAGCCTTAGTTGCGGCACATGGTGCTGTGACAAGCTACATCATCGATGGCAAGACTTATCCCGGATACCAGGGTTTCTCGCCGCAGCCCAATGCCCAAATCATTCAGAGACAAGTACGTGTATTTCCACATCAATCATAATTTGCCATGATATCCATTTGGGCTGTAGGGTATTTCATCTGTACCAAGAATACGCCAGACAACCAACCTACGGAGGTTGACTTAACATCAACTTACTAACTTAATTGCTGTATTGAAGTGGCCTGACTACAACCCAATCATGACGGCAACAGACGGTAAAATGACCTGCAATGGCGGCACATCGGCTCCATTGTCGGCCAAGATCGCAGCGGGCACGAACATCACAGCCGTATGGCAGCAATGGACTCATCAGCAAGGACCCGTCATGGTGTGGATGTACCCATGCGAGAACGGCTTCTCGTCATGTGATGGGAAGCAGAAGAAATGGTTCAAGATTGATCAGATGGGTCTTTACGGACCAGCACTGAACAGCAATGACTGGGGTACGGGTATTGTCTACAAGACGCTCAAGTGGTCGAGCAAGATCCCCGCCAGCCTCAAACCCGGCAACTATCTCATCCGACATGAGCTACTCGCGCTTCACCAAGCCAACACTCCGCAGTTCTACCCTGAATGTGCTCAGATAGAAGTCACTGGCTCTGGGACAGCAACTGCCCCTGCCAATCTATTAGCCTCCATCCCCGGTTATGCGCCACAGTCCGACCCTGGTATTATGGTAAGCAAGAACTTAGTGAAGAAATCGGATTAACAAACATAGCTAACCGGGCCAAGGTCGATATCTACAACGGAAAGGCAACCTCATACAAGTGCCCCGGCCCCGACGTCTGGACCGGTTAAGTAATAATGAAACTACTGGTCATGTCATATACTCTATATAATGCGTGGGCATCGTTCTATTAAATTCCAGTGTGTATTACAATGCAGGCAATTGCTTTGTTATCTCAGGTAGAGCATTCTGACATAGCAGACAAATAAAGCATTCGTGATATATTGTTACCAGGTTTAGACGTATAATAACCTCCCGAAACTTTCTGAGATGGATATGTAAAATCTACCAATCTCGTGAAAGGGGAATAAAATGAGGCGAGCTACATGTACGTAGGACATAACATCGCAGTCCTCTGTAAAATGTAAGCTAAACCTATGGAGGCGCCTTAACCTCTTCCGCCCGATGACGTAGATTCGCAATAAGGATACATGAGATCCCGTATTATTATTTAATAAACACCTTCAAAAAATGCCGCCTCAGTGCCCGGACCAAAGATTGGCTTAACTATTATTTCTCTCATGGTTACGATTGTGCAAGTTGTGGAATGACAGCATTACATAAATGAGGACCGCTACGCCATTCAAGAGCCCACCTTTAGCGTCGGCAGTGTTGAAGATAGAGAGACGGGGTACTTCACCGTTTGTTACTCCAAGGACAGGATCCATCTCTGTGACATCTTCCTGAGATATATTTCAAAACCTATGATCGAGGTTTTCGATATCCTGCAGCGTACCAACCTTATGTTATAAATGCTGCTAGGAATGGTCACTTAAGTAACATGTGGGGCTGTATCTCTAACACCCCCCCAAGACGATTTTCGTAAAATTCGTTGACCCTCCTAGCACCCGGGAAGCGCCTAGCCATTCCTATGCACACTTTCTCCGGCACTATTGAAATTGCCGTAGTTATGGTAACACTCGCTATCAACTTCGGTGAGCTACTGCTTGCGATGAAAGAACTTCCACTTGATGATGCTGGCAAAGTCTATGAGCTTTGGCCTATATTTCTCAACTCCAAACATCGTAGTTTAATGCTGAAAGGTCGACTTGTGCAAGGGATAGATCAGTCGGATAGTAAGAAAATTCTTCGTCGAGTGCGCCTAGAATTGCCAGGCCTGCTTCGTCGACTTCATCATTGTCGACGACCGTATGGCTAGTCACAGGCATGACCGCCTCATCCATCACGAAAATCGACCCCTCATCAAGGGAGTCCAATTGCTCCTGACTCTGATCCTCAGCTTCATCGGCACGATTACCGTCACCTGCGACCCATAGAGTGACTTCCCTCTCATTACCGACTACGGTCTCTTCATATCTGTCCCTCAGCATCTTTGCGATGGCGTGGTGCCCCCCATTCGTGGCGCGTTCGATGGCCCCGTCGAAGGGAGTCCTATCTCGAACCTCGCTCTCCGCGTTTTTCTTGATCAGTATATCGACCATATCGAGTCTCCCGAAGTAAGCAGCCACGTCCAGAGCGCGGTAGTCCCGTAGTAGACTTCCAAGGGAGCATCTAGCCGTGGCATTAACGTCTGCGCCGGCGTCTAGCAGGAGGCAAAAAACGCTCATCGATCGGGCCGCAATAGCGCATTGTAGGGCGTTAAACCCGTCAAGCTCGCCACTGGGCGCGTTCGCATCTGCACCGTGGTCTAGTAGAAATTGGACAAAGCCGAGCGAGACGTCTCCATTCAGTGGGTTGCATGCCGCTTGGAGCGCGGTACGGCCGCGAAGTGCGAATGCTGGGGCGTTGATATCGGCTCCTCTTATAGAGAGAAGCTGGCGGGCTACTCCGTAGTGCCCTTCGTGGATGGCTGCCTGTAAGGGGGTCCATTGATGATGTGGAGAAGTAACGGAATACTGGTATTTCCTACAGTGAGTATCCGCCCCTGAGTTTATGATCCGCAAGATCAAGTCATCTGAGGCCTGCTGGCATCGTATAAGTGCCATTAAAACAGGGTTGTTATTGTGCCAAAATACCTTCCTGGGACGAACCAGCTTTGCTCCTCGGTCGAGTAGAAAAGAAAAGAGGTCAAGAGGGTAGTTCTTTTTAGCGCAGGTGGACGCCAGTAACTCTAGGATCGCCGGCCCACCCCATTCTATAGTACAGTCGGCGCCGTTATCCAAAAGAAATTCAACAAGAGTAGTCATTTCTTTGTAGGATGTGTGGCGACCGTACTTTACTGCGTCGTGTAGCATCGTGGTTCCCCACTCCGGGCACGGACGGGAGTGTATCTCCACGCCTCGGCAGTGGAGGAATTTCACCGCATCAACACCGCAGTGTTTTCGAATAGCAATCTGTATCAAGTTGAGCCCGTCCATCATGGCGTCGAAAGGGACGCTGGTTTGCAGCACCGTGTCGGCGAAGTCCTCGTCCATAGGGTTTTGCTGGATAACCTCGACGAGTGACCTAATACCCAGCTTTTCGATGATTCCCTCCCGAAAAAGGTACTTGATAACATCGGGTTCCCACTTGGTTTCGTCCCAGTACGACTCAATATACGGGAAATAGTCTTTTATCCGGGTAGTATCTGCTCCAAGGCCAATGAGGACTTTGAGTGCATCTATGCTTGAGGTTTCAGCTGCTCTCAGCAGAGGATGATACTCCCCACGCAACCTCGGGGTATTGGGATCGACACCCAGGTCGACTAGAGATTGAATGGCAGTAGTGTCGCCTACATCGGCTGTCACACATAACGCGATCTCAAGCGCAGTCTGTCGGTCCAATTCTTGTCCATCTTTTCTGGGCTCGAGATAGAGACGAAGTTGCTCTGACCCATCGTGAGCAGCAAGAACGATCCCCGGTATGGTAATTTGCTCCCTTAAACGTTGGCTGATGTCACTCATAGCTTTGTATAGGTCGTGCTGTCCGTGGATCCATAAACAATCAAGGAAGTAAGCTTGGACGCGTTGGATCATTCCCCTAGCTGCGTCGGACTTCTCAGCGACGTAGAGCGGATACATCATCCAGTCCGCACGTGATGCCCCGAGTTCAAAAGTAAGACAGTCGACCTGAAACCCTGCCTTCAACAGTAAAAAGGTGAGTTGCTCGAAGTCTGACATACGCCAGCCCTTTTGTTGGCCTCTCCCTAGACTCAATGCCTTGAGCATCGGAGGAATTGATGTAAAACAAGCTCCGGCTTGTGTAAGTATCAAAATAGTGGCAGTATCCAACTGACAGGCAGCCAGAAATAGTATATCGTTGACGGTCTCGGGAGACCACAATTTGACGATTTCGGTTGATATCAAGCGGCCAGCGAGGATTCCCATTTGGTCGAATCCTGCCTTGGCGGCAGATTTGAACAGGAAATCGGCGTACTGTCTGGCCCAGGCTCCTTCATGGATATCTAGCCCGATTTCAACTAGAATCCTGAACGCATCCCAGTCGCATAGGTCCGACACGAGCTGGATGAAACCTGCCCACGTCGCCTCTACGGCTGGAAGATCTAGTGAGAAAAACGTTTTCAGCGCTGGCAAGTTGCGATCGATCTTGATTAGTGAGACTCCCGCTTCCAAGTTGTCGAATACCTTTGCTGTTTCCTCCCAGCTGAAGCCGTTGGCATGGAATGCGCATACGTTCGCCACGTACTTCACGAGGTCCAACTGTGTTGTCGTGAACGGTATGATAGTTGTATTTGTGGGGTTTGCATGTGTTGCGTGAGCATTGTCCACAACGCCAGAGTCGATAGAGTGTAGTTGACCGGATAGAGCGATATCAGCTAGGATAAAGGTGCCATTAGCCTTTCTAATAGTTCTATTTAAGTATAGACTTTGCTGTGGGCGCGTACCGTTTCGTGCAACGATGCTCCACAGTTGGCTCGTTGGTGCATTGGCCAGCAGCTGTAACGTGGATGTGGTATTACTCAACATGAAATTCCGAACTATGATCGATAGCTCTTGGAAGTCAAATATTGCACTAAGGGCACTATGAGGAGCATCGTGCCGAGGCTGGCCTACTATTGAAGCGAACACTGGCGGCGGCGTCTTTAAGCGGATGAATACCGGCAACTCAGGCGTTGATTCTATCTGGAGGTCGGTATTGCGTTTCGCAGGTTATATAACAATGCAAGCTGTACTTACCCCTATTAATCCGTGCCCTTTTGTAACCTGCTTTGGGGTTTCTCGTGATAATTCGGACAATCTTCTCGGGAGGTTTCTTGACGTCGCACAGAAAAACATCCGTGTCCTTTCCTTCACGTGATTTCCTTTTGTTGATGTGTGCCCCGACTTTTAACCAGTCTTCAAGAGGCAAGTTCTTAACAAGCCCCAAGTGTCGAAAGCCATATTCATATGTCTTAGGGCTATGCCATTTGGGTCATCTTAGTGAGTGAAAAGCTTCGGTATGATGCAACGTACTGAATCTCTGGAAATCCATAGGTGCCTTCCATCTCCTTCTTGACATCTGCTAAGGTCTTATTCTGCTCTAGATATAAGAGTCGGAGCATGGATCCATAAGTGTTGAAAAATGACACATCCGGCTGAAGGTTGTGCGCCGCGACAGGGAGAGACATGGCGGAAAGAGTAACCCACGGTAGATGAAATAAACATTTCACCAGCACCGGTCTGAAGGCGACGGCTGATCTGGACCTAGGGTAAGTATGAGAGGCGGCTGGAAGAACTCAATTGTGCAAACTGGAGGAAGCGACAAGGATTCCAATTCCCAGCAACGCGATGCGCACTTCATCGCGGATGCCTAAATCGTTTTGGCGACATTAAAGACCGACCAACCCCGGTCATTGTCTGGTCATGAGTGAGGCTTAAACCAACTCCACTTTACCGATTCCATTCCAGCCAATGAGCTGATGAAACTGTAAGACCCCTTGTCCCTTGACATCAGATTGCAGAAGCGGGACCTTTGCCAAAATCCTGCCAATAAGACAGCGTTTTCAGGTCTTCAATAGAATGATTGGTGGCTCGCTCAATCGTGATGGAGGTTGAGGACGATGGTTAACATTGACGATAATGAGAATGATATACACCCGCGAGAAATATCAAGTGTGTACTCGAAATGCTGTCTATAAGTATGGAGCGGTTTCCCTCGAGTTTTCGGGATCCCGTAGCTTATCTTGATCACCAACATTCTTCACCACCTCGTTCTTGGCTATATAGTAGATATAAGTCCAATTTCTTTTCTAAATACGCCACATCTACCTTTTCTGTCACCTTTACACGATGTGAGTTGAGTTTGGACTCCCCTAGCTTGCTCCTAGAGCTTTCAAGCATTTGCTTATCCAACACGTTCAAGGCCATCAAACAGTGCCCCAGCTACTTTTTTCGAGTCGTCTTCTCTCAAGTCCTCCGGATCGTCCAAGTCTCGAACTGGAAAGAGTACTTCCTCTTCAGGCTCCGGGGCACGAGACAATGATCTTCTCGGGATCGGATCCCAGTTCTGGGGGTAAGTCTTTCAACTCATCATATCACCTAAGAGCCTGATTTCATGAGAATATTAT
The DNA here is from genome assembly GCA_019843955.1 of Xylaria sp. 218_066. NCBI lineage: Eukaryota > Fungi > Ascomycota > Sordariomycetes > Xylariales > Xylariaceae > Xylaria > Xylaria sp. 218_066. Next base: position 40,289 of record JADKYC010000138.1, on the reverse strand, counting down.
TCTGACGACCCTCTTTTGCTTATAGCATCGGAAACGACACTACCCAGTATCCTAAGACATTTTCCATCGATTTGGATGTCAAAGGCCAGAAGAAATAGCAGACATAAAGTGACCATAAGCCGATCGACAGAGATACTCTTATGTCGGAGACATGCTATCGAGATATCAGAAGTGGCCTGTTTAATTTGATGGGGCAACACGAGTTCTCGTTGACATGAATGATTTTGCTATGTATTCTATAAACCTTGGCTAGTATGCAATTCAACGCTGTGGACATTAAGAGCCGTTTTATTTATAAATTACTTCAATAAAAACTCATATCTCGATGAGATCTTGAATCCTGGAGAAGGAGTTGAATATGTCGGAATAATTGTCTGCCGTTCCACCTAGATGAATGATTTTGAAGCATAACGACGCTTGGGTCTTTCTTCCGATATCGCTATAGAAGTATAAATTTGATTCACTGTGCATTGAGATAGGAGATCAGAGATTATGTAACAAGGGCTAGAATCCTATAGCTTAAAACGGTATTACTATTCATACAATCTTCTATCGCTTCAAGGGGGCCATACCGATCTGGCTTAAATCAATAGGTCCTGCTATGATAATTGAGTGAGCAAAAGGTAGGAAACCGAGCTAAGCTTTTCAAAGGCGTGGACGTTCATCTTGAGTCCCTGGGGCTATGCAACTGCCCGTTCAAGTTTCTGGCTCCTGTTGACCGAATTGAAATGAGTCATATAAATTGAAAATTAAATCTCTGTGAATCGTTTGGAAGCCGCTTCGAACGTTTCTTGGCATTTGTTTAGCGACTTAGGAGACAATTCTACAGCAAGTTCCACATATGGGTTAAAAAACGTAAATATCAAGGGAGGGGGAATAATGGATTATAGTTGAAAGACTATAACTGTGGCTTTATGTAGGGTGAACACCCCCACGCATAAACAGAACCATTGTTTCGTTGAACAAAGGCGTAGTAATGGATTCAAGGCCTTGGTACTACACTGAGCACCATATAGAAACATATCAAACGTCATCTAGTACTTATGGTCTAGCTCTACAGTATATAAAGCACGGATAATGTCATCATGTCAAATATCCCCTTGGTTGTACCCCCTAAACAAACCAATTAGACGTTCAGCCCGAAATAATTCTCCGGTTGCCTTCCTTAGTATCTTCCGCCTTAGTGGAACCTAATAACTACGTACGAAATGTCTGATACTAAAAAACCATCCAACCCCCCCAAGAAGGGTCCGCCTAAGAAACGGGAAGGTAAGAAGCAAGATGAGAGTAAGGGGGGTTCGCTGGACTGGTTGACTGAAGCCGCAAACTATGAACCTCCGAAGCAGCCACCAAAGAGCTCCGGTGATTGGGTAGAGGATGCCGGCAAGATGGTTTGATCAAAAGGCACCGAATTACCTCGGGATGAGTTTGTGTCAATAAAAAAGAGAAAGACAAAATGACCACGAAAAAGAAGCAACAGTGAGTTACACACAGGAATAGAAAGCTAAATAAAACAATTGAAAACTAGAACTTCATCTAATCATAAAGTTGCCGCGGAGATGAGGAGCCTATATGTACTGCTAATACTCTGTAAGTATTAACAACGTCATTGTACTCTATGATCTAGTTGAGTTTTATATAACAGGTTCGGGTTGATGAAGAATGAGGAACGTGTGAACCGCTATGATAAGTAAAGTTTCCCACTGGCAGCTTTTAATCAGTATGACCGAGGCGCTTGTATAGTAAGGGGGCCGTTTAAGCTACTTGCTTAATTCATGTGTAGTTTTGATGCTGTGTAATGTCTAGTGACTATTTTACGTGATCGCGTTGTTAACGAGTGACATGTTGTCTCAAATCTGCCTCCAATTGAAATTAAATATTTATCAGCTAATCATTTAGCATAATGTCGGGGTTAAATAGTTGTTCGCGGCCTTAACCAGGCAGATGTTTGTGTTCTAATCAAATGTATCTATGACCAACTGAGGCCTCCCCGAAGCCCAGCTTTGAAGTTTTATTGAACATGTCTTAGAACTACCAACAAGTTACGATAGCCTTAAAGGGTCAAACAAAGTTCATTGGCAGCAAATTATAGCTTGGAATAGCAGACATGAGTTCTCAGTAATTGACACACCCAAAATATCATCGCCCTATAAGTCATTACACACCATGGTGCATCATATATCTTTAAGGCGGTATAGGGTGGTATATCACGTCATATTTCCATGTTTTCCAAATTCCATGGAAACCCCTCCTCAGGAAACGTGAAGAGGTACTGAAGAATACCTGCATCCGAAGGTTTGGGACCAGATGTCCAAGCTTGGTTGCTGTGGAAATTTCTCACTTGCCAATTCGGCCGCGGAGAAATGACGTGCGTATACGACCTCAGTTGCTGCAGTGCGTTGTATATCTCTTCCAAGCTTCCCGTCTGCTTCACAATATCTCTAAGAGGGGGCATTGCTGCCTCAATCAGGTTATCATCAAACAGGCCCATGTCATTATGTGTGTCGAACATGTTGTTGGATACTAGACAGAGTAGGCTTGTTATATATGCACACAGGGTTGTCCTGATATACACAAAATCAATTAGTGAGCATAGCACACTTTATGTCTACAGGGGGAACAAGTCACTCACATTATGAATATTGCATCCCTCGACTTAACGGACATAAAAAGCTTAAGAAAATCTCGTGATTCATTGACCATCGTTAACCAAGCTTGGTGATCTTGTGTGTGGGGGGTATTTTTGCCAGCGGCGAGGCTCTCGCCATAATTTTGCAGGCGCTCTACCCACTTTGAATAATGATAACTGTCAGCTGCAGTGCCGTAGCTGACGAAAGCTCTGCGAGACAGACGCGCGGAGTAGAGTATACAGAAGTGTCTTAAGACCTCGGAATCCCCAGAATATTGTAGCGTGGTAGGATGGAATTCAGGGGGTATCTGGGCGGTCCAAGCGTCAAGTTCTTTATGTACGAGTCCGATGTTGTGAGCCTTCTGGGTTGGACTGCAATTACGTCCTGGCATTGAATAGACGGATTCGTAAACTAAGCCTTGAACTCTCGCCATCTCTACGCTAGCGCGCAGAAAGTTAAATTTTGTATGCCCATCGCTTAACACAATGAAACCAGCCAAGTCGCCACCCACCGACTCGAGTGGCGGAAGATCCACATCAATATCGCAGTCGCGTTGGACTGGGATTATCGCGGTCTGTGCGCTGATTGATCTATCCAAGATGTATGCTATCCAGAAGACTCGGTCCCTCTGCAATCGTAAAGCAGGATCGTGCTGGTCGGAACTTTTTCTGTGTAGCCCAAGCTTATGAGCTAGGCGAATAGCTGTTGCAATCAAAACGATGGCGGGTGTCGGTTCGTTGGCAGTCCGAAATAGCATAGAAAGACCAATAAGCACTTGGACATGTGTGAGAGTTGTTTTGTGGGCAATGGCATCTGTCAAAACAGATTGCGCGTTCTTGATATAAGTAGTATCGTTGATAGAGCGAGACTTTCTACCGGAATAGCCATTGTGATGTGCCAGAGCAAGCACGACACTACATGAGGTTTTGCTTAATAATTTTTTTTTTTTACAAGGCGCTTGTACAGAACAGCGTTACAGAGAGATAAACTAAATTCCAACTCACTTTATCATCGCCCAGACAGCAGGCTCTCTGGTGTGGGGCTTGTAGTACCAGTCTTTGACTGCAGTTAAAAGGCTTGATGAGTCAAAAAGGGGGATAAAGGAATTGGACGTCGTAATATACCACTCAATTACTGGTAGAACATCATGTAGGGAGTCTAATGGCATGGCATTATGACTGGGACTGTGGGCACTCAAAGAACTATCCCCCGCTCTCTGAGAACCTAAACTGGTAATATCGGATGTCTCTTTAAGAGGGCTTGTCTTCTCTAACCCCTCCAGTTTCTCTAGTGCCGTGGAAAGTTGGTCTTCTAGGCTCTTAACTCGGGCTTCGAGCCCAGCCTCTCGAGCGCCAATGACTCCTTTTCTTTGGCTTGACTTCCGGGGGGCAGTCTTGCGAGTGCAGTCTGAGTTGTAAATTATACAATGAGAGCATCGTGGCTTTTGGCCATCGCATTTGATCCTCCTATGATAGCAGAGATCACATGCCTATTCCAACTCTAATCAGCAACCGTAGATAAAGATACGTCAATAATTAGAGATCTCAGGGGACTGGCACCTTTCTAATCGGCTCGATCCGCTCCATGACAATACCAAGGGCTTTAATACGAGTTAGTCAATTATCACAACACGGAAGCTTCCTTTGCGTTCCTCTGTGAGAGAATTGCATTCATGATTCAGAGAAAAGTGGTTCACATTAGGCTTCATATTCTACCGGATCCTCCTCAGGTTCCGCGGAAGCGCCCGCTGACAAACACGGAAGCCCCGTATTTTACGCATTACGCTAAGGGATTGACCAATAAATCGCCACAGATGTGGTTGATTACCGAATACGGCGATCTAAGGACGAACATGTCACTCTAAGCATTACCGTCTGATTGGCTATGTTATGCACATGTGAAGTAGAGAGAAGAAACCGGTGCACAAATTGAGATTGGTTTGTTAATAAGCTGCTTATCTGTACATGAGCCGAACAAAAAGCCTCCTTAGGTTGATATCCCGATGGATTTGGTTACGTTATGAATAATGGCTCTCGATTTTCAATTTATTTTTATGTCCAACCGTGACTGTGTTCCGATGGTTCTGGGCTTCTCGATGATTCACATACAATATATAAATATACAGCACATCTTTTTCTTCATCTCTCTCCACTACATGTCCACGCATTTCCATACAAACCAGATACGCCTAGACACGACAAGACTTATTGAATTTCCAGCTCACTGGTATTGACACATCTTGATATTTACTCGATTTGTCAAACACCCTTGGTGTGACTGGGGAGTGAGATGTCCGAGTCAATTTCTAGTCCGAGTCCAAAGCTCCCGGATCAACACGAAGAACTGAACACTGCAGAAAGGGCAAATGATGTTGCCCACGATGTAGAAAAAGCTGGCTATAGCACGGGGAACAGCAGCGACAACTTGCACGCCAAGCAGAGAGAATTTCATGGCATTCGCTGGTTCTTAATCTGTGCCTCTCTTTATATCAACGCTTTCCTATATGGTCTCGATACGACGATTGCGGCAGCAGTTCAGGCAGATGTGGTCAAGAGTTTGGGCAATATCGATGAGATTGCTTGGATTGGTGCTGGGTTCCCATTAGGTTCAGTAACGGCAATATTCCTGGTCGGCTACCTGTATAACGCCTTCAACATGAAATGGGTGTTTATAATAACGATATTGTTCTTCGATATCGGTTCAGCGCTTTGTGGTGCTGCTCCAAACATGGCTGCTTTGATTGTTGGGCGTGTGATTGCCGGGGCCGGGGGTACCGGTATCTACCTGGGTGCGCTGAATTACACAACGGCTTTGACGGCTCCTAACGAGCGTGGTCTCTACACCACTCTAACTGGCTTCTTCTGGGGAATCGGCGCCGTTCTAGGGCCTCTTATTGGCGGCGCATTTGCCGCTTCTTCGGCAACTTGGCGCTGGGCGTTTTATTTCAATGTCGTCTTCGGCGCAGTATCAGCACCAGCCTTTATATTCTGTCTCCCACCAGTTCGCCCTATGCCGGGAGTCAGTGTCAAAGACCGTCTGGCCGGTATAGACATTGTCGGGTTCGTCCTCGGCGCCGGTGTATGGGTTTCGTTCCTACTAGGCTTGACTATGGCCGGTGGACAGTGGCCGTGGGACGATGGCCGCACTATCGCCACGTTTGTGGTTTTCGGCGTTGTACTAGTTTTATACGCCCTCCAGCAATATTTTGCCCTTTTCACTACTCCCGCCGCGCGCGCGTTTCCGGTCCACCTTCTTCGCGAGCGAACGCAGGTCCTCTTGTACATTGCGACCTCGGCATTTATCACGGCTCTCTTCGTATCTATATTCTACATCCCCCTGTATTTTGAGTTTGTGCACAATGACAGCAGTCTGACCGCCGCTATACGCCTGTTGCCTTTTGTTGTTGTCGCTGCGACCGTCAGCGTGGTCTCAGGACATTACGTAGGCCGTATCAAAGTCTATCTGCTTCTTTTCGTCGTATCCGCCATATTCCTGATTTTGGGTGGCAGCCTGCTTGTGGTTTATTTGGGCGTTCAAACCCAGACTAGCCTTATTTACGGATTGACTGTCATTGTCGCATTTGGTTGCGGTCTGTCGATGCAGAAAAGCTACTCCATCGCTGCACTCACAACAGATCCGGCTAGTACGGGTCCTGCTCTCAGCTTACAGAACGTAGGAGAGATTGGCGGCCAAGTAATTGCACTCGGTATATCCGGTCAGATCTTTCACTCTGTGGCCACCAGGAATCTCGAAGAGGCACTAGCTGGCCACGGATTCTCAAGAGCAGACATCATGACCGCGCTAGCAGGCGCGCAGAGTTCGCTATTCTCCGAGCTTGACGATAGCATGCGCGCTGCGGCAATATCAGCTATTACCAAGTCGTTGCAACTGACATTCGTACTTGTGCCGGTTGCAGGTGGTGTTATGCTGGTCGCCGCGCTGTGTATGAAATGGGAAAGGCTCTATTAGCCAGATCTGTTGTTCTCTACGAGGTGGTAGTAATCGCCGGACGCTGCTTAGTGGTTATGCTGATTGAATGGAACCATATATCGCACGGAATATCAAGGGCATTCGTGACAGATTCTTGACACTTGAACACTCGTTGGCTCACCGAAATATTCATGGTTCTCACGGGTTTAGATATTAAATACTTAGAAATGGAATAGAATTGGCGGTATAGAGATAAGAATTCAATTGTTGGCGGTTTCGCAATGTCTTTCGAGATCTACTTTAAGTATCGATATACGTGCTTGAGATGCAAAGATAACGTCAGATTTCATGAAGCATTATGATTTGATTGATAATGATTTTCTTTTAATATGTATTCTTTCTTTAATCATTGATTTCTATCCGGTAAGCCGATACCCAAATTGTGCTATAATCAGGTAGAGCGTGGCCCTAGCAGTGGTGTAACTTCGGACTGAGTGGTCTTGCCGCCCTCCAAATTTTCTGTTTTTTGTGGCATACGCAAGAACTTTCCATCGTCCACTTTCCTAACTGCCCAACTATTGTGTTCCAGAGCTGACACGAAGAATTCTTGATTCTCCTCAAAGCTTCTACCTCCTGTCTCCGGTGAGTAGGACCAGGTCCACCATCCTGCGAAGGCATTCGTAGCAGAGAACACCAAGAATAACCAATATTTAAGATTATTAAACACTAACCTTTGTAAGTCGTTGTTTATTGAATGGAACTTCTTGCACAGTCGGGTAGATAGGCTAATCAAATAGGGAAGTACGTACTTATTGGAGTCAATAGGGTGATAGCAAAATTTGCAAGACCCCAGGTAATAACAGAGGCACTGCTTCCTAAGGCTCGAGCCCCATTTGGATATATTTCAGTCGGGATTAGCCAGACAGTTGCCAACCAACAGATGCCGAATATAGCAGTAGCGACGAAGAGGACAATGGAACCGAAGATCTCGACGCCTAGGATGGAGACGTGAGCGACATCTAAGAATAACCCGCCAGATACCGTCAGGAGAGCGAAGCAAACAGATAGGCCAATCGACCCCCAGACCATCAGCTTTCGCCGTCCGAGGGCATCTATCGTTATCCAAGCCACAGTCATCATGAAGAAATAGCTGATGTAGTTGCCTAGCGTAATAAGCTCTGCATTACGTACACCGAATCCGAGCAGCTCGAAAATCTGTGGACCATATACGGACACTGCACCATAGCCGGTAAGAGCCTGGTTGATTTGCCCCATCACAGTAAGCATAGTAGGATGAAACTGGCTGCCCCGTGGTAATATCATGTCGATATACCTCACGAGTTCGTCGCTTTCCTCTGCCTGTGCTTGAACAAGCTCATCAAGCGTTTCCTTTGCCTTGGGCTCGTCAAACAGGGAAATTAAAGCCTCCATAGCATCATCGCTCCTGTCCTGGCTAACGAACCATCTGGGAGACTCAGGCAGCCAACTCATGCTCGATATCAACAAGATCGGAAATGCTTGCATCACGACAATAGGTATTCTCCAAGCCCATTGATTATCCTTTCCAAGGGCGATGGTAACGCCGAGGTTAATAGAGAAGGCCATTAACAGACCGAAAATGTTCATCTGGAACTCCTGGGCCAGAGCGCGACCCCTCGACTTGTCCTTTGTCAACTCTGAGCTATAGACTGGAATGGTGGCGTCGATGCCGCCGACACCGAGGCCAAGGATGACTCTGCCAGCCATCATGAATGCAATAGCGGCACCATTCCATGAACTTGAGCCATCGGGGCTCATCCCAGAAACGAACATTAGTAAGTTGCCAATGACGCTTGCAATGAGACAGGCGGATATAGAAGGCTTGCGACCTTTCTTATCAGCCCAGTAAGAAGCCAGGACGGCACCGACAGTACAACCAATGTAGTAGACGGAGACGATGATGCCGACAATGGGCGAGTCGTGGGATATGGCCATTGTACGGAGATACGATCTGTTCGTATTGATCAGGCTCATCATGCCCTGATCGTACCCGTATAGGGCGATTGCCGTACTGCTGAATATGACTATCTCATGCTTCTTGGTGAGAAAACGGGGCTTGTGTGATGAAGTGGGATCATCGCCCCGAGCCGGTGGGAAAGGCATCCTGGATGCCGTCAATCTTCACAAAATGATTGTATCATTAAGGTCTCCAGCAACAGTGGGAGCGATACACCAGTCCAGTTCCTGCAAAAAGGAATGCCCGACAACATAATACGCAGACAGATGAAGGTGGTGTGTTACCGGATAGACGAAACGAACGCAAGTATCTTACTGAACCTACGCATAAAAGATGTACCTGGTCTTCAAGTCTTCACAACGGACAACGACTTTACTAATGACGAAGCAGCGTTTAGCGATGCGCCCTAACGATGCCTTTAAGCACTTGAAACTATGTACTACCTAGGTAGGTATCATCTAGGTTAATGCATATGTGCGGGGCAAACATCACTATAATCGCGAATAGTGGACGAAGGATTAAGCGAGCGGCATCGGCTAATGACGTCACAGGGCCAAGATACCACCAACGTATAAACAATGAACACCGCTGTAATAGTTGGATACTTGATTCTCATTAAAGAGGAAAATAAATAATAAGAATCAATTAAACTGCAAAAAAATTAAGCCGAGGGTTGGTTTCATTTCCAGACAGAGGTGTTGTTGCCGCAGGATACCACTAACTAGTTCTCTTTTACACTTGCGCGCGCTAAATAAAATGCTTCGGTCTGATGACCATCTCCGGGTCACGAGCCGTAGAGCTCCTTACTTAGCCAAAAACTTAAAAGATAAAACAGATGATTGTTTTCCTGCCCCGCCTAGTTGTGATAATTGATAACAGTAGCATGTCTTGAATATCTCAGCTGACCATTTCTACGAAGTAACTGACTCGGATTAAGAAAATTCTGGTGGTAGAATATCTTTCGGGTACGCCGAGGCGACGTCGTTTTTCTCATGCGAGTCGAGCGGCGTGGGGTAGAAATTCTTAATAATGTACTGTTCAGGACTCATGTAACAAATATTTTGTTGACCGAATCCCAGCAGCCCCGGCTACTCTAACCACTTCGTGGCCATATCTCACTACCTCGCAATAACACTAACAGACTTTCTTCGCCAGCATATTCTGCGAGCTGCAATCAACCCCTTATTCACAACCCCCTATCACTCTTATCTCGCCCTCAATTTTTCTGTCCCATTCCCACTCCCACTTCCAGCGACAATGATTCGCGTAGTAGTTTTCGGCCACGTTACCAGTCATCAGGAATTCAGTTGATCGACGGGTGGTCTCGGTAAGCGTCTGCAAGAACGCCATGAAGCTCGGATAGAGGCGACAACGAGTCTGCTCGGGATGACGTTGCTCCAGCACCTGTAGCACCAGCCATTCCTTCCAGTCCTTCAGCATCTCCAGTCGAAGACCTATGTTGCCAAAATAGCACCGGACGTGGTAGTTGATCTCGCCAATTAGCAACCCGTTCCGCTTCGGGTGATTGAACGCGACTTTGATCCAGTCCTTCACGGTATATCGAACATCCTCCGGGTTTACGAGGAACACGCCACCCGGATCATTGTCACGAGAGGCGATCCTGATTAGCTTTATGGTGCATTGCCCGCATCCCCCGCGATAGCCCGTCTGTTTGGTCAGCTCGGCACGACTGCCTGGGCCGAACAAGGACTCGACTAACCACGTCGAATGGAGTCTCCGCATCTCGTCACTAGGTCTCTGGTATATACTCGTCAGGGCGAAATGCGGGCTGTCAGCGGGCAGGAACGTGAGATGAGGTTTAGCACCGTCTAGAACGTTTTTCAAGCCATTGGTGAGTTGCAGGAAAGTCTTGTAATCGTTTGGGAGCTTCACGTTCAGGAGGAATTCGAGCTTATGCATTTGCTCTGGTGGCGCACCTTCTTGTAGGTGACATCCCCAAGTGTAGAATTTTTGCCAATGTGTGCTGCAGTTGGTGGCGATCTCTCTCACTGCCCAGTAGATATGCTGTTGCTCATTGCTCCCGTTGACGTACAATTCTCGAGTGGAGGGTTTCTCATTGCTAACCGTCGGCGTGGAACGACTGTCTAGAAAAGTCGTGATGTGTCTAACAATGAACCATATAGCAGCCACAGTGGTAATCACCTGATGGGTTCTGTGCATCACATGGGGCTGGGCGAAGAATGAGATTCCGCTATTCAACATATAGCGAGGAATCGACAATCCGTAGTCGAAACCCCAATTAATGATAGAATAGCCTTGGATAAGCCTCGATACCATGTAAGATGTAGTGGGGACCCAGGGAGCGAACATTTGTATAGCTCCAAGATTCAGGATAGGCTCAAATACACCAGAAGCAAGTTCGGAGAAGTATACGAGCCATGAGTTCGGAAGAGGGATGACTGGCTCCTGCCGAGATACAGAAAAGACGAGGTTCAGGGCATAGAAGAACAGTGAGTAGCCGGATATGAGACACACAAACTCCTCATTAGCGAGAACCCATTCGTTGACAAGCCATTCTACCGCGAAGTGTGTGGCCGCAATAATGGATCCCTCCTTTGCTGCCAGTATGAGTTCTGCGAGCAGTGCCATCACAACAGTTTGTTGAGCAGTAGAGATGTATGTAATGGGCAGTTGTCACATTATTAGATTTGGCAGGTCTGCATCCTAGATTATATATATCTATGATGATGTATAGTTCGCTTTGATAACTCAGCGAAGTGATGAGTTTTTGACAGCCAAGGGGATTTGGAAAGACACCCAGTGAGTGACCCAAGCCCAAAGCGTCTTTTTTGTCACTCTTCCACATGTTTACAAAGGTGTGTGCGATTGCACGTTGGGCTTATCAGCAAAAGCGCCTTCGTCTGTTATATAGAATGCAAGATTGTAATAAAGCTCAAGCATGAATATGTTGAAAGCGTAAAGGAGCCCATTTTTGCCTGAGTCGGTTTATTGCCACTAGAGATTTTGACGCTCAACAATCTCCACTCCGAGGGCAAATATGAGTAACTCTTAGACGTAGATAGGTGCAGTATAGAAAACGATACCAAATGGATAACCGCACTTTAGTAGACCTTTAGTCTTACGTAACACCAGGCTTGGGATTGCATAAATCCGAGTAAGTTACCGTCAGCACAGCACCATAGATGTTGCCATCCTTGGCAGAATGGGGGTGGAGTGAAGGGATAGCATAGTAGCCGGCATGGGTCAGGATAGCGCCAAGCCAACATCGCACCAGTGTCTCGTCCCCGCAGAAGCTTCGTGTCTTTGGAAACCCACCACACCGCTTTAAAACGAGATCGAAGCTATCCACGCCCCGAGAAATTTCATTCATGACTTCCACTAACAGTCATGGCAGCCTTCTTGTATTTTGTTGTCACGCTCCTCGGCGCGCTCGGCGCGTGGCTATATACCCCTGTTAGACACTACGCAGCTATCGTCGGGCTCAGGCCATTTGAAAGCTCGGCGAACGTACATGGCGTTGAGACGCGGCTCATTCCCGACACCATCGCATGTGAAGATGTAGAATATCATGCACCATCGGGCATGTTGTACACAGCATGTGTGGGAGATATCGAGATCGCCCGCGGTTGGAACCCCGGGTATGTGTGAAGCCCCATCGCGGCTTCAATTGCCGCTAGACCGGCATTACGGCTTACTAACGTATCTGTCGTCGCAGCGCCGAAGCTCTAGCCCGTCCGGTTAAGTCTGCATACGGCGGTATAGTGGTCATTGACCCCGTGGTAAGCATACAACGTAAGTTAGGGCGGATCAAACCAGCTGACAATTACCTTTCAGACTTTTAAGTCGAAGAAGCTATCTCTGGAGAATTTCGAAGGACCGCTGGCCACACACGGGATCGGGCTATACACTCCGCCGTCAAAGCCAAATGTTGTGTACATATACGCCATCAATCATCTGCCGAATCCAAAATGGACACCGGGATCCAAGACGGAGGGAAAGGCCGCGTCGCAGGTCGAGCTCTTCGTGCATACTGTCGGCAGCGACAAAGCGCAACACCTACGGTCGATCGCGCATCCCCTGATCAGGACGCCGAACGACCTTCTCGCCATCTCGGAGAATGAGTTCCTCGTGACTAACGACCATCACTACCGCGATGGAATAATGCGACTGATCGAGGAGTTTAACCGCATGCAGAGCTGGACGGACCTCATTCACGTGCGCTTCGACGACGAGAAGATCGACGCGGCCGTGGCCCTCAACAGCATCTCGACGAACAACGGGCTCGGCTGGGGCCCCGACCAACAGGTCATTATCGGCGATGCGCTAGGCGGCCATATCTACTTCGCCAGCCTTCCCGGTGCTGAGAATAGGACGATGTCCGTCTCTCATCGCCACCCCGTCGACTGCGTAGTCGACAACGCAAATTTCTTCGTGGACCCGTATGCGGGGGTCGATGGGAAGGACTACAGCGGGTATCTGCTCCCTGGCCTTTCGGATGCCATGAAATTCGTCATGGGTTTCGACGACCCGGCCTTCAAGGCGCCCATTCCAGGCCAGGTGTGGTACCTGCCTGCGATTGCGGGCAAGGACAAGCAGGTCGACGGCACGGAGGCGCGCAGGCTCATTTTCAAGGACGACGGGCACACTATCCGATCCGTCACCACCGCCGTCATGATTCCGATCGACCCGGCTTCTAACGGCGGGAAACGCGAGGGCTGGCTTTTCGTTACTAGTGTTATCGGAGCCAGTATGCTTGCGACGAAGATCGATTTCGAGACAGCGCTGGTTTAAATGATGTGTCAGACTAGGAGTAAGCATGATTGAAGCCCGGATTAAAGTAGGCTTTATTTTCCCGAGTAGTACAGGGACCCATTGGCGCAGTCAATTGAGCGCCAGTATTTAAGGTTCAGATTTGACCTTGCGGAATATGTATGTATGATTAATCCTCTATACTTAATTAGGGTAGCGCTTGTATGACATTATCTGATCAACAGAAAGGCACTGGAAACCCTTGGTAGCATCGCCATCCGGTGTATTCTACATCATATCGTAGCGATTGAATGATGCTACAAATGGGGCTCGCCCACGATTCTCAAGATCTCGTTGGTCCACCATTCAATCATTAGACACCTATTCCGTCTCGTTCTCTCACGCATTCGATGACCTTGCTTGCCGACATCCAAAGCTGTTTAGCCTAGGCAGACAGGTCCTGAATAAACCAGTTGATCTGAAAATCACCACACAGCATCGTGCCCTGAGCAGATATCTTCCCAGAATGTAGACCCCCAAAGCGGTTCAGGCTTTCATCATAGAGATCGAGGATGTCCTGATTCGTGAGCGAGAATCTGGCGTTGTGCGGTGTGCCCTCGCCCGGCGAGACAGCAAAGCCGCAAGGGTACAAAGATATGCTGTGACGGGCACCGTCTGGGTCCATCGAGAAGTCGACTAGCCAGTCGCCGGCGTCTTGGTTAATGCCACGACATGTATCTTGGCACTCGGAGGTAGTCGGGGGCGCCTGGAACTGGGCGGTGGTGTCCGTGAACGTCAGGGGTGTGCAGTATCCCGCTATCGACTTGTCGCCATAACAGTTATCTTGTGCGTGGGACAACGAGAAGAAGAGAATCAGACTGCTAAGCAGCATGATAAGAGCTTTGGGATGGCACATGGTAACGGTGCCGATGATGTCGTGATTAGACTCGACGCTCTGAGGAAGACGTCTCACAGCGCTGGCTCTCTCACGGCAGGGTATGTGCCGAAGAACCGCGAACAACGAGAGATATGCCCGCTTCTGAGGATACACCAGAACCCCGAGATAGGCATCGTGGCACTATTTGTACTCCAACCGTGCCATAAATCCCATCTCTTTCATGGCACACTCATGCGATCGGCCGCCAGTCGGTCGGTAGTCTAGCGCGTGTTAGTCTCTGGGAAGAAACAACAATGCAAACAATGCCTACGATTATAAAGTCACTTTCACATCATCCGTGGCCCCATGCAAGTAAGTGGCAGTTTCTTACTTCTCATCACGTCAGTCACATCCTTAACACCTGTCTTATACTAGTCTATGAGTGTGAAGTCTGTGATACCAACATCCAGTGGAACAGAGCCCCTCCGGATACGACCATATTGTGCCTTGGTCATCACTAGAAATTGGCCAATGAGCGCCGCCTGGCGGTGAGCAGTTGTGATAGTGATAGTTGCAAGGATGTCCAGTGCCGTGATTCGCCGAGTCGTAACCAGATCTGTCGCGTGGGGCCGTGTCGATCCCTTCTTTCTCAACAATAATTTGCCGAAGGGTACATGGAGAGCTGTGACTGGCTAATATGTACGGACAACCTCACCGCCGGTATCGCGATACGAAAAGTCGTTTTAACTGTTGTTGGCAAGTCTTTGTTCAGACCAATAGCAGAGGGTGGTGGTCTAATATAGCACATAAGGGGAAATTTCATAGGATGCGTGTGACGTTAAAAATGTTAATGCATTACGAAGAAACCGTTGGTGATGTTTAGCCGTTCGTGGTGACCAACATACAGCATCTCGCATTCGGTCAGCAGATCCTGGATACCGAGATTTGTGGGGTGGATTGATGCACCATCTTGCTGTTTGTATTCTTATGTATGCTCCTTTTACTTCACCTGTCAGGTGATCCTAGACATACATCCCTGGAAACGGTACGACGCGAACCTATAAATAACATGCTTTATACCCTCGAACGACCCCTTCCATGCTTGACCCTGTACGCGCGTGCATTGTGCTGTTTCCTATCTCTCCACATCACGATTTCCTATGCGATTTTTCTTGCTCTCTTTCAAGCTCCTCCTTGACGCAAAGAGCACAAGGTGGCTCGTGGATCCTCTCGACGTTATTACAGTCCGGCGTGTCGCAGGGTTTAGTGGCCTTATATGGCTTACAGCCGCAGCTGTACGTTATGATGATCTTGCACATCTTGACTCTGCAAATGTTCGAGGAGGGGGACTGTTGGTTTATGTGTAATTGGCTGGTGGGACGTGCGATGGCGATGCGCCGAATGGGGTGCGTGTCCAATAGAGCGGCTGATTGGTGCCTTAGATGTGTGCTGACGTTGGAGGGAACTGTTCAAGAAGTTTCAGTTCGCTGCCCTGGGAGACGGAAATAAAAGCTTAGATGCGTACGATCTCAGCGCTGGACGCCGTATTATACTCTTCTCTCGTTGGTGGCTTTGTTCAGATCAAACTGACTTTACAGGAAGAGGATGAGTTTCGCGGTGAGTAATGTAGCACATGTTG
Source organism: Xylaria sp. 218_066 (assembly GCA_019843955.1). Lineage (NCBI taxonomy): Eukaryota > Fungi > Ascomycota > Sordariomycetes > Xylariales > Xylariaceae > Xylaria > Xylaria sp. 218_066. The sequence goes on along the minus strand of JADKYC010000138.1, from coordinate 24,486 downwards.
CAACCCAAGTGAAGAGAACAATGCTATGTTCGGATCAATTTATGAGACTCCAAATCTTATTGAGGATGCCAGGAGAGTATTGGCAAGTGGGTGTTCGGCGGAGGTGGTTCACTTCTTTCAGCTCAAAGAAACAGACAACAGACGTCACACAAGAGCAATTCCGGATCGAGCCTGCCAACCATCGCATCATTACGAACTGCTAGCTTCCCTGCTGGCGGGTTCTGGCACTGGCATTGGCACTTCTGACGGGTCACAGCCTTGGGAGGGTGGAGCTTGAAAGTCGGTACTATTTGACTCATCGTGGCCTGTTTTGTGGCGGGGCAGAGACCACAATATCAGATGACCGTTTGGGCTGTCGTGCTTCTCGAAAGATTTAAGGTTCATTGGCTGATATATGACAATGAAGCCTCGGTGCCGATTCCGGCGTTGAAAGCATAGGCAGGTACAGACGGAGGTTTTTTCCACGCGTGATCGACTTTCACCGACAAAGAAGGAACTTTGGACTGAAAAAAGGAGATAGTCGCTCGGATAGGCGTTCGGTAGCCGCCATCTTCTCCGACGGCGGCTTATTATTGAATGTATACCTAAGTAAACAATCAGGGGAGGCGCAATTGACCTTGGCATAGCCACAACAGCGCATCCCTTGATTGACACCCAACAACCTACCCAGGTACCTTATCTTTGATGGGCCTTCGCACTCCCTTGCTGTGGTTGACTGAGCCACTGGCAATGTGTGCAATTGCGTTTGATTGACTGTGGATTGGCGAGAATGGCGCTGCTACTGAGTATGATGTCATATTAATAGAGTCTCGCAAAATAATTGATTGGCTAGGAAGCATTTTCTGTATTACAATCCACATGAAAAGTCTGTCACTTGCCATTACCGCTCTGCTATTTAGTAACCTATTAATCCATCTTTCCAAAGCCCTAAACAATTAAACGCATTAGGCCTTGATATTGATGTTGTTACGGTTGTGTGCAATTGTTGGTTGCTTGAGCGTAGTGCCAACATCTTGGAACACATGTTGTCATTTGACATGTCACTGCTTGTATAATACTGCATAAGGATAAGCTGGAGATGGATGTTGTGAACAATTCCAAAACTATGTAAAAGATGTATTAAAATTAACTATTGAATATAAGTACAACTTTAATAAATTTTGTACCTATATTGAAAGCGAACACTGTAAATAATGGGATGTATCAGTCCAAAAAGGTGCAGTTATTTCTAGTCGTAGGTTGAAAACTATGCTACCACCTTGGAAAAGAAAATTAATACGAAATACTGAGCACGTCTCGTTCACACAAAATACACGACAAGAAAAACAGCGAGTTTACTGTAAACGTTGTCCAGTGCGAAAATTACCAAAGAAGCATCCGTTTATCTGGTAATGCCATACGGAACTACCCAAGGTATTGGGAATGCATATATCCGATACCATGGGTTGTATATATTCATTTAGATTATCTATGAAGCGGCGATCTGCATATTCAGCTGCGCGTTCAGGAAAACGGACGATAATACGCGATATTACGCGACAATAGAAGATGAACGAAAGCGTAGCTTTCGTGTATATATAGACCTAGATATCTCCAGAGCTGAAGGGAGGAAGCCAGTTCAGTATGGCCCCCTTGATGCCATGGATGATTATATGAAATTAGAACATGGTTCCAAGCCTTACCCTTTTTACAGGTAATGATCGATACACCAGTATTTATGTTGATCCTACAGAAAATTATCTCAATTTATTTGTTAAAAATGTTGCACGTCCAGCTCACTTAGCAATTAACATAGCTATGAGACTATTGACAAGAGAATAAAAATACAGTCGCGTCTCAGACACAGCTATTTGAGTGTAAAAGTATAATTCGGTTACCGAGGCAGCTTGACCTTGTTCAAGAATAGATTACCATTTTTCCTTGAAATTCACATCCAGCAGGCTGGTAAGCATGTTTCTCTTCTTCAGTCGATTTATGAGGGTCATATTCATCATCTGAAGATATATGGTCATTCTACGGCCAGATATAGCATGAACCAGTCTCCGCCGACTTGGATGATCCGGGGTGTTGTGCATATAGTTTTTCCGTGCTATGCTTCTTGTTTCAGGCACATAGCACCAATCTTGGTTGGTCTTGTCTTTACACAGGTTTCCGCGTTCCTTGATAAGGCGTTCTACGATATCTTGGCACTGTCCCATATTGGGTTGTAGGATGGTACGCCTATTTTCAGAAAAGTTAATACCTTAACTAGCTAGGGTAGAGTGAGAAAGAGGATGCAATTAGGTGTTTACTTAAGGTATGGCCAAAAAATGATCTCCGAATAGGTTATGAAGCAATGATCGAGTTGGATTTCGAGATCCATTAAACGATTCCATGGAATACGATGGGACAGCAAGTATACTGGTAAGGGCTCTCTGGGGCTAAAACCAAGGCGCTATGCAGTCTCAAAATGTCAGGGGCCTCCTAGCTGCTATATTCATCAAGACTTTGGCAGAGGAAGGTATTTAATTGTGTTTCTCCTTTCTACTCCTTGATAATGACTGTCTCGTGAATATCCTTCATTATTCCTAAGTCATAATATTAGTTATCATAGGTTGACAAGAAAGAATTTTAGCTACTTTGATTGACAACCCTGATCGCCTTTCACTCACGGCCGACAATGTCCAGCACGAAGTGTGGAGTCATGAGGCACGAATGAGAGGCTAAATCATTCACCACTCGTCTGTCTAGGATATATACTTGCCCAGGAGAAAGAATGACAATGAAAATTTTACTACCCGGCCAGTCGTAGGCTCTATTCGACATGGGCACTCTACGAGGCGGAGAAAACTATCTTTAGACGAAGGCTACAAGCCCAATCCAATAGAATATAAGCCAATTCCTCTACGTAAAGCCATACAGTCTCGGTCATACTAATAGATTCAGCGAATCTAATCACTTGAAGCTTGAATTGCAGGTTCCGGTCGTGGAGATCCCAGCGAAATGCCAAGCAATCTCTAGAAATCGCGGCTAAATCTGGGCTACCTCGAAAAGAGACCCCCCGAGGAATTGATACGGACAAAACCCGCTGCATATCCATAGCTGATAAAATTAATCGAACCGGCATATAGGCCGAATTGCCATATGTTGGAGGCAAACGAGGGGTCCACATTCTGCCGTTCTTCCCTATACAAGACTCAGAGATTGCCTCGACGTGTCGAACATGGAAACTGCCGTAGAAGACGAATGTCCGAAAAAGTCTCTTCAAATCTGAAACAGCAGAAATGATCTACTCAATCTTCTTGGCCTGCGCCGGCCTCGCCTCTCAGGTGTCAGCAGCCTGTAGTCGGGCAACACTACAAGAGGTTGCGACCGCATACGTGGAAGCACAAGCTGGCGGAAAGCCGACACTTCTCAACCCCCTAGCCAGCAATGCTAGTTATGCGGAGAACGACAAGCCAATTGACATCACAAAAGGCGTGCTCTCTCAACCCATCACAATTGATTTCAACCGCAGCATCTACGACACGACCCAGTGCGCGACATTCACAGAGCTGTCGGCAGCGACATCACAGCACCCCTATGTCATCGCCACGCGCATGCTGCTCACCGAAGACGGTAGCAAGATCACCAAAATGGAGTCCGTCGTGACTGACAACGGTGACTGGGCGTTCAATGCCACGGGTCATCTATACTGGACGCGACAGGAGAAGTGGGATCCCATCCCGGAGGCTCAGCGTGACACTCGCGCGGTTATCCAGGCCGCCGGCGACGCGTATCTTGATCAGTGGGGCGACTCGACGTTACCCGTGCCGCTGGGGACACCATGCGCACGTCTCGAAGGCGGCGCCTACACGGGCCAGAGCAACCCATCCGCTAACACATGCAGAATGGGGGCGTTCCCACAGCCATTGAAGGTCGGCGACCGGCGGTACATAATCGATGAAGAGCTGGGGGCGGTCGATATCTTCAATGGATTCCCGTGGCTCGAGGCCACCAAGCCAAACGGTGCGGTGCCGAGTACCAATTTCATTCGCGTCGAGAAGGGGTTGATCAGGTATATCCATGAGGTAACGGTGTGCGAAACTCCTCGCTGTGGGCGATAAATAGGCAATTATTTGACGTGGTAGCCTGTGTATAAGTCGGAGACTTCGTGGCTTGTAGAACCACTCCGATATTAACTCGCTAGCGTTACTTACCCTCATTGATGATGGGACACGTCATGTGGTAGAACTTTCATGTTTCTTTTAATAAATCTGAGGTGCCCACCAGGTTTGCTCTAAGCTCTTGTGCCGCATTGGGGACCAACGTCTGTATGTAGCACAGTTCGCGCCTGCTTATTATAATATCAAGGCGCGCCAAACTCTAAGATACTTACTTATGTATATATATATATATAAACATGTCAACGCACTAGACTAATTCGAGCTGACCGTGAAATTTACCCAAGTCACCTTTAGTTTTCTTTCTTTCTCAGCAACGTTATCATCTCAACACATTAATTAGCCCTGCCCCTTCCCAGCATAGAATATTGCTCTATTTCTTAGCAACCATGGAATCTCTCAAGAGAGCGCTTCAGTTATCCACTATCGTTAAATCACCGCGGCAGCTATTCCACCTGGGAAAATGCCCGGAAAGCTACCTTTTGCAGCTCCCAGTTGAACTCATTTATCTTATTGAAGAATTTCTTACCCCAGTGGATCTTGCCCTCCTTGCCCAAACCTGCCGAGCGCTGCGGGTGATTCTCGAAAAGCACAGAGTTGCCACGCAGCTTCCTTCCGGCGATTACAGAAAATATCTCTATCATCGCGCCAGAGGGCTACCCAAAAAGTGGGCATGTTGGCATTGCCGGAGACTCCATCCCATCGTCAAGGTCGACACCCCCACGGCTCTCTGGGATCAATCATCCTGTCCCCTCAGCAGTTGCTCGATAGTCGGCCAAGGCCGCAACTGGGTTGAAGGGAAATGCAACAGTCGAATTTGGGGCGATCAAATCCGCATCGGCCACCAACATGTGCAGCTTGCCCTGAAATACACCCGCTTGCAGCAGCGTAAATACAACTCCTATCTCCGCGCTCTGCTGGCGCCGCATCACGACCCAAACTTCGGGCGTAGTGAGACCATACCGCTCAAAACACACTACTCGGTCTACCCCAAAGTGGTTCCGGGTCAAGATGGCAACCCCCGATTCATAGTTTTGGCTACCTGGCGATATTACAAGGACTCCGGGGACATCAGTCTTTGCGACATCGGGGAGCTCAAGATATGCCCTCATCTCGAGCTCGAGTCTCCCGAGATATCCGTGAAACTTTACGGTCCTGAGTGTGCCCTCAAGTATGCTTTCAAAAGAACTCTCAGGGGTAGAGGAGAGGGTGTCGGGAGTTGTGCTTCTTGTGCTACCGACTTCATGGTCCGACTCGGTTCCGGTTATCTAGACCTGCATGTCTGGCAGGACTTCGGACCAGAGGGTACCCTTACCGATCATGCCCACTTTAACTGCCCAATGCCAATGTCAATGTTAATGTCGGGAACGAAGTATTCTTGGTGCGACGGGCCTGCACAACTTCACGACCCAGGAACCATAAGGAAGCTATATGGACCAGAACCGCCTGAACAAGCGGTCAAGCCTCGCTGTGAGTCCCCTGATCTTATGATTACCTGCTAGGGAGACCGAAACTTCGGAATCGTCGCTCCTCTTTTTCATTTCTTCGTAATTTTACGACTGACTTGTGACAAATTCTCAGGGTCATTTGCCGCCTTCCCAAAGATTTTCTTTACGCGATAAGGCTGACGAGGTTGGCATTGAACATATCGCATTCTTGCTAGCAACAAGCGGAATGGCGCAGAAACACTGTCGGTGTGATGCAATACTCTCTTAAGTGACGCTCGAGAATGACCCACTTGGACATATCGCCGCCAGGTCTTCATATAGATCGTCACAACCTATACTGGCTAAGCTCATATACGGGATACTACAAAGTCCTTAACTCACGCTCGAGATATCGATACCCATTTTCGTCGTGGTGACCCTCATGGAACGGAGCCAGCCCACCACCCGTGGCCGGCCATACTCTTTCGACGTGACATCATCGACACTGCAGTTTATCATAATCCCTTTTTCCTGTATGTCCGCAAGATAGTGCCAGGTCAGGGCGACAGTTTGCACTTCTACGCTCACATAAACCACTTCATCCCTAAAACTCTAATGTCCTAACTCTCATTCTTTTTCAGGGGCATTAATGATGAAACACTGGGTTTGGTGTGCATCTTCCTCTCGCTGCATTTAAGGCCTTGATTCGCGTGGGCTTCTTAATCATGATTAATATTTTTATAAGTATTAGCAGTTATAATAGGCTACGCTCGGGTCCTAACACTTGGTTACTCGGTAACCCGGGGGATCAGCTCCTCTCACATTTCATGAATTCAATTGTAACGAGAAACTCGCAGTACTTAGATGATCCAAGACTCTACCTTCAGCCTCCTCAATCTCCTCACGCACATAATTCTCGAGGTCTAATTTCACTCCATAATACTCATCTTCTATTTGAAGGGTGAGATCCTTCGCTGCTTCCTGTCGTTGAAGGATTAGTTGCTCATCAACATAGTCTATAACACGATTCTCCAAGTCTTGGAGCTGCTTGACCACATCGCGTCTCAGCTGACCGAGCCTATTGTCTATCATGTGAGCGCAGATATCTTCGATGTATTTTCGATCCAAGCGTTGAGGTACAGGTTCGGGCTCAGCACTGCTAAGCCGCCGCCGTTTGTTTGGGCCGGGCACTACCACTAGACTGTCAATGAACATGAACTAGCGAAATAGGCATTTGCACTTCGTAGACTTACACGCAGGCGGTGGCCCAGGAGCAACCTCGTCATAAGACGGAAGATCCTCCACAAGAGGTTTGGTTGCAGATTCATGTCCCTCACTGACAACAGTACTGTCGGGCTGAAAAAGGCCGTCACCCTCAATAAATTTCCCACCAGCACCGGCATAAAGACTGGAAGCGTTGCTATGGGCAGTGATGGACCTGAGCTCGTTGCGAGAAACCGCATCACAAAGCGCACGTAGTCGCTGCCGTGGTAGGCGTCTGCATGGTATTTTGGCGTAAACAGAAAAGGTGCTTTGCTGAACTACTGCCCGCAAAGAATCCAGCAGGTCCCCAGATGTTTGATTCCGGGGAGCAAGGGAGTCCTTGGGCACAACTAAAACCGGCAATCTATTCAGTTCGAAGTGCAGACAGACTGTCTCGGGGCCAAGTGTCCTCGCTTCTGCAGCACATGGCGAGTCGTCGAGAACGAGGGCGCGTATACGCTCGGGATGAACAAAAAGGAAGACTGCAGTATTGCGTGAGCGGGGATGAGACTTGAGAGCAACGGCCGCGCGTAATTTAAAAAAAGCTTTGCTAGTGTGGGCATCATAGTGCAAGTCCAAGTTGACGTGTGACAAGCACCGGTCCTCGCCTTCGGAGGTGCGCCATGTTATAACGGCCGGCTGCGCTGTAATATCTATATTGGAGGTGGGATTGGAGGTGAAGGTGGTTGGAGGGATGTTGGCTGGGCCTGCATCGGAATCGGAACCGGATGCTGTCGACGACATCTACACATTATCACCTAGAACAAGTCAGCTGATAGAAACACTGATTAAGAGTCAGTCAAAGGATAAAAGTATAGCCCCTCTGTCACGATTAGCACGGACAGAGATCCCTCCCTCCCAGGCTTCTGGCAGAGGAGCAGCCTTGACTCCAGATCGGATGGAACCGAATGATGGAAACGGCGACAGTGGAGAGGTGTGATGGGGGATAAACACAAGATGACGAGGGAGATAGAGAGGGCATCGTCCCCGCACGCCTTAGCCCAGCCATACCGAACAAGGCGACAACAGTCATCGCAGGCAGGCAGCCGGGTGATTTCATGCAGAGCACTCCAACAACCCGACCCCTTGCCAAAACCCCGGGTCTTCCATCGGCCGTAGGCGATGGGTAGAAGCCGGTAGAGAGATGGTTCTGGTTGCGAATGACGGCTCACACTCGCCATATGGCCTTGAGCAGGCGTGCGCGATCATCGCGAGGAAGCGGATACCTTTGGACCGAGCCTCTTGAATACAAGAGTGATGATGGCAAATGATGCATCCAAATAGATAAGGCGAGAAGTGAGGTTCAGGATGTAGATGAGGAGGTTATTGAAATATGACGACAATCGAGTTGGAGGAGAGACGAACAAGGAAGACGCGCTACTTGAGTAGAGAGGAAGTGGGCACGCCTGATCACGTGATTAAAAGAGGGGTCTTATCTGAAAATCTAGGTGGCTGGGTGGCTGGGTGGCTTGGGGGGCGCCACGCCGCACTGCCACACCGCTTACATCGGCATTTTCGGATTAGGTAGAGACAGGTGCCTCTCGGCACCTAATGATTAGGACCTGCCATGCAGTTTATACGTGCTGGTATCAACCTTCAATAGGTACCTAGTCGCAATCAACCTCAACCATCATACCATACCTGTTAGAACGGCTATTGAAGGCTCTATGATATATTTCGTATCGCCCTTCTTTGCCCACTTTGCGTACTTCGAAAGTGAGAGTTATGAGCGAGTGGTATAGGGGTACGTAGTGCCCAGGGGTAGAAAGCACCAAAGGCTTTGGAGAACAGTGCACAACCATACCTTCTACCCTTTTCTCGCACGTAGATGAATCGTTACGTTGCTTTATGCAACCCTACTTACTGCCTCGAAAGGGTGTGGGTAAGCTTAGTCGATGCGCGCCTGGCACATGCCTCAACCAGTCGTGTCATCTGCAGTTCTCGTACTCCGTAAATAAAATCTTATTGTGCGACATGATAGATTATATCAGTTACAATGAATGCTCTCGAGTTGTTTTTTTTATCTATCTCAACTAACTAACATGTTCCGAGTACTATCTTCTCAATCTCTATCGCTCTCTATCTTTAGTCTTATCCGTTGTTCCTCCCAGCACACATTACCCAAGAGTAAGCAGTCTCTGTTCGCCTCCGTATCGAGGGGGCATTCATACATTGAGGCGCATACTCGAAGTTGTCTGATAACATGCCAATACTGTAGTACAACCGCCTGCTATTCGAGAATCGCTTCCGAGCCCCGCATTCCATAAGTCGATCTCCCGGTATTTGAAACCCGTGGGCTTTGTGACTGGTGATTACAACGGCCTGGCCTGTGTTTGCCAAGGATGATTCGCCTAGCTCGGAATCTTAGCTTGAATAAATAACGATGGATGTATGCACATTATAACAGAAACCAGAGTAAGAAATGTAACCGTCGTAGCATGTGCATTGCGAGGATACAAGGTTCCCCTCTTCAGATAAACCAAACGGGGTGCGAACAACACGTCAACGCTCGCGTAATAGCGTCACGGGTAGCGAAGTGTCTCAGACCAGGCACAACAGTACGAGTCGCGATAATGGATAGCATACTACAAGATAAAGCTTGAAGGGGATACGAAATAGGCGCGAAGCACGTCTAAGTACAATACATTTTTAGAGGCAAATGCTGATAATCTACAGTAGCCAATAACTAGTTCCGGAAAAATTTAGATGAGAACTAGGTTTATACGGCTTGGTGAAGCAAACTGCTTTATATTTTCTCCTACGTTGGTTACCGCCAATCATATTGAATACATAACCACAGTAATAAAATGCGAGCGAACATCCACACGGAACATTAACATGTGTAATGGGACCATGTAGCGGGGTGCATGGTTGAGTCTGACGAATAAGGGGCTCCGTATATCCCAGTGAAATGGAGTGTATTCGTATATCTAGTATGACTGGATTGGAACGGGAAATGTATTCACTTGCTTGGCGATAAGACGATGGCTTGAGGATATATGCATGCTGAGATCATTGAGCATTCTACAGATAAATAAATATCTTTCATATCAGCTGCTAATATGTGTACGCTTTCATCCGCCCATCCCTATACCGATTAATTTGTCGACATGGCCATAGGTACAATATCAATTCTGGCTACGGCTCTAGTAGTCATATGCCTATATCGATTGAGTAAAATTGGCCGACGGCCAAAAGGATTGCCCCCAGGACCCCCAACTCTGCCGCTGATAGGGAACCTACATCTTATGCCGAAAGAAAAAGGGCACCTTCAATTCCAGAAATGGGCTAACGAATACGGGCCAATTTACTCCCTCATTTTGGGCACGCAAGTAATGATTGTGCTGTCGTCTGACGAAGTGGTGAAAGATTTGCTAGACAAAAGAAGCGGCATCTATTCATCACGGCCTGATATGTATCTCAGCCATAACATCGTAAGTGGGGGATTTCGAATGGTGCAAATGGTGAGTCAGTGTCTGCAGTATCTTAAGTAAATGAATAGGCGGATACGGTCTTACCACTGATACAGGAATACGGTGAGACTTGGAGGATGATCCGAGGGATTATACACAATAGTCTCAACATCAAGGCATCTCGAGCATATGTCCCATATCAAGACCTCGAGAACAAGGCGATGCTACTTGGCTTCCTTGAGCAACCTTCGAGGTTCTTTAACCATCTCCGAAGATACACAAACTCGATCTCTACCCAAATGATATTCGGGTTTAGAACATTGGACATTGACGATCCGAAGTTAAAGCAACTCATTCATGTACGCATCGGGCTGTAATATTTAAATTTTTCTATACTCACATCATGAACAGGGATTTGAGAAGTGGAGCGAGTTAGCAGGAAGCCAAACTGCAGCACTCCTAGATATCTTCCCGATCCTCAGATATCTTCCAGACAGACTTCTCCCTACGAAGAGATACGCTAGAAAATTACACGAGAAAGAGCTCGGATTGTACACTGGACATTACTTGAATGCAAAAATGAAGTTGAAAGAGGGCAAATCCAAGGTCAGCACACCTGATTACATATTATCAGGCAACTGTTAGGGTTCTAACCACGTAGTACTGTAGCCTTGCGCCTGTTCAGATATTGTTCGAGCGCAAGATGAACTCAAGTTCTCAGATGGTCTCGCGGGCTATATCAGCGGCAGTCTCCTCGAAGCTGGTTCAGACACCTCAGCATCGACCCTGATCGGATTTATACAAGCTCTGTTGATCTTCCCTGAAGTGTCAAAGCTGGCGCAAGCTGAGATTGACCGTGTCTGTGGAAAACGCCTTCCTGATCTCAATGACCTTCCGGACCTTCCGTATATACGTGGGTGTATCAAAGAAAGCATGCGTTGGATGCCCACAGCTATTCTTGGAATTCCGCATGCTACAATTCGCGACGATGAATACTTGGGATATCATATTCCTAAGGGCGCTAGTATTGTTCTCAATGTTTGGTGAGTCATAAGAAATACCTCGATGATACTGGCTGAACAACATACAGGACATTGCACAACGACGCACGTCGCCACCCAGAGCCGCGTCGATTTGACCCCAGCCGATGGGCGCACGATAACCAAACCTCAGCCGAGGCCGCGAATAACAGAGACGCGTCCAAGCGGGATCAGTACGTCTTCGGTGCAGGGAGACGTCTATGCCAGGGCATGCATATTGCCGATCGTAACCTGTTCTTGGCCATCTCTCGGCTTCTCTGGACGTTTGATTTTAAAAGGCCCATCGACCCGTCTACAGGCAACGAGATTGTACCAAACATGGAAGATCTAACAGAAGGATTGCTGGTTTGCCCAAATCATTTTGATGCCGATATCAAACCACGCAGTGGGTTGAAGGCCGAGGCTATCAGACTAGAATGGGAGAAAATGATCGAACTATTGGATGATGAGTTGCAATGGAAGACTGTGCCAGAAGGGCTGATATGGAGGGATTACGAACCTAATGAAACCAAAGACAATCTCTGATACTAATTATAATATTCATTGAATCTATATGAGGGAAGAATCCTTTATATTAGATTAATGAAAAAACGTGGCAAGCCTTCCGAAAGCAGTATAAGGGGCCAGAGATAGGAGCTCCTCCAACGCCAAACACTACGTTTCGTGCCCACTTGTCCCGGTATTATGGCTATTATTGATAGTTTCAACTCGATTTGTTTCAGAATTTTTCATGACTTGCCGTGCTCTTTGATGTTTTTACTATCGGAGTAGATATAGTTCCCCATATCATATTTTACCAATGGGTCTATAGCTCGCTCCCTCTCTTACGCTCTCAGAGGATAATACGAGAAACCCATTCTCTACGGAAATATGTGATTGGTCAAGATAAGTGAGAAGTATAACAAGAACTACTGTATTATTTGGATAGACTTTTAAGGAGCTTGAAATTGCAACACGACATACTTTCATAAGTTTACCAGCAACAGGACCTCGTCTCGCCCTATGCATTTCCTGAAGATGCCGTACGGTTGTGACAACGCCAGCAAGGATTATAAAAGATCTAAAATAGTCAAAAATAGTCTTTGAAGCGAGTCATACATTTAGATTATCAGTTATATTCGACATTATGAATATAAAGTCAATGTGAGGTGCGTAGACGCTTGAAATATTAGCCCCATATAGGAGGAAAGAAGATCAGTTTCGTTGAACCTCCGGCATCCAATTCTAAGCAGTAGCTATTCATAGATTTTACACTTTAGATGCTTGCCATTTGAGTTTCTATGGAATTTATATTGACTTCATAGTTGCACTATACTACTACTTAAGGCGCCACACGCCGCACACAAAGAATCGTTGAAAGAGGGGCAGTTATTAAAATACATCAAAAGGATAAAGTGAAAGTTTATCCACCACTCCGCGTCATAGTACAATTACTCCCTATACTTTCATAATTATCGTGTAAAGCGCCATCAACCTTCGGCAAGCAGAGACCTAAGCATTTGATAGGGATGTGCCCTTCATAGGGCGTACCTATCTACCTATGGATGCAACCTCAGTCACATCCTTCACCCTAGCGGGCTGGGCCCCATGATCTATTGTTTGCTTGCTCCGTTTGCGGAAAACGACAAATGCAACGGCTCCTATGACGAGCAAAGATGCTACAACTACGCCGACAGCGATTCCCGCAGTAGCACCAGTAGTGAGCCCTCCAGAGCTCGATTTAGCATTATCCGCAGAACCAGCGTCCTTGGGCTTATCAGTCGTCGACGACGGTTCTGGTAGATTAAAGCCAGAAGTCGTGACGTTGAAGCAAGGTACTTGAGCCGTGAAAGCAGCTGCTTCAACAAACGTCTGCGACAAAGTCACCATGATTAGCGGTAGCTAAAGACGATAATAGATGTACTCACTATATCAGCGCATGCGAAGAATGACTGGTTGCGTCCACCAAGCTCGTTATCTATATTGGACCAGTACTCCAGTTGGATAGTCGCGTTGCTCCCAGCGACGACGCTGTCGGGGATATCGGCCACCTTGTAGCACTGATGGCCACTCTCGATTTCCGGCACGTTTACTATTTGCTGGGAAAACTGGCTCTGTACTATTGGGTCTGAATGGTTTTGTTAATAATGAATTTTTTTATTTTTTTTTATTTTTTTTTTCATTTGCGTGCTGGGCAACTGACCATCTGCGTAGGCTATCGAGAAGGCGACGTTCCAAGCTTCATCTGCTATCGTAAGGGCAACCGATCCTTGAGCTTATGAGTCGGCATCCATTCAGTCAGTGATCCTGTGAGAAGGGCAGCGCGTATGCTCACACAGAGGAAATTCGGTTCTATCGGTAACTCCACTAGGGCTGCCGCAAGGTCCAACGTTGTCTGTCGCAGCGCTCCACGGTCGGTTCTCGGGCCAGAGGAAGGCCACAGGACCTTGGACTGTGCCTTCGGCACCCTGGCCATGGCCTTCATTCCCTTCCGCCGTAGTAAAGCTACCGCCCACGGCCACTATGAGAGTTAAATACGTGAACTTCATCTTGTCGATTGGTAGCTAGATCGAATAGAAAGACTTCGTAGCCACAAGGTTTGGAAATGAAGAGTGCAAGACCGAAGAAAAGGGAAATCTGCCAATATTCTGCACTTGCAGGAAAGCTATTCATATAAGATTAGTCTCCGGGCTTATCAACCCCTCTCGGCTCTCTATCACCAAGCACTTCCTAATTGATACGCCATGCCGAGTCCGACTCCCATAGAACACCACCACTGTATCTCCTCGTTCGTACAAACAGGTGTGACAATACACACCCTTGTAGGAAGCGTGAGACTTGAGTCGCCGGAGATATCCGAGATAGTCGAAGACTTCGATATTATTGGCGGTTCGCTTCAGTTGTAGCACCCAAGGCTTTCTGCCTGAATACCGCCGAGATAGATACACCACATTGTCTTGTTAACGTGGGGTACGTGCTCACTTCCCAACCTACATTATCAACCGGCTTTGCCGCAATTTGTGTCCAATAGGAACGAGAAATGGACGGCAGACCGGTGCAGGATGTGTGCGAGGTTGGTGGCCTGATATTCGTGACTCGAGCGCTATTGTGGGAAAGTAACATTGCTCCTATATTAATATGACGCCGCCAAGATGCACTCGTTTGGAAGTTAGATGTAAAGCAGTCCCGCTCTTAACGTGGGCGGTGAATTAATACGAGCTTAGACGCTGACAAGGATATTATTATCAATCTAATCTAATCTAATCAATCAGATCAGATGTTGCGATGCAAGAGAAGGTAATGCCAACCCACGAGTATCCAAGTTTCCAACTCCAAATTTCTTGGACACTGCGCAGTAGCGTATTGTGGGCAAGCACATGCATACATACTGGATAGAATGAAGTTTTTATTCCCTGACAGCCGAGCTCCTCGAATGACTTCGTCCGCCTGTGCTGACACATGAGTTTGTTGGATCTCGGCTTGATATTACAATAGTAACTCAAGCTAAGTTCTATGTAATATTCTCACTTTGCCTTTTAAGTGACCTGATGAAACCCCCAAAGACCGGGTTCCTTCAATTTTTCTGGTGCAAGAACTACTTGTTCCAATGGTAGCGGAACGAGAGGCCGTATCAGGCGCTTCGCCCATGTTCCCAACATTTTACGTCTCAGTCTACTCATAACAGCGCCCCTAAACTTTCAACCTTTTCCAATCCCCGACATTTTTTCTGGCATCATTTCGTTACTACTTTGCGCTATTGTTAAAATATATACCCTTTATCTATTATGTTCAAGCTTAATTGGGTTCTTGCGGCAGCTGTCGCGGCTGAAGGAGCAGTTGCAACAATTGATGGGTTGTCGCTATTTGCCGACGTCCTCAAACGCCAAGAGCCCGGCTCGACCGCATATCGCTGTCACAAAGCTTGCGGTAAGTAATCGTTTGACACTCTACGCAGAGACTAGGTGTTGACTCGCAGATAACGTTCTCCAGGCCAAGCCATTCTTGCGGCCCGTGCCAGCAAAGACGTGTGCAGCGACGATGACTTCCTGACCAACTATGACACCTGCTTGAAGTGTTCAGGACCAGACAACATTGACATCTGGAAGATTTACGGCCAAACTTTGTCGGGTTTCGGCGAAGGTTGCGGCCTTTCGACCACCCCCGTGAGTGGTGGCTCAGACGATCCTGGCTCGCCGAGCTCCACCAGCACGATATCGGGGGGGCCCATGACTTCCTCGTCCGCCATCAGCATTACCGCTACCCCGCCGGCGTCAGCGACGACGACCGGCAAGCCCAGTGTGACCTCGGCTGTACCATCTCCCACTACAAACGGGACAGCTGTTGTAAGTCGTGCCGCCATCTTCTGCATGTACGGCGATGAGACTTTGGCTGATATAAGGAATGATATAGGCTACCGGGGTTGTTCCAGTCAGTGCTGCTAATGTGCTGTCTAGAAGTGGCTTCGGGCTGTATCTTGCTGTGGCGCTTGGGACGTTATATTCCATTGTTTACTGGTCTAGTCTGTGCTAACTAGGCATCGTACTGTCATACGCACATCCCGCTCAGCTGTAAGGGGCAATCAGCGTTGGGTGAACAATAGAGTGTGCTAAATAATGAAAAAGTGCCCATATCCATTCTTTTGGTTTACGAGCTTCTTTCGTATCTACCTGTGTGGTCCTATAAAGGTTGTTGGATTTCCAACTCATCGAGTGAGCCACTTTGAGGTGCTTACTACGGACAGCTAGACTTCCCCTATTGTCGCTTGCAACCAGAGTTAAAGTCCGGTAAAATTCTATAATCGAGTCATAGATTACGCCATGAAGTTTATGCCCCATATGCAGATGCTAATCCACGTTGGATCTTTTACTCTGTCTAGACTAATGATTATGACGAAATTAATCGATTGAGTCGTACTTACACCTGTCTCCATCATGAGTCGGATCCAAGTCAAAAAAATATCTCGGCGTGAAATTAGTTTTCAGGTTTATCTTTGTCGGATCTAAAAAAGCTGATTGCTGAATCTTGATGTGACACAAACCCCGCATCTACGAAATGCAAAAAAAGAAAATATCTTCGGCGTAGTTTGTCCATCTTACCCCATTATGCCGCATATTCGCGCAGTGAGGGAGATCACTACAAGTACAATGCCTTCGCAGAGATACCGCTCAAGGGTTCAATGCGACTACACGATGCTACCAAAAGATGATACAGTCGTTGAATGCGCCTCCGCCGCCGCTGTGCCTGCTACACCTGATCACGATGACATTATTCGCGAAGAACCAATATCGGATTCGAGTTCGGGATGGCATCGCGACAGGTACTTCGGCTCATTGGCCTTCAATATTGCAGCATTCATACTGCCCGCGCTATACAGTACGCTCTCTAAGCTCTGGGTTGCGAACATTGACTCTTCCATGGTCGTGACTACAGATGTCTACACATATTTAAACACTGCAGCCGAGGCCATTAACGAGGGTCTGCCCAGAGCTGCCTGGGTCATCATTGGTGATAAGACATCCAGAAGTTTAATTCAGAGGTTACAGTTGACTCACACTCTTATTCTCTTCCAAGGCGTCGCTGGTCTCGTGCTTAGCATTGCCTTCGTGAGTGCAGCCCCAGCTGTTGCTAATAGCTTCGTGCCATACCAAGTGCGGCAAGCCAGCCTTACATACGTTCGCATCACCTCGTTTACAGTCCTAGCTGGAGCAATCGAAATGGCCGTCGCGACGGCAACGAGGGCACTAGACAAGCCGGATGTGCCGTTGGTGATGAACTCCATCAAGTTTGCCGTCAACATCATCCTAGATCTGCTGATAATCTCGCGTTTTCATGTTGGATCATTCCACCCGACGGTCAACATGCAAGCCATCATTCAACTCGTGTGCAGTCTAGTTGCTGCATTTGCTGGTCTTGCATACTTCCTGTGGTCTAACACACGGGCCATATACTGCGAGAATGGGAGAAGGGATGAAGTCGGTGATAGCTTAAATGCCCCGATGATTAGTGACCTTCAGCCGACTGTCAGAGTCTTCGCTGTTCTTCTTCGTCCGGGACTTGTCACATTTGCCGAATCTGCTGTCCGCAACGCGCTCTACCTCTGGCTAGTCACGACTATAGTGGCTCTTGGCACGACCTACGCTACTGCATGGGGCGTTTTCAATACTATTCGTTGGGGTCTCGTTATGGTTCCCGTGAATGCACTCGAGGCGACATCTCTTCAGTTCATCGGACATCGATGGGGAAAGTGGCGATGTGAAATGGGTATCAACAATTGTCGTCCAAAAGCCACGTGGAAGCAAATACTTTTCATCACCCAACCCGCTCTACTATCACTCCTCCTCGCGCTTGCAGTCGAGGTTCCTATCGCCATCTTCCTCTCCTTCTTCGGCGCTCGCCCATTCGCTCTGTACATCAGCGGATCCGAAGATGTCGCCGATGTCACTGCATACATGTGGCGGACAATTGATTGGTGCTACACCTTCTACGCTATGTCGACACAGCTCGCGACTATCCTGCTTGCGACCCGGCCGAAATGGTATCTATACCAGAGTCTCGCAAGTAATATTTTGTATGTTTTGCCGTGGACTGTTGTGTGCCAGGTGAAGAATCTAGACGAGGCAAACGCATGGACTTATCATGGTCTCGTTTTTGGTGGGAGCCTCATCTTCAGCTTCATTGACATCATCGTTGTCGATGCAGGGTGGGTATGGACCCTAATTACAGGCAAAATGAGGCTGGAGATATTCCGGGGCTAAATACAGAAAAGTGTAAACACGTGATTGCCACTCGAGCCGCTCAATACTTTCTTTACAACCTGAGCTTTCATCAGCCTCCGGGTCGTCTTAGTGTGACTGATTAGCAATGAAAGACCCGTCTCATCCCCTTCCTTAAGCCGATTTATGATATCCATATCAAATAGTATTATGTCTCTAGTGGGCAATTTATCTATTCGCAAGGAAAGCCTTGGCTGTTGGAGTTTTGTCACAATGGTTACAGTACAAAAACTACATTATGTACCGTGCCCTTAATCATTACACTTGCCTTTAGCTTGCTTATGCCGACCGTCACGCAGAACCACTCATCATAAGAAAATCCGTCAATACTTTTCGTTCTCTTATGGGATCTCGAATACCGCAAGACATTTGCTGAGCTGTACACTTTTACGAATCAATTGTGAAACGTGAGCCACGAATATCACCCTAGAATATAGTGGTTTGAAGCGACTACTCCAAAAGACCTTCATTGCATGATTCGTTGATAGTAACGGCGCTGGAGGACGAAGTATCGGGCCAAGCTTTGCCTACTACCCAGCTGTCAACGAATACACAGAACCTGCGTTCCGTATCATTTTCTTGGTAGAATATATGATTGAACATAGTTCAAAAGCCAACACTAGTGACATAACAAAAGTAATGCAACACTGCTTTGACAATATATTAAAACTGTTATAGCAAAGGCAAAGCATATCCTAGAGACAGGTACGGCGAGTCAATAATTCTTTCGGTTGCGAGTGTCATTACTTAGGTGAACCCATCCATTTAACACTATCTAATAAATATCAACACTCTGTCAATCAACTGTTCGGGCATTTCCAAGAAAACTTGCTCGACAACCGTTTGTTGGCAGACACTATATTTTCCGGGATCAATAATCTGGTTACATGTGGAGCGCCAGCGACAGGTGATAATCGTTGTGGGAAGTAAGTGTTGCACCACAATAGGAGAACGAATGGCTCTACTAGCAAGAAAACTAACATATAGATGCAGCATAACGTGCAGCTATCCGCTACGATCAAGCCCGAGGGCGACTCATACTACGTTCGCGAGGCTTCTTATCCCACACACATCCGATGCACAATGGATTAAAGATAATGGCCTTATATCTAATGGCTATGAATGTAAAATAATTCTTAAGCAGTACTTAAAACTCGCTAAAGGTTTGGATAACAGCATCTCATATTACTTACGAGTTGACGAACGAGGTAGCTGCTCAACATGGATCATTAAGCCTTGCAGCCTTAGCTGGCGATGAGGGGCTAGTCCAAGAAAATATACATCGACATTTTGAATCACTTGAAAAAGTCAACCAGCTCGGACACACTCCACTACACTTCACTATCTGGCATCCAGTATGGCTACGTCTGATCCTTGAAGCGGGTGGGTCGTCAATGATTGAAAATGTTGATGCCGACCGGTCGACGCCGCTGGATTATGCAAGTTCTTGCGGGTGCATAGAATCGGTCCGGCTTTTGATAATCTGGGGAACCTACATAACATCAAGGTGCCTGGAGGGAGCCGATGCTTCTTGCTTAAAACGACCTACTTATCACCTCGAAACAACATAGAGATCAGCTGAAACGGTTCACATTGAACAATCTAATAGAGACAGAAGCCGAATCTCTTGGGCTACATGAAAATAGAGTGTTGGACGGCAAGGTCTATGAGGTGCAGAAATTACTACAGATCAGGGGGGTAGATGTCCATTCAAGTCTGTATATTAAAGACAGACTATTGGGTTGCTCAATCTACTACCTTTCGTGTCACAGAAGTGATTCTGTAAACCTTTTTCAATCATCCGTGGGCTCTCGGATTTCGCGTTATCGATGTCCTCACCTATCTTGGAGAATTCCCTGTGACGCGACATGGCGATCCCGATACAGTGCGGTGGCTAATCGAGCATGACACCGACTATTGAGCACCATTCAATGAAAGGAGTGACAGCGCTAAGATTACCAACTCGATCAAACCGGCACATTCTGTCTGGAACAGAATAGGATCCCGATTTTTTAACGAAGAGGGACCTTTTACGTCCAAAAAAAGCTTCGATAGGTTGTCGATAAGTTGCTTCGAGTCCGTGTCGGCGATGCGTGCAGATGTCTGCGTTCCGTGGGAGGCTGCAAACCATTAAACGGGTTTTTTGGATCGCAAGAGGTCACATCCTAACCGTTATAATCTAAGCTAGGTACAAGCACAACAGGATGTATGTAGTGTGGGCATGTATCCAATTCATTAAGGCTTTGCAAACTTCTCTCCGCGAAGATGATCTTGTTCTATTTGTCAGGCGCTTGACATTTGATACCTTGGAGTTGAGACACACGTGTTATTGCATCTCACCTTTTTGCAGTAGAGCGTAACATACCTCTGAAGAGATTGACGAAATCATTCAGAGCAAAGCACTTTGCTCACTTTATTCGACCTGTTGAGCCACTTCCAGCAAATTGCCGTCGAGGGCCAATGCGAGACATCTCTTATAGCCAGTTATTCTGAATAGTTTTGGATCCGTCATTGGCTTCCTCAATTACAGAGACAATTGAAAACTTGGATGGTGATGATCTTACACCAGAGGAGAAATCGGCAGCAGAGGCTATCGGCGTAGTATGGGGCCCTCATCCTGGTCGTACAACAGTGCGCGAGAGGGTAAACCCATCTGACTGTTTACCTGAGTACTTGATGAGGGAGATGGAAAATATCATGAATTCGTGACAAAAACAGGGACCTTGGTGCAGGATCTACGGGAGTATGTCACTAGCTTCGACGGAAGATGCCGATGTGCCAACGCCCATATTGAGCCATAATCCTCCTCAACCCCTCTTGAACCTTTGAGAGGATTATATTTTTTATATTCATATAAAATACCCATGGCCTTCTCCAACCAGCACGCCTCATCCCCTAAATCTGCGGCCTCAAGAGCGCGATGCCATGGCCGGTATTTTGGATCATCAACGCCTAGCTCTTAACTTGGTAATACCGAGAATATAAATTTTTAGATCGCCGTTTAACCCCAGCGTCATAAAACTGGGATGGGATAATATTCGCATTGCATACTACAAAACTCATTCGTCCATTTTTAATTGATTTAGGATCGTTATACTTAGCTGCTTCACGCTTTCGCTATGATCATTTTCCCAGCCTTAGCTCTCACCAAAGTCTTGATAGCGTAGCCGCTGTAACAAGGATAAGGCTTAGAACTGTGTCAAATCACATATTGTCAGAACCTTGCGGTAGGCAATAGACACTTGTTGTTGCGCGAAGGTCTGTAAATCTATCGTGGGCGCCGCTATCTAGCTATATACAACAGGGTCCTTTGTCGTTTGTGACACATATAATCATCTATGGCCGCAAGGGAACCATACTGAACTGGTTTCCCTCCCTTCAGATCTGGCGTCAACTGGGTCTATATATACACACGAAAACGTAGTTTTCGTTCGTCTGATATTATTGCGTATTATCGTCTGTTTTCGTGGTCAGGCAATTAACGGGTAGCTGAATATGCAGACCGCCGCTTCATAGATGATTCACATGATACCTTAATCCATGGCATCGGATATATGCATTCACAATACCACGGGCAGTTCCGTATGACAGCCGCGCAGTAGTAGAGAGATTTTGGTTTCATCGATAGACATATACATTCCCAAGGACTTTGCATTGCGACCAGAACCTACTGCTTCAGGGGTGCCATAAAGGTCTAATCTTCTCCTTTAGCCAAGTGTGGACCTGGAATCTATATCAATGCATACGAAAGCGCGTTTTCGCTTCCTCGCTCTCGCTCGCTCTCGCATTGGCTATCTAATTCGAGCGGGCATACACGGGCCCCTAAGCGACTAAAGCCTCAAGATAATCTTGCCACTTATATGATTATATAAATTATATTGGAAATCGGGGCCGAAGGGTCTCGGGTGCAGCCCCAGTCCCTTGGGTTCGTCTGAAGTGCCTTATGCACCGAATACGGCAATAGCAGGAAACGGAGCACCAATGAAAGTATCGCATATTCCTGACGATGAATCAAACTACATAGACGACGAGGATTTGTTCTCATCGTAAAATTATTCCTATGAACCCAATCGTATATTCTCGCTATCTCTCGCTCAAAATCCCGCAGCTGCATGACCGTATACATACCATACAAATCCTTGGGCCCAGATGGGAGTGATATGAGAGGACATTTACCAGTATCGCGTTCAGGTCGTTGCATCGCGAATGTAAAATGCATATTCGAATACGACTAAATTTCCAAATGCTAGCCACAGGAGGTGATAAGCCACGATAACACGAAGTGGCTGTGTAGGTGTGTCGGGTTCGTATTCGGATTACTTTCAATTGGCCAATTGGCAAGATGAATTGGCGAGTAAACGTGTAAGCAGCGATGCATGATTGGAGGAGGAACTAAGACTAGACCAGGAAAAGCTAGCTCATCTTGCTCCCACGTTCTAGGTGCAACCTGTACAGTACTTAAGTTATACAGCAGGAGTGGCAGCCCACCACTGGGCATCGACAGGGGGGACCTTCACTGATTGCTGATAACCAAAAGTGAATTGCATAAAAAGTCGCCCGCATCCCCTTTTCCCATCTTGCTTCAGATCGTGACAACAACTCTCTCTCCCTAGTTTACCGTCTATATTAACGGTGCTCTACCACTTGCTTCCGCCAATTGACTTCCTGGAAGCACCTGCCTGCCATTTTCTACAACTCAAACCTCCCACTCTCGATTCGTTCGCCGCCACTTCAACACCATGGCTACTAAGACCGGCCTCGAGAAGCAGGATAGGGCCCGTGATGCCGCCTTTAACACGGCCATGCACGGCAACTCGGCCCAGGCTGCGGGTGGTGTGCGTGCCATGTTCGCTAAGGGCCGCGACGCAAAACAGGCTGCCGTCGACGAGTACTTCAAGCACTGGGACAACAAGGCCGCCGAGACAGAGACAGAAGAGACCCGTGCTGTACGTGGCATCAACCCTTCACCGCTTTTCGCTGTTGCTAAGACCGTTTGAACAGGCACGAAACGCCGAGTACGCTACGTTGACGAGACAGTACGGAGTCCCCACCGACTAATGACCTGTAAGGACTCTATTGGCTGACACGGTCAACACAGATACTACAATCTCGCCACTGATCTGTACGAATATGGATGGGGCCAGTCCTTCCACTTCTGCCGATACTCGATTGGAGAGGGCTTCTACCAGGCCATTGCCCGGCATGAGCACTATCTCGCTCACCAGATCGGCATCAAGGAGGGCATGAAGGTGCTCGACGTCGGTTGCGGTGTGGGTGGGCCGGCCCGCGAGATTGCCAAGTTCACCGGCGCCCACATCACCGGTCTCAACAATAACGACTACCAGATCCAGCGTGCTACCCACTACGCCCACAAAGAGGGCCTGTCCAACCAGCTTGCCTTCGTCAAGGGAGACTTTATGGTAGGTCACATGTCCATGTGCCGTCTCTCGGCGAAACTACTAACGCAAGCCCGCTATAGCAAATGGACTTCCCCGACAACAGCTTCGATGCCGTTTACGCCATTGAGGCCACCGTCCACGCTCCCAAGTTAGCAGGTGTTTACAGCGAGATCTTCCGGGTGCTGAAGCCCGGCGGTGTGTTTGGCGTGTACGAGTGGTTGATGACGGACGACTACGACAACGATAACATTGAACACCGCAAGATCCGCCTCGGCATCGAGCAAGGAGACGGCATTGCCAACATGGTCAAGATCTCGGAGGGACTGGAGGCGATGAAGATTGCCGGTTTCGACCTGCTCCACCATGAAGACCTCGCGGACCGCCCCGATCCCATCCCCTGGTACTGGCCCCTCGCCGGCCGGTGGAAGTACATGCAGTCCATGTTCGACGCATTCACGATTGCGCGCATGACGTGGTGGGGTCGTTTCCTCGCTCACAACTTTGCCGGCCTCCTCGAGAAGGCCAAGCTCGCGCCGGCCGGCACCAAGAAGACGGCCGAGAGTCTGGGTGAGGCGGCCGACAGCCTCGTGGCCGGTGCCGAGAAGCACTTATTCACACCCATGTACCTGATGGTGGGAAAGAAGCCCGAGCAATGAGACGAGACGTGATGACGATGATGATGACGGGACAAGCCAGAACAAAAGTATATAGAATGGGGAAATCCCCGAGCGGGCGTGGTAGGGCATAGCCACGGCCTTGAAATACCCATCTACATAATATTTAATGGTCAAGCGGCAGGCCAAGGCATAGTAAGGCAAGAGGATGCGGGGGGTGTGAAGCGTGAGCATTGCTACATTGAGTTCACCACCGAACAGCGGATGAGAAGCGCCAACTAGAATATAGAAGCAGCCTACTTCGCGCTGGGAAACGAGCGAGTAAATACTACGTGTCGCGGAGTTACATAGATGAATGATAACATGCATGCCCGATTGGGGGGGGGGGGGGGGGGGGGGGGGGGGGGGGGGGGGGGGGGGGGGGGGGGGGGGGGGG